>OX411306.1:19464584-20064584 GCA_948150685.1 Rhaphigaster nebulosa
ACATTATAATACAAAAAAAACAAGGAGCATTAATAAATTAATCAGTCTTCATGATGCCTGGATTGGCGAAACATGATTTGCCACCTGGATACGCAGGTATCCAGGTGGCAAACTGATTAATTAACTAACTAATTGCGTAATTAGCAGTAGTTACGCCCTTGGTTATTGATTTCCAGTTTTTTCAGTAATTGTTATTTTTCTTGAAATTTTGTTGTAACAGGTTAACTGTTCTGTTTGTGTCGGTAGGAAAATGTGTTTAAAGCTGTACGAATAATATGATTTTTTTAATGCTTACTTACTTTTGTTGAAAGTATGTCGTAGGTCTCTGGAGACTGTTTATGATTGTTTTTTCTATTCTAACATGATGTGCGTCATGGTATCCTATCGATGTAAATCTGAATAGCCGGCAGAGTATAATAGATAATAGATATAATATTTCATCCAAATAATAAAGTGATGAGTAGAATTTAAAACGCTATCAGCAAAATACCGATTAATGCCTGAGAAGTATTCAATCCCCGAAGCTCAATCAACTGTATCAGAGTCGAGGGTAATAGATCAAAATAGCGATACATCATTGACCGGTAAATTTATGATTAATTATTGCCATATATCAAGGAGATATCGGTTTAAAGAGCCATATTTCAGGATCCATGGGCCGTTAGCTTGTGATTTATTCGCCGCTGATGTAGAATTCAGCCGCGTCGTAATATCATTGGACGAGTGCCACCTCTTTCCAACGGACAGTGGAGCATCATCTGTGCCTGGGAGATCTGCTGCATAGTCGGGAATCTGGACTCATAGAGATCCAAATTTATATTAATATGATAAACATTCTTTTTAACGCCAGATGGTAATAATGTAGCTGTATGTAGATACTTCTATTAGGTATGTTCCGCGGTTTCATCTGCGTTAAACTTGGGTTAACCCAGTAGTTCTCAATCTGGAGGGCGTGATAAACTAAAGAGGGGGGGTGCGCGAATATATCGAGAAAATTTTTTTTTAATTTTAATTCGAAGAATTATCGGGATTCCGTAACGCACTTTCAATGAAGCATTTCTAAATGTCGTTTAAGTTTATTAGGTTTCATGTTGTATGCTGCCAAAAATTTTGAGCAAATGGCACACAAAGGCCTTTCTTCTCCATTTACTTCAGTACTGGTAAACCCAAAATTTAAATATTCTTCAAAATATTTTCTTGATTTTATCTTCGGAACTACTGTCGTCTGTGCACTTTTTGATGCTTTATTATAGTTTAATGCTCGCTTACGCCCACTTAAAAATGTATTCATGTTCCATCCAATCCATAAATCCATGATTTATACATACACTGTATAATTCTACTGATATAATACTGTATAATGTTGTTAATTGCAGATAACACGCAAATTGCAATATACACATTGACGGTAGAGGTAGAAGGATCGACTCGACTGAGACTGGCGGGAACGAGATGCAATATTTATAAATGATAAATTTGAAAATTAGAATTGATATTTGCATTATGTGATTATGTAAACTAAATTAAATAGAAACTATTATTACGATTACAGCATGATTTCTGTGAAAATTATTTCATATGGGGACAGAAGGCGCGATGAAAATTGTGATTGAAAATTGGGTCACAAATACTAAAAGATTGAGAAACACTAATTAACTCCAAAAATACAAAATAATTTTTAAAATAATAAACTAAAATGCGTTGTTCAATATCATTTGATGCAGATATTTTCAAGGAAGAGGCTTAAAACGACAAAATATTTTTATAAACGACAATTAAGTTTCACTTAAATTAGTTTGAGGTTATCACACCTTTTATTTTTTCTTACTCTCCCATTTTATATAAAAAATAATGTTTCATTCAATTAATTTCACACTTAATCAATTTGCTTCCACGAGAATGAAGTTGTCATGACAATGAAACCTACGCTAGTTGGAAACTTTTTTCCATAGCAATTTATTTATGGTTATGACTCCGTTCCTATGGACCGTAGCATGACTTCATAAAGCTTAAATCCTTTCCCAATAAACGGTCTATCTAGCACAAAAAGAATTTTTCAAATCGGACTGGCAGTTTATGAAAATTCACAAACTCATCTGCTTTATGCTCGTATAATAGCGCAGATAAATAATATTGGTATTTAATTTGATTACATTCAGTTTAATTAATTTACGGTATTACATCATTTTAGGGTGGGCTCAAGTTATTGGGCCTGACTGCACATCGAATGCCGAAAAGAGCTGAGTCAGTCGGAAAGTAAGGTTAGGTCGAAAAGACTACTTTTCCGGAACTGATAACAAATTAAATAATATTTTATTTTCATTACAGCACAAATATGTAATAATTGGAATGTATATCCCAATAATTATTGTTAGGATGTATCAGATTAAAGGTACGTTTTCCTCAGCGTGACTATCACCATTATCGTACATCGGACCTATTCCTCCGACTTTCATAGGAGCTGTGTTGCTCCAAGCGTCTGACATTAGAGTCGTTAACGATCATCAACAACGACTGACACATCACTAACTTGGTACTTATTGAAGAGTACTTGAGAGAAGATTAAATAAAATCGGAAGTGTATTATGCAAAATTGATTAAATTTATGTGCTGAATAGGAAAAAAAAAAGGCTACTTTAAAACCATGATATTTTGTCGTTATTCAGATCAATGTTTTTTCAGATAGCAGTTTGACACACGAAGGAATGAAATATTAAATAATTATTTCGTTCGGTTCTGTTAACTTGATGATCTCACCAGGCCTACATCCTGTCGCATACTGGTCCAGACCATCAGACTTGCCAGAGTTAGGAAAAATGTATCTACTGATAATACATAAAATTGTCTATTATTCGATGTGTCAAATAATAAAAAAAAAAAAGAAGATGAATAGTCGAATGTGAAAAATGATTGGTGTTAATATAAAGTAAAATAAATTGTAACGTTTTGTAATAACTGCGACAAAGAACTCTATTTCAATTTATTTACTTATTTTTATAAGTTCCATCCAAATTTATGAATTTATTACATAACGTAGTATAAAAAATATCGGTTGGTAAAACGTTTCGGTGGGTGAGAAGGAAAATTAGAATGAGAGAAGGGAGTTAGCCATGTTAGTATAGAACTCTGCTGTAATACTAGATTGTAGGGGTAATACTAGATTGCTTTTCATGATTTGAGTAGTTTTCATGGGAACATACATACGCAACGTTTGTCAAATGCAAAAATTACCTAAGCTTTTTGTCTGATTCAGAAACTGAAATCCCAAAAACATAATCGTTGACCTGAATATCGAAGAAAGTTTAAAAAACTCGAAATATTAGCGGGCGATTTTAAAATAGGTAGTATTTTTAAAAACTGGACCACCGATAATATAATAGTGGATCCCAACATGGACGAAATCTGAAAAGTTTAAATAAATTGATATATGAGCGTCCGATGTTTCTATCGATAGTGCTTTCAGAAACGGTGACTCCGATAACATGATAGTGGACATCAATACTGAAGAAATCCGAAAAATTTAAATACATCGATGAGGTCACAACAGAGAAAACACCTTACATTTGGGAGGGTTAAGGGTTTTGAAACCTGGTGCTGTTAATTAAGTTACAATCATATTTTATGCATCTAGACTTTTGCCATTTAACACAAACCGTGACCAATTATTATAAGTAATGAACTAAATAAATATATATATATATATATATATATATATATATATATATATATATATATATATATTATTATTCTACTAATGACTAATATTATGTTTACGCCAGTCAATGAGCGGGTTGTAGACGGAAATGACGGGATGGCCAAAATTGACTTTGAGACTTTGTTTGTACTAGTAATGAGGTGAATATTCTAAAAGTTCAGAGATCTAGGAGCAGGGGAAAAAAAATAAGACCATGTTTTTCCATTTTTCGTTTATATCTCAAAAATGGTTGGTCTGTTTGGAAAATATACGTTCTTTTTAAGTAATAAATTAAAAAAATAATCATTTTTATCTCTATACTATAATGGATTATACCTTTCCTTTTATCGTATTTACCGTTTTCTACTTTGAATAGCGCAAATTTTTTAACCAATAACAGATACAAAAGAATTAATAGGAACATTCTCGTAGGAAATTTAATGCTCTTCAATTTGTGAAATAAAATGTTTTAAGCTACAACCAACAGTTTTCGAGATATAAACGAAAATCATAAAAACATGACTTCCCCTCCTTTCTTTGTCCCTGATCCTAGATCTCAGAACTTTTCGTTTGTTTGCCTCTTAATTCGTCCAAACAAAGCCCAGAATTCAATTTAGGCCGACCGGTCTATAACCCCCTTCTGAGCATTCATTGACTGGACTAATGATCACCGGACGAATAAGCAATAATTGATTAAATATCAATCTGAAATAAAAATAAAAATCTAGCTATTAAAGCACTCTATGATAAATTCGATATCGAATTCTGAATTACTGTCTTTAAAAATCTACTGTCTCCAATTTTGGGCGAAATCGCACGACCCGTTTTCGAAATATAGATGTGTCAAGATAAATACGTGTAAGCGAAGTTAGCGGATGGAATCTCATAAAATTAATATGGGACCATTTAGTCACCAATCCACATAATCTCTGAAACTTTTATCAAAATCGGATTAACGGTAGTAGATGTTATGCCCGTAAAGTGGATTTGACTACAGACAGACTGACAAGACATGAGACCAAATTTGTTCCTTGATGTCTAAAACGAAATAGGCGACTGAAATTTTTTTATTATGAGGACATAAATTTTTTTCAATTCCTGCATGAACATTATACTTCGGTAGTGAGGAAATATATTGTAAAAGTGGATTGATTTGATGTTGACTTGAATAATGAAAATTTAGAAGTCTGTCATTTTTTAATTTTTAATTCGATAATTTTATTTAATTAATTCAATTTAGATACTAACTTTTAATTTAATTTAGATACTAATACTTTACTACAAATTTACTTAACCTAAACATGACAAGACTGCTATTTATGAAATTATATTAAAGTTTAATCGCCTCTCAATTTAATTTTTAAACACTTTTTATAAATAAATGACTACTTACAATCCTCTATTGCATGTATTAATAAAATTTAAATCAGTCTGTTAAAAAAGAGAAATGCTATATTAACAGCAATGCTGCCCAAATACCTCGGGTTGCTACACACAGCATACTCATCAATCCAATGCTAGACATAATATATATAACATTTTTTTTTCTTTCATTTTAACTCTTAATTCATTAACCTCATCGCTACATTACAACATTACTCGTATATCTATTTTCCCCACCCCCTTTTGTTTGCTGTAAACCTTATATCACTCTGTAATTTATGCCTTACTTCTCTTTTCCAATGAACTTCAACTATTACTTGAAATAACGCTTTTTTTATTAATAAAAATCAAGAAAAAAAAACAAATAGCTAATAAAATAAACTACTTAAAAATTAATCAAATGTTCACATTTTATTCAAGCATACCTAAACATCAAATTGGTACAAGAAATAATAAATAAATAAAAAGATATGGATAAATACCAATGGCAACAAATATACTTATATATTTAAAACAAAAATAAATAAATAACAATAATCATAATAAAAAACGAATAAAAAATAAATAATAAAAGAAAACTATTATTTAATCTTAGCATTATCAGTCTATAATGTTGATTTAAAATTAACAATTTTGCCCTTCGCTAATTCTGAGCCACTGAATATCGTACGTTATGGAGTATTTGAGAAATAATATATGGAATATAATCTACTTATTTACTTCTTGAACCACCCTAACAGTTTTCCAATGTATTTTTAGCTGATTGATTTTTCGTCATTTAAATCTGCCACTCGGGAGGTGAATCCTTGTAGTTTACATATGTAAAAATCTAGACCGATCCTGATTGCTATTTCATCCCATACTCCCGAATCGTAAATCGGTGATCCTGTACCGCGTCATGCTCTTCGCGGCTTCCCCACTTTAGCGCTGCTAAAATATTGGCGTTTTTTTCAGTTGCTATTCGGCCTCCGTTATTGCAGCCGGGCTTTTAACTGCGTTTCATCCAAATGGGTCTTTTCACTTGTACGTATTGGTTTTTTTTTTTTTTGAGTGGTTACTAAAAAAAAATATCTTTTCGATCCAGCTATGATACGAGAAAAAAATAGTACTCTTTCACATAGGTATATATATTTCTTTTTTTTAACATTTATGCATGTCTGAAAATCTTGATCATAAACCTGTTGAGTGACTTAGAAGATTTTTGGTAGTAAAATCTTTTCATAACTTTAATTGTATCGATACTTATCGTGAGGTAAAATCTTAAGACATAAAACAAAAAAAAAAACTTTTTTTTTGCTTTATAAACTTTATTACATATGATGGATGTGATACTATATATGGATGTATATCAGACTTTATAAAACAAAACATTGAGCTTGGATTTATAATCTTAAGCCAAACCCTTCCCCTCCCATCCAAAAAAAAAAATCAGAACTACCATTTTGCATTTTGAAAGTGCTTATTTTCCTGGACTAAAATAAACGTATAATCTGTTTGTAACAGTCAAAACACCGCATATACAACATGTACGATGCAATAAAATATCGTAGCTGTAGATTAATTTTAGAAGAGGTTCTGATTCCGCACTTTTTCCAGTCATTATTCATCAAAAGCCGTATAAGGTGGCTTTCCAGCCTTATTCAGAGGATTTTTCTCCACTACCACTATAAATAATTTACAAGATATTGAGTACTGAAGGAACTATCTGATGTGGACAACATATGACTTCCTTGTACGCCCATTTAACTATAAATCAGTGACTCAAAAAGTGATCCTGAATTTGGTTACTAGATTTCGAAGATTGCAGTATCTCAAAAACGACATTCGGCATCGCGACATCTATCTATTGACATACACAGACACACTCTTGTTTATGTAGGTCTCATTCCGTTATTATATGTCGTTTTTTTTCAGTAGTTAACAAGTTCCCAAGAGATTTCTTCGTGTTCCGTGACAACATTAAAACTGTCTATGTCACTAGATAAAGCATTGGAAATCGACAGTTTCGACATTCTAAGCGGAAGAACCCACTTAACTTAAATCTCATTCTCCTGCTGCAGACTTGTTCATCGCACAAATGGGGAGGAGAACCAGTATTTTACTCATAATTTTAACACTTACAACAAGAAATAAAAGTGTTTAATTGCAGTGGGGAAAAAAATCGCGTTTGTATTCTTTATTACCAAAACATATGATCTCTTGATTTAATTTTAATATAATTTTTGATGTAAGTTTGTTATGAACTTCAAGTAAAGTACCCTTTTCGGCTCACCATTATCAACCGAAATCTATTAAATACATTCATATTGATATAAAAGTCCTATTTACCAAATTTGAAATATTTTACATTATATTTTAAAATAATGTTTGATGAAAGTCTAATATGACCTCCAAGTAAAGTACCAATTCCGGTGTGCAAATGTTAACCAAAATTTATTATGTTATTTATATTAGTATGCAAGTCTTAAATAAGTTTTGCACTATGTTTTAATATAATTTTTGATGAAAGTCACTAATGACCTTCAAGCAAAGTGCCACTTCCGGTAATCATGTAGTGACCATAAAAGGAGGTTCATAACTAGATTTTACAGGTCCTAAATACAAAATTTGAACTTTATACGGCTAACCGTTTTTGAGTTATGCGAGATACGCACGTACTTACAGATGTCACGACGAAACTAGTCAAAATGGATTCAGGGATGATCAAAATCTATATTTTTGTTGAAATATGAAAACCGAAAATTTTCGCAATTACAATACTTTACTTCGTACAAAGAAGTAAAAATGAGCGAAAATTATAGATATTTTCATCAGTAAAATGAAATTCCGGTAATAGTGAACCGATGTCGGGAATTTATATTTTCCTTGTCAATCCAAAGCCAAACAATACATCAAAAAATCAGAACAGAAAAACGTAAAAAAATTTAAATTGCATTTAAAAATGGCCTTTATTTAGGTCAAAAGTCGATAAAATGTTTGATTAGACCCAACAATTATTTTTTTTTTTTGAAGTAATAAAATATCAGTGATCTAAAAATTCAGAAAATATTTTTCATTTTTTACCTAAATATCGATTGCATCAATTATTAAGAAGAATATTTAGAATTTAAGATACTAATGCAATAGCTTTGAAGAAACGAGTAACGAAATAAAAAATGGTTTGGTTGTTGATATTTTAATTACATCGTATTTAATTACTTAGAATTTCATGTACAAGATTCCCTAAAAATTTCACAAAAAAAAGTTGTATTTTAATAGTTTACAAAATCTCAAAAATCAACAAATTTTAGTAATGTAATGAAACTGGCTAATTTGTTTAATGTTGGCAATGACATTTTTTAGAATTTTTCACAGGTGTCAAAAAACTCAACAATTTTAATATTCATGCTATTTAAACTGGGAATGTAGGAATAAACTATTGGACTAACCGAAGAGACTAACAAAGGAATCTTGGCCTAAATTAAACCGGATCCTTTTAACGAGTCCTTTACTCGGGGCTCGGAGCTCCTTTGTTCTCGTATTGAATTCCATTTTTCTCCTTTCTCTCTTTAGGCTAGTTCCCCTTTGTCACTCATTCCATTCATATTTTGGTGAAAGTCAATCAGTTCAGAAAACTTTAACCATGAATATGTGAATATATACTAATATTAAAAAAAGAAATAAAAAAAAAAACATTATTTCAGAAGTAAATATCAAAAGCGAAACAAAAAAAACAAAACATTAAAATTTCATTCTGGAACAGCAGCATTTATTTTTGAGCCACCGCAAAAATTACTGGACCTTATATGTACTGGTACTGGTACTGGTATTGATGGGGGGAACTAGTCCGGCAGGTGGGCCTTATGGTCCTTTTTGCCAACCCCTGACGGTTACTTTTACGTTACCGGCGCGTACTATCTAGAGTGGGAGTGTCAAGACTTATTTCGCGGGATCGCCACGAAACAAATATTAACCGACCCAGGTGGGAATCGAACCCACAACGTTCCGAACCGGCAATCTGGGACCTTCGCCCCAACGTACTCGGGAGTCATGTCCTCACCTTATATGTATACGTTGATTTGGAAAATATAACTATATATAGAATAAGATACAATTATACTCTATACATACAATCAAGACAAAACCTTTAGAAATTATGTATCTGAATAAAAGGATGAATAAAATGGAAAATAAATAATTTCTTCTTTCTCTCTTTGGGCTAGTTCCCCTTTGACACTCATTCCATTCATATTTTGGTGAAAGTCAATCGGTTAAGAAAACTTTAACTATGAATATGTGAACTTGTATTAAGCCTTAAAAAAAAAAAAAAAAAAAAAATAATTTCAGACGTGAATATCAAAAGCGAAACAAAAAAAAACATTAATGTTTCATTCTGGAACAGTAACATTTATTTTTGAGCCACCGCAAAAATTACTGGACCTTTAAACGACGCTTCAAAAGAAAAACAATCAGCGCATATATGTATACGTTGATTTGGAAAATATAACTATATATAGAATTATATACAATTATAACCTATAAATGCAATCAAGACAAAACGTTTAGAAATTATTTATATGAATAAAAGGATGAATAAAATAGAAAATAAATAATTTCTTCTTTCTCTCTTTAGGCTAGTTCCCCTGTGACAATCATTACATTCATATTTTGGTGAAAGTCAATCAGTTGAGAAAACTTTAACTATGAATATGTGAACATGTACTAAGTCTAAAAAAAACAAAAAAAAAACATTATTACAGCCGTAAATATCAAAAGCGAAACCAGCAAAATTTCATTCCGGAACAGCAACATTTATTTTTGAGCCACCACAAAAATTACTGGACCTTTTAAACGAGGATTCAAAAGAAAAAACAATCAGCGCCTATATATATATATATATATATATATATATATATATATATATATATATATATATACATACGTTGATTTAGAAAATATAACTATATATAGAATTATATACAATTATATTCTATACATGCAATCGAGACAAATAATGTATATGTAAATTAGAAATAATGTATATGAATAAAAATGGAAAATAAATTCAAAAATTAATCTAATACTGAAACGTGAGCTCTCATTTTAAGGGAACAACAACGCCTAATGTTATTGAAAAATGATGAAATAGTAGGAGAGAAGAAAGAGTTAATTGGAGAATTTGAATACTTGATCTCTAAATTTACCAATTAATAACTGAATCAAATAGTTATTTAACAATTTATATTTGTGAAATGTAGTAAAATAAAATTCTTGAGCCTGTTGAGTCCGAAAAAGTTTGGTTTAGATTTTTTTTTAATTCAACTGATTGCATTTCTTTTGCTTCTTGAATGAAAAGCAATTCCCTCCGATAAAGGACAGAAGGCTACAGAAATACACCGGCTGATAGAGTTATAAAAAAAAGAAGAAGAACATTTTAGAAGATATTGAAGTGTTTGTTGAGTCTAAATCTTATTTCCGTCGACAGACATGCCAAATGTTCCCGAGTGAGTTGCGATTCCGAAGAAACTCAATTTGTTAGCGCTCAAATACTTGTCAGCTGAGGAGAAGAGATTTCTGGTGAGTTTCGAAGTCCTTTATATATATATATATATATATATATATATATATATATATATATATATTTAGATGTGCCTCCTAAATTATGTAATTTATTCCGGTTTGAGACTGCATTCCACGATGTGAAACAAAATATTTCAACTTTTTGTTACAAATTATTCAACAATAAAAATATTATTAGAAGAAAGATATAACTATTATAACACAGCGTGTTCCTCTCAAGGAAAATGTTCGCTCGTTAGATCCCACAGATTACACAGAAAAACCGACTTCTTTTCGTTGCTATTATAGAGAAACTACTTCCTTAGTTCTGGATTTAGCTCAGGCCTTTGACAGAGTCTGGTTCTAGAGACCTCATTTCAAACTTAAACCTCTAGCACCTCCAATTTACGTTCTCATTCGCCTTTCAAGAAAGATTTTCCTCTGAAAAAAGCAGTTGTATTTAGAAAACTTATAACGATCCAAAATAATTAATACAATACAGAAATATAACAAAAAAATAAAGTTTGATCATTAATAAAGTTTGATATAAACATCTTAAACGCAGTCATACTTATTAAAGTAACAATGCTTAAAATTTGTAAATTGTAAATTATATAAAATTAATGCATTTTTGTGCAATATTGAAGGATTTGGTCAAACTAGATATGAAGGAAACTTTATTTTACATTTTACTTTATTTTATATTTTATTTTTAAATAACTAACTATATGTGTGTGTCTATAAACTGCTCTATAAACTGTAAATTAGCCTAGAAGAAATCTCATCCTTCATTTTGTTGCATAGACAGTGCCCGCATGATTGTTCGGCGTTGTGGGTTTAGCATAGTTTCAGCCTAGTGACAGGAAAAATTGTAATAATTAAACGGTTATTTATTCTGAAACTATTTCAATATAAAACTATAAATTTTTTAAAACTAAGAAATTGTATGTCCTTTCTCTACCTCTGCATTCATCATATAACGATAAAGCGTTCTTGTTAAAATAATAAAAAAAAAAACGGAAAGAGGCTGGGTCTACTATCCGCTGGATTTTAAAGGCGTAGAATTACTTAAGAGTGCAAGTAGAGATGAGTATTGGAAAGAAGAATATATTAAAAATAATTTAACTAAAAAAAACTACTATAGAAATAACCCTATCATCCCTAAGTGACGGATTAGTGAAGTGAAGTGAGTGTTAGTGAAGTTGACGTAAATTAATATTGAAACTCGGTGTAGTAGTCGGGTGCCTTCCAAACGGGAATGAAACTCAAGACTTCTTCCGACAATACATGAATTTACTTCCTGTATGTTTACATTAAAGTTAAACTTAAAAATCAGTTGTGCCGTTCGCTCAAAAGATCTTTAAGGTGAAGCTAAACTCATTACCCTCCTAGTGGCTTCGCCGTAGTCGGGTAAAAAGTACATACATGGAACCTGCCAACAACTCTACCATTATGGAGCTCATCAAAACCAAATGCTCCACCAGTGCGTTACAATACAATAGCATAATACAATTCAAATAATATTTCTTTTCCCATTGATCCTATGCTCCAAGTCATTCGTCTACAACAAATTTCAAAATGTATATGCATTTGTGAAGGAGATATTTAATTATTTTTTTTTTAAATTGCGTTCCTCCATCTGGCTGTTTTGAAAAGAAGAATTTTTCGACGCATTTGGTGTTATTTTCAAACGCTCTTAGCTCCATTTCTATAAATGCTGGAAAACAAGAATTGGTATCATTGTCAGATTAAAACTGCCATCAGATATTCAAAAAATAATTTTTTGGATTTGGCCTTAAGACGGAAGTACGTTAAGAGATTATAATTGACCAATTTTGAGTGCTGGTTTAATGACGTCACTCACAACAATATAATTTGTAACATATGTCTGGATCTTGATTCACGAGATTGATATTTTATAATTTTATATTCTTCTTTACAATTCTCATTACTTGCACTCTAAATAATCTGATGCCTTTAAAACCCCGCGGGTGTGTGGTAGCCTCTGTCCGATTTTTTTTTTGTTATTAAGACCTAATGCAAAAATGTAATTATTAATTGATATTAATTAAAACTAAGAATTAATAGCATAATTCAACATGACATAAATTCGATGACAGACGGAATTCGATGTCTGTTAACATTGGCTTTACAATAATTGACAACATTGGCAAATTCGTTAATAAAATCTGCAATAAAGAGCAGATTATAGAATTTTTCGCGAGGTCTATAGTTCAAAGAACTACTAGTGTAACCCCATGCAAAATGATTACCCATACAAAATTACGTAGTTGGGAACTATTAGTAAAATTCATTTTTCGTTTTTAACTTCACATTTTTTTTGTTTTTAATTTAGTCTCCTTTCATTTATGTTTCTTATTTCATAATAATCTTTCAAGATGGCCGTTTATCGCTATATTTTCAATTGTTACGTATAAAATTTGTTAAAAAATAAACAAATAATTTAATGTCATCTTTTTTTTCTGTTTTTGTTTTGTAATATTGCATTCAGTCTCAATTAAGGACAATGGAATTAGTGATTATACAGTTCATTCACACCATGTTTACAAAAACTTAAATAATAATGATAAATAGAAAAAAAAACTTTGATAAAAAGAATAATAAACATCATAAACGTAGATATACTTATTAAAATAACTATGCTTCAAATTTGTAAATTGTAAATTATATAAAATTAATGCATTTTTGTGCAATATTGAAGGATAAGTATCAAACTAAACATGAAGGAAACTTTATTTTACATTTTACTTTTTTATATTTTATTTTCATATAACTAACTATATGTGTGTGTTAACACCCTCTGTTCTATAAACTGTAAAATAGTCTAGAAGAAATCTCATCCTTCATTTTGTTGCATAGACAGTGCCCGCATGATTGTTCGGCGTTGTGGGTTTAGAATAGTGTCAGCCTAGTGATAGATGCACCTGGCGGCGAATTAGTGAACCTTATGGTTTAAATCGAATTTAACAGGTACCGGTAGTGCCAATGAACAATATAACAATTTGAAAAAATGGCAATTATGATGTTTTCTAGTGACAACAAAGAAATTTTCAACTAACATACGAAATAAGTGACCTCGTATCTGTATTGTAACACAACACTTAACCTAGCGACAGGCGCGCTTCCAAAAGTCACACTTCAGGGCGCAAGTATCGAAATGATACAACCGTTAGAAACTCACATTTTTTTGTACTTTAATGATTAATATCAATTGTATGTGTAAGGGGCATTAAAGAAAAACTTTCATTTAAACAAAAAAGAGGTTTCTTTATTTAACTAAAATAAGATAAAAACATAAAAAATCATTTTCTGAGAAACTCTTTAAAAAATAATCTATTCCTGAAAATATCTTTGAAAATGATTAGAGCAATTAGTTAGCCCAAAGAAATAGGAAGTAATAAATTATTTAAGTAAAAAAGAACCATTGTAAAAGTTCACAATATCAAAATAACTACTACTACTAGAATTACATTAGGTCAGTTATCATCAAAGATTACTCAGATACAACGATTTGTTTTGTCTGGTTGCTGCCTTGCATAAATTTCTAAATTATACGTGTAAAACCCACGTACATCAGCAAGGGCATAAATTTTGACACCGTACTTGTTGGGCTTGGATGGAATATATTGGATAAAACTGCAGCGTCCTCGAAAACGTTCCAGTTTCTCATCAACAGTTATGTTTTCCCCAAGGGAATAGCATTTCTGACAATTCGCAATGAACTTCTCAAAAATTCCTATGATGGGTGCTAAACGATCATATACTATAGCACCCGATCTGGGCGTGTTCTGATATCATCAAATCTTAGGGTTCTACAGAGAAATGAAAACCTTTTAACATTCATAACCGTTCTAAATTGGTCAACTGACTGCTACAACTCATCACGATTCAAGTTATTTGCTTTGAAGACTCCTCCCAGATATAAAAGCTTTAATTTCGGCAGGATCGGAAAATTTGGTATTTCTTGCTCTCGAAAAATGTGGCTGGATTGAAGATATGTAAATGTTAGTACACACCACAATTATATTGATAATATCATTATCAATAAGACAGCTTCAGGTATCTAATATACCAGAAATATTTTTCGCAGGTCCAATGATACCTGGAAGATGCATCAGAATGTTGTTTCCCTCTTCGTTTTCTAGTGTTCATTGGGTTTTTATTCCACTTCCATTCATTAGTCACCTTCCCTCTTTTTTTCTCATGAGCAATGTAAAAATTGTCATCGCTATTAGCATCTTCTTCCTCACTAGATTCTCCACTTAACTCAGTTTCAGAATCTCCTTCCCTCCCTTTCTTGTATTTTTTCGCACTCACCAGTTTCACTATCCTCGTCATCTGAAGAATCTGGGACCTCATGTCTTCTGTCTTCAAATAAAAAAGTATGCACGGCTTGCAAGTCGTCTGGATTGGACAAATTGTAAATTTTCTTCTCCCCAGACATCGAAAACTGAGAAAAAGAGAAAAATCAATGGTCACTTACACGGAAGGGCGCAAGTATCAATTTGATACCAATGGTGTTCACAAATGGATACATGAAGAAAATTTGATATATTCGAGAATATGTTACTTACCAATAAAATAGTAAAAGGCTGGGTCGGAAAGAAGTTTTAATCTTGAACTAGCGAAAAAACACACTAACTGGCGCAAGTATCAATTTGATACAAACAAGTGTCTCCAGAGAAAACAAAATACAATTCAAAATCGAGAACATCACTGGCAGGTTGACGGTTAAAGGCGAAGAAGATAGTGGTGAGGAGAGCCCCACTAACCAATCTCGTGCCTTCAAATTCGCGGAAAACTGTTTCACATGTATCAAAATGATACTCGCGCCCTTCGCTGGGTTAAACCTTTATGGACTTCAGTAGTCGAACTTTGGTGTTCTGCGAAACACTTGCATGCACACAAAATGGTATGATCTCAGTATATTTTTGTTCGGTATAAATTAGTTGTCGCTATGATTAAATAATTCGTTATGAATATTAGTCATTCCTCTTAGTTATGCATGGCTCTATGGTTTTATGGAACATATCTTGGTCTTATAGCATCTATAATCTATAATCTATCTATGGTCTATTATCTATGGTAAATGACTTTGATTTTTTATGACTTTTAGTGATTTAAACAATTAATGACTATTTCAATAATTATATTTAGGTATAAATAAATTTAACTTATTTCTGCTGCAAATTGAGTCCATCAAGAAACCTGTGAAATTTATCATCTCTGTACTGGACATTTTGCTATGTTATCGTTCGGCGTTAGTTATTGTTTGCATTCTCTTTCGATGCACTGAGCCTTCTCTCCGGTAAGGTAAGTTGGTTGGTGCCCCCGATCAATTGATCCACGAGCTGTCTTAATTTCATCTAACGTGTTTCATTAAAATTGCAGCCATACCGCGCGCCCGCACTGAAAGCGCTCTATCAGCTGTACTCTGTCGATGTGGCTCTGCCTCGCCCTTGCTCCAGTGACTACGAGCGACTGGGAGGCGTAGTGAGTTAAAACCGGCAGCTAATTCACCTCAGCATTAGGTAGTAGAGTATTTTTTTTCAGTGTAGCTGAAAACGCTGACAACAAAATTATCAGCCTACAGGCATTAAATTTAGACAATTTTCGCCTGTTGCTCTTGCAGTTCCGTTTCATCATCAAAATCAATAACAATTATCTTGGGTGGCACCACCCCCTTTTTTCTCGACAATTTTCCATAATTTACGACTTGTGAATTGTTTCCCGGCCGGAGTCAGGAGGACCCTAAGAGACATCCGGGAATCACCCAACTAGCAGGTGTCAGGGAGGGAGGGAGGGAGGGAGGGAGGGAGAGAGGGAGAGAGGGAGGGAGGGAGAGAGAGATAGAGAGAGAGAGAGAGAGAGAGAGAGAGAGAGAGAGAGAGAGAGAGAAAGTACGATAGAATAAAAAAGAAAAGAAACTTTATTCTGGGACGAAGTCCCTTGAGAATTACTATGGTGTACAAAATGAAAAAAACTTTTCTGTTTGATATAATCCATTTAAACCTTGGTGAGTAACAACATGTATTTGATTTCTTGTCTTAATTAAATTCATAATTCATAAATGTTTTATAATACTGATTTATATTCATCTAATTTAATATGTATAATTATACCAAACTATATTTTGAATTGCTTATTTTTGAATTTTTTGTGTATTTTTAGAACTGAGGACATTACAAACTAGTTTTCAATAAAATAAATTTATAGAAGTTGCAAATAATTTATCAATCCCTCATTAGATTGATCCTTCTATACCATTATGCGGATGTCAACTGAAAAGAAAAAAAATATCATTTCTGGTTTACGTGTACGTATTTAAAAACACAAATAAGAACCATAAGTAATATAAAAGCAATAAAAGAAAAAATAATTCTTGTGAAACAAGTAATAATAAATAAAAACAAAGATAGTTAGAAATGAAAATTACATTAAACTGTTTAACAAAAACTTATTCAACAAAATAATTATTTACATCTTATAATGAATAAAAAAATTATATTTGTTTTTTCTTAAGCGAAATTAAGGAGTGACCTCTCCCACTACCCAGATGTGATCCGCGTGCCTAATGAGATACAGAAAGAGAGGTGATATAAAAAACTGAACTTTATAAAATAATCTTTCAAAAACAAGCTCTTAGACTTAGATATATATATTTTTTTAATTTAAAAAACAGTTTTTGTAGTGAAATATTACATTGCATCTTAATCAAAGGACTATAGTTATAGTGATGAAATAGTTCAATTTACAACATATTCATAGAAAATATAAATAAATTAAATAATAGTAAAAGAATAACTTGAGAAAAAAATTAAACTTATTTTGAATAAAATAAAATTAACATCTTAAACGCAGGCACAGTTATATACACTATAAAACATATTATTGATATATATATATATATATATATATATATATATATATATATATATATTTTGTGCAGTAGTTAGTTTCAAAGATGTTAAGTAACAAATGAAAAATTAACGAAAATTATAGTTTGTCTTGAATAAAATGAACTTCCTGAAACATATTAAACCCCAAAACAAAACTACCCCACCTTTTATATCTTGTTACACCTTTTTTTCTCATTTGCTGCACTAATCTAGTTCTAGTTTGTGAAAATTTTGTAAAAACAAAACAAAAAAAGCAGTTAAATGAACGGTAGGAACTAAACTGCGAAAGCCGACCGTTGGTAAATCACCCTTAGGATTGCTCCTTAGAGTCTTCTTCGAATGAACTGTCTTTCTCAGGACCTGTTCCCGCAATCCTTTAGAGAGCTGTTTATTTCCTGTATTTCAAACTTGCGGATTCCTTTCTCGTTATGTGGTCTAGTGTACTGCCATTAGTATTTTCCAAGGATACAGTAAATTGCTTCACTGAGAGTATACTGTTTTATTTCAATATTATTATTATTTCAATTACAATTCGATTACCATATTAAAGCATTAATCTGATCTATAAACCCTATTTCTTTGATTAATGAAATAAGGGGAAATGCATTCCCTAATTTTTCATAAATAAGTAGCCCTGAAGAAATTTTATATGTAATTATGAGATCAACCTACTTTATTATGGTCGTTCTTTCAATTAAATGAAGGCCTCTACAGACATGGAACAACGTTCCACCAACAACGGATCGACGGACCAAACTGCACACAGTAGAAGTTGTTGGCGACCCGTTGTCATCTCTGTGGCGGGCTTAAAAGTTATGAACCACAATTAAGACAACTGAAATATAAAAAAAGTAAAAGGCCTTTAGAGCACTAAGAGCTTTAGGCGGCTAAAATAGGCTCTGCTGGGGGTTATATGACCACCACCCCCCCTAATTTAACAAGAGCTCTGTCAACTCCAACAAAGCCCTTCAGGCCTCAATTGACCCAACCATTAGTAAATCAAGTATCCACTTCACTTCTTGTACCACCGCTTCCACCTAGGCCTTATGCTTGAAAGAAAAAATGGAAATTATTCGAGCTATAATGCCCATTTTTGAGAATGATAAATTTATTTGAATAATTGTGGTCGTTGTTGAAAGGATTACTATATAAATATGAGAAAGCGTAGAGTAAATCTCTACCATCTCTACTCTGGTTGGAATAAGCCGAATGTAGATAGAATATAGGATGAACCCGTCCTTTGTGGAGCTACATAAGGTTACACACAGACTTTGTGTCCATATAATTTGTTAGGGGACCGTTTGTATATACTGAAAATGTAATTCGTGGTTGTTGGAATTCAGTACGCAAAGTCTCTTGTAAATTAACTTTATCGCCAACTAATGTTTCATAGATATTTTATTGAACTATTTTCTGCCTTTTTTCTGCATGAATTTCAAAGTTCTTTTCTACTAATCGATTTGTTTTTGTTTTTACTTCCTTGTACGAAGTAAAGGAAGTATTGTAATCGCGAAAATTTTCGGTTTTCAGATTTTGACGAAAATATCCATTTTGACTAGTTTCGTCGTGGCGTCTGTACGTACGTACGTACGTTCGTTCGTATTTCGCATAACTCAAAAACAGTTAGCCATAGAAAGTTGAAATTTTGTATTTAGGATTGTCGTAAAATTTAGTTGTGAACCTCCCTTTTCGGTCACTGCTTGGTCACCGGAAGTGATACTTTACTTGAAGGTCATAATTGATTTCCATAAAAAATTATATTAAAATACTGTGCGAAACTTCTCAAATTTAGTATTTAGTATAACATACTAGATTTTGGTTTAAATTGGAAAACCGGAAGCGGTACTTTACTTCAAGGTCATATTAGACTTTCATCAAAAATTATATTAAAATATAATGTAAAACATATCAAATTTGGTAAATAGGACTTTTATATCAATATGAATGTATTTACTAGATTTTGGTTGATAATGGTGAGCCGAAAAGGGTACTTTATTTGAAGGTCATAACAAACTTACATCAACAATTATATTAAAATTAAATCCAGAGATCATATGTTTCGGTAATAAAGGTTACAAACGCGATTTTTTTTTCCACTCCCATTAAACATTTTTATTACTTGTTTTAAGTGTTAAAATTATGAGTAAAATAATGGTTTTCCTCCCATTTTTTAAGATGAAAAAGTCTGGAGCAGGAGAATAAGATTTAAGTCAAGTGGGTTCTTCCGCTTAAAAGGTCGAAACTGTCGATTTCCAATGTTTTATCTAGTGACATTGACAGTTCTAATGTCAAGATGGAAGACGAAGAAACTTCCAACTGAAAGAAAACGACTTATAATAACGGAATGAGACCAACAGAAACGAGAGTATGTCGAGTGTGTGTGTGTGTGTGTCAATAGATTTCGCGAGGCCGAGTGTCGTTTTTACTGCGATCTTCGAAAACTAGTAACCAAATTCAGTATCACTTTTTTAGCCACGGATTTATAATTTAATAGGCGTACAAGGAAGTCATGTGTTGCCCACATCAGATATTTTTGTTTTAAATTATTGATATTAATATGTAAGTCTTATATATCTAACTTGAGAAGTTTTGCATTATATTTTAATCAAATTTTTGATGAAAATACATAATGACCTTCAAGTACCTCTTCCGGTTATCATGTAGTGACCAATAAGGGAGGCTTACAACCAGATTTTTCAGCAATCCTAAATACATAATTTTAACTTTCTACGGCTAACCGTTTTTGAATAATTTGAGTACGAGATACTCACGCACGTGTATGTGTCACGAGGAAACTAGTCAAAATGGATTCAGGGATGGTCAAAATGGATATTTCTGTTGAAATCTGAAAACCGAAAATTTTCACGATTACGATACTTCCTTTACTTCGTATAAGGAAGAAAATTTGTTTTACTACATTCTTTAGTTATATTATTTCTTGTTGTTGGAAACTTCCTTTCGAGATTTTGTTTCGACATTATGATCCTCTCTCCTTTAGGTAGAACAGCCAATCGCCAAGAGGCACTCCTGTAAACAAGGACTTAGTACTTTGTACTTCAAGCCTTTGTTGTCCTGAAATTGCTTCTTTTTTTCCCCCTTTCCTTTATCCTAATAACTTAGATAAAACGGGTCCTCAAAGAGACTATCCGTTATTGAGGCAAAATGACTCTAATCCCATCAGATCCGCTCAGGGTGCTTTGTGACTAAAGGCACACTAAATCAGGGACATCATTATTTTTAATAAGTATTTTATATAGCCTAGGGTTAAACATTTTTATTATTATTATTTTTTTTTTGTTAATATACATCCACTTTTAAATCCAATGAAGTACTCTATGAAATTAGGAACATTTAAAGTTACGACTCGGTATTATAAAAGAAAACTCTAAAATACGTTGTAAAGATAAATCTAATTTTATTCAAAGTGAAAATCATTCAAGATCCCGGTTTAAAATTATTTTAGAAGTATTGTGTTGATTAATTTAAAATCTGTCAATTACTTTCAAATTATAACAAAAACAGAGTGTTTTTCATGTGGAATCATCAAATTATAGATGAATCCTTTGAAACTATATCTCGGGAACAAGGAAACATAAAGAGCTGTATAAGAACTCAGATTTTAGAAAATTTACTTTACTTTAAAAAAGATTCGAATAATGTTTTTTCCCTCGGTTGGTAGTTTTCAAGATATTGAGCACTGAATGAAAAATGAGCTATAATTTAACGTTTCCAACAATGTAAAAGCTTTCAGTTTTTCGGCCGCCATTTACTATTTATTTTTATTTTTTAAAACAAATATCATGTTATTTTTCGGCATGAAATTTTCTGCAATTTAACACCATACATGTTGTTTTTTCAAAAACTTCAAGATGGCGGCTAAATTTTACACACTTACAATTTGATTTTTCTATACTTTTCGTACGCCAAAAAATTACGAACAATTTAAATCCTCTCTTTGTGGGAATTAGTTCCACCTAACACCTATTTTATTTCATATATCTCCTCGACTATTGCTGTGTCTGCTCTAACTTCTGATTAACTTCAATGGTGACTCTTTTTAATCTTTTATAATTTTTAATTTAGGGACTGTACTATGGGTCATTCTATGTTAAATCAACCAATGGTCTGGAACTTGTTTCAGAAAACAATGATTTTTTTCTTTAGATATGTAGGTACGTTGGGTAAAAACAGTGAGGATAAAGAGATGAAAAATTTCAGATTTCTCCGATTTTCTGTTTTTAGTTATAAATTAAAATGAAATAAAAAATGGTTTTTTTTTTTACACGTTTCGAATCATTTAAAACCATATATTTCTATATCATGTATATATCTATATACCTTATATCTTATATCATGTATATGTAACATATATTATTTACTAAAAAAAAGTATTGTTTATATAAAAAAAATAACTTTTTTTAAACATTTTAAGATTGGTTTGGTAAGGTCAAGGTCAAAAACCACTGTAATTTTTAACATAAAAGCACTATTTTGAATTTTCTAGAGCAAATAGTTCTGGAACTATAAGCTTTTGAATGATTCAAGATGTGTCAAAAAAAATACTTTTTTTTATTTCATTTTAATTTATAATTAAAAACTTTTTTTTTATAACTCAAAAACTAAAAATCTGGAAAAAAATGCCTATGGTGTCTTACGTTAATTTTTAAAAAATCTGTGAGCAGCAGAGCTCCATAAGTAAAGTCGTAAAATACAAAATATTCACTAAAATACAAAATATTAAAAAAACGTGAGAGTGAGAAAAAAGTTTATACCTGTAAAAGCCAGTTTCCTAACATACCAAAATTAGCCCATGCTTTTATTATATTGTTCTGCCTCTCCAGTAACCTTCGATACAGAAAACTCTAGATACCGAATTTCAGCTCATTTGATCCAAAAGGGGCCACTCGATTTGAAATAGCCATATCTTTCAAATACAAATTTTCAATCCAATAAATCAATTCGGTGGAGCCGCTGGAGGTACTCAAAAATAGCGGGAAACAAAATATATATATATATATATATATATATATATATATATATATATATATATATAAGTTAAGTTGGGACTTACATTAGTATAGCCACTAATTCCAAACCAGCATTATAAACATTGTAAATTGTATATATAGAGGATTAGAATCTGAATAAAGTTAGTGTTTAACCAGCCTTCCTGTGAGTACTTTATCTCCCCATTTCCTCTTTTTTTTTATGTTTCGTGCGTCGAAGCTCTTAAGTGGTGCCGAAACCCGGGATCTTTTTTAGCAGTTCGCAGTGAGAATTTTTTTTTTCTTTTCCTTTTTTTTTACGGAAGAATATTTTGATTTTGTTACTTATAAATTTTTATTTCTATTTTTTCTCACTTTTTTTTAAAACATGAATGAACAAGGACAAAGAGAGATCCTTAGGCCAGCAACGTTAACGCTGGAGCCTTCACAGCCGGAATCGGTGAATCCCGAATTCCCGCCATTGTCATCAGCAACTCTAACAATGGCGCGGGCGGACTTAGCTGCGCAGGAGGCGAATAGAATCGCACAGGAGACGAACGAACTAGAAAAAATGAAGCTGAAAAAGGCAAACGCACAAGATATCAGAAGAGAAATTTCCGACTTAGAGAAATTTAACGGAGATGTGGGGGAGTTAAATCATTTTCTCAAAGGCGGGGACGGGATTATGAACAGCATACAATCCCAGGTAGCAGTAGATCTTCTAGAAGAATCAGATGCCAAAAGGTTACGAGTGGCCCTAGCACGGCGGGTCAGAAGGAGCGTCCTAAACCTGATTCAAGCAGATGAGGATACCGCGTGGCAGGTAATTAAGGAAAGACTGAAGAAAGCCTATGGAGGGGAGCGATGGGCCCCAGAAGAAGATATGCTTCAAATGTTCCGAGACATGAAGAGAACGAACCAGACAAACGGTCAGTACGCTGCAGGTCTCCTCGTGAAGCTAAATAGGATAAACGAGAAGTTGCGAGAGGTAATGGACACAAGTGCAGTCGAGGCATGGATGATATTTATGACCACGGTACTGAAGGTACAGTTAGCCAGAGATACGGGGAGGAAGGACGGTCTACCCAGAGATAAATCATTTATAGAATGTGCACAGGAAATGGTAGACGCGAGCGCACGTGACGAGGAAGAGAGAGAGGGGGTCGAACCAGGATGGAGTAGGGTGTCTTACCGAAGAAACGAGGCAGGAAGGAATAGAGTAAGACAGGATCTGGGAAGAAGGAGAGAGGGAGAGTTTGGGAGAAAAGAGAAATTACCGAGAGAGAGAAGGCAATTTGTGGACAGGAAGAATGGCAGAAGAGATGAAAGGAAGTGCCATGAATGTGGCAAGACAGGGCACTTGGTAGCTCAATGCCCGCGTACGCGGTGTTTTGAATGCCATAACGAGGGACATATGGCCAGACAATGCCCATATATACGGCGCAGGGAACACGACCGAGGAGAACCAATGGAGATCAACGCTCAACGAATGTGGCGGAGGAGCAGAATACCGTCGGAATCGGCCAGATCTTCAGAGACTTCAGGGTCCGAGACGGAGAGCAGCGAACCCGGCGGCAGGGGAACCCCCGGAGGAAGGAGCAAGCAACGGAGTGCAGGGCGGCGAACAGAGCAGGTAAAGAGAGAATGAGGATCGTGTGAACGGAGGGGCAACCTTCTCTGTGTGAACAGTGTTGTAAAGAAGTGTGATCGGTTGCCTGTTATAGAGTTTTGTAAAGGGTGGAAGTGTTTGGTAGACACAGGAAGTTCCTGTACATTAGTGGGTAGGGATAACTTGGAGTTGTTATTTAAAGGAAAGAGTAAGCCAGATGTGAGACCATGTCAATGTAAAGTGGTCACTTTGAGTGGGCCCTGTACGATAGAGGGGGAAGTTGACTTACCCTTAGAGAAGTGGGGAATGAAGGAAGGGGTAATGACGCTGCATGTTGTGGAAATCATGCCGCGTGAGTATGGGGGAATTTTGGGATGCGATTTGTTTAGCAAATTAGGGGCGAAGATCCGTAGTTCAGGAGGTCAATGGGTAATTAGGATCGGGAAAAAGAGGTACGAAACGTCGCAGGACGCGAAGGGGAGTGTTAGGTGTGTTGGGGTAATCACCAAAGGTGCAGATTGGAGACAAAGCGTGAGGGAGGAATTCACGGATATTTTTTTTCGCGAGGGAGATCCACTGAGCGCGACGGGAGAGACTCTCCACGAAATCAATTTGAAATCCGACAAGGTTACCTACGTGAAGGAGCGGAGGTACCCACAAGCATTGAGGGGACACATTCGTGAGGAAATCGAGGAGCTAAAGCGTCAGAGGATCATCGTGGATAGTACTTCGCCCTTTAATAGTCCACTATGGGCAGTCAAGAAGAAACCCGTCGACGGGGAAACAAAGGAGCGCTATAGGGTAGTTGTAGACTTCCGGCAATTAAATGAAAACACGTTAGATGAGAAGTACCCCATTCCTAGGTTGGAGGACATCTTGGACAGACTGGGAGGAGCATTGGTGTTTAGCACACTTGATCTGAAATCAGGATATCATCAAATTCGCATGCACCCCAGAGATCAAGCCAAAACAGCGTTTACTTTCGAAAGGGGGCATTATGAATTTACCCGTATGCCGTTTGGCTTAAAGAATGCACCCATAACGTTCCAAAGACTGATGGACGAATTTTTGCGTGGTCTGGATGAAAATATGTGCCAAGTGTACATGGATGATCTCTTGGTTTTTAGTAAGACTGAGGCAAACCATATAGAGGATCTGCGGCAGGTACTCACTAGAATACGACAGTTTGGGCTGAAACTATCGAAAGAAAAATCGATATTGGGTCAAACGCAGATTAATTTTCTCGGACACGTGATTTCGGCGGATGGGGTACGGCCAGATGGAAAGAAAGTAGAAGCAATCGGGAAAATGGCAATGCCGAGTGATGTGAAGGGGATCAGGAGATTGTTAGGAACCCTCAATTACTACCGGCGATTTGTTCCGGAGATGGCTGACAACCTGGTACCTTTGAACGAACTTTTGAGGAAGGGACGCACGGTTAAGATTACGCCAGAGATCGAGGCGAATATCAGGAAGTGTATGTTGCGGTTACAAACGGAACCAGTCCTCGCATTCCCAGATTTTTCCAGACCATTTTCAATCACTACGGATGCCAGTGAATATGCACTGGGGGCGGTTTTATCGCAGGAAGGTGAGAGGGAGGAAAGGCCCGTGGCATATGCGAGCAGGAGGCTTACGGACGCGGAGTCCCGGTATAGCGCACTTGAACGAGAATTGTTAGGGGTTGTATGGGCAGTGCAACACTTTCGGCCGTATGTATTCGGAAGAAGGTTTAAAGTGCACACAGATCATCGTCCTCTGTTGTGGGTGGGCAATTTGAAAGAGTCCTCGGCGAGAGTCACACGGTGGAAGGAGATTCTGAGTCAGTACAATCTCGAAGTAGTGTACAAACCGGGAAAGGAGAATGTCGTAGCGGACTGGTTATCTCGCGCGTTACATGTAAACATGATGGAGACAGAGGTGGGTGAAGCATCGGGAGATCTACAAAGGTTCGTGCGGGAATGGACGCCAGACGGGGAAGGAGAACGCGGGGCTGACCGCCAAAGCAATGGGGACCCCTCGGATGACGAGTCAGGGGACGAGAGACCAGCAGAGATGGAGGAACTTGACGAGATAGTTAACGACAAGACTCGACAGGTCATCTGGAAAACAAGGACTACGGGGCTGGTAAAAATGGACTTCTCCAAATATGATAGGCATAACATCGTCACTATTTGGTCCCAACCGGGAGTCAAGGAGGAGCAAATCTGCCGAGTATTAAAGGACGCATCCAAGGTAGGCGCGACCCATTATTTATATGTCGGCAACGCGGCGGTGTGGGAAAAGGTCCGTGTCTTATGGAGGACTGAAAAAATAGGGATAGACAGGACTTTTATTCGTTGTCGCTCTATCGTGGAGACTATTCGCGATCACGAACAGCAAAAAGAGGTAACGATTGCATACCATCAAGGGAAGACAAACCACCGAGGAATCAACGAGACGTTGGCGGCCTTGAAAAGAAGGTATTATTGGGTAGGGATGCGGAAAACGGTAGAAGAGGTAATGAGGAGCTGCCACATTTGCCACACGGCTAAGTATGACCGGCACCCCCCCCCCCCCCCGTAGGACTACAAACAGAGACGAGGACACCTACGGTACCGTTAACGGACCTCCAAGTTGATACCTTTACGTGGAGAGGGTTTAAATGGGTGACAGTAGTGGACACCTTTAGCAAGATAGCGATGGCCCACCCCGTGAAGGAAAAATCGGCGGCAGCGGTTTGCAGCGCCCTCCAAACATGGTTCCAGTTTTATGGGGTGCCAGATACGATCTCCTCGGACGGGGGCAGGGAATTCGACAACGCCCAGTTACGACAAGAGACGAAAAGGCTAGGAATTTCGTGGCACTGGAATACGGCCGGACATCCCAAAAGTAGGGGGGGGGGATCGAACGGCTCCATAATACCCTGGGTGAACATCTCCGAGTATTCCACGCAGACAAGGGGTTGGAAGCAGACGAGGCGATGCCCCGAGCCATAGCAGCGTATAACCATTCTATACATATGGCTACTGGATTTTCCCCTTTCGAGGCCCTTTTTGGTTTACGCGCACGAAGGAGGGACGAGCGAGATACGACCGTGGATGAGGACATGGCGGAAAAACTAGCCGTGAATAGAGTAGAAATCGAGAGAATGTGGGGGAAAGCGCATGGGCGAATGGTAGCGGAAAAGAGTAAGAGAGTAGCGCGGGAGAACGAGGGTGTAAAGGATATTATGGGTAATATGAAAATAGGCACTATCGTTTACAGGAAAATTATGTCGAATCGCGCGAAGGAAGTTCTGAGGTATGAGGGCCCATTCAAAGTGATTACGATTAGGGAGCACAATCTCGTCACTATTCAGAGCAACTTAAGGTTCCAGTGGGGGAACCCAGACCATAAAAGTGTATTTATTTGTATTATACGTTTTCTGGAAGAAAAACATGTATTTTTAGTTTTTGTATATAGAGTTTTGAGGAAGTGCCTTAGGTTATATTTTGTATACTATGTGAAGTAGATTGTTAGTATTATGTTAATTTTTATATATAGGTTACGTTGTAATTTTTTGTTATTTACTTTTGTTTGCAGTTTGGTTTTTTGTTTTTGTTATTGTTTGTTTTGTTTTGAGTTTACGAGGATGTTCGTAAACTGGCAGGGGGGAGTTAAGTTGGGACTTACATTAGTATAGCCACTAATTCCAAACCAGCATTATAAACATTGTAAATTGTATATATAGAGGATTAGAATCTGAATAAAGTTAGTGTTTAACCAGCCTTCCTGTGAGTACTTTATCTCCCCATTTCCTCTTTTTTTTTATGTTTCGTGCGTCGAAGCTCTTAAGTTATATATATATATATATATATATATATATATATATATATATATATATATATATATATATAACAAACCTCTCAAAAATTTCCATAATCGTGCTATAAGGGCTATGGAACGGATAGAAAACGCAGTCACCCCTCCCTCACCGCCGAACTTTGACCCAATGGAATTGTCTTTTTTATTCGGAGAAAATATGACTTAAAAAAAAAAATTGAATAGTCTACTTATACCCAGATAAATTTACAACTTTTTTTTTTATAAACGTTTGCTGTGACTCACTATGAAGGAAAATTAAAGGTCAAGCTCTTAAAATTACTAATTGACACTATCTAGAAGTTAGTTCGAGAAGTTGACCCTTAACTTTCCAATTCAGTGAGTAACGCCAACGTCATTGTATAAAAGATTAATTGTGAAAAAACTTTCATCTAACGTTCCCCTAAACAACAATTCATTTTATCTATATTATAGTAGATCATAAGACGTTTAAGATCTGTTCTGATTTACTCAAGTTGTCAGTTCTACAGTTATTTAGACTGCCAATAGTATTTCCAAGGAAGATTTGTCTCTCTTCCCTTCGAAAGGCTTTGCTTTCTTAAAAATTGAACTAATTGCTATAAGTTCCTTATAAATAGCGGCGATAACAGAACAATTTTAAAAATTACTTCATTGTAATCATGCAATATTAGATCGCATAAATCAAGTGAGATATCGTAAACTTTTTTCACGATGCATTAACTTTTATTTTATTTCAATTTCCCTATCTGTCATACAGGCATATGACAGTAGTGGGGATACACTGCTGGCAATAAATAACATTTTATTTAATCATTCTTATTGTACATTGCATAAGGGATGTTTTAATTGGGGAACAATAAAAAATTTTATATATACTTTTTTTTTGTGCTTTTGCCTCTCGAAACATTATCGTACTCCTCTCATCTTTAAATATAATAAGGAACAATAAGATGGAAATCAGGTTTAAAACGCAATCTGAAAGTGAAATTAGTTTATCCTGGAATAGCAAGAATGCATATGGACATGGAATCATGTTCTCTCAATCCAATCTTTCTCTTGTATTCAGTTTCATTGGAGATACTTTTTTGTCGAAGAGCTGATGGAATAGGACCCAAATATAATTATACTTAAATGTTTTCAAGTTAAAAATAATAATACATACAATACAGGAATAAAACTCCGCTTGAAAAATATCATTTTAAAAAATTGGTTTTTACCTTCGTTCAATTAAACAACCCGATAGAACTAGTGATAGAGCAGAACATATATTGAACCTATTATTATTTTAATAGTTTTCCCCTGTTCTTTTTTTTTATTTGGTTTTCTTTTTATCCTAATCTAGTAGATATTTTCTAATTTTACCGTTTTTTTTTATTGTTGTTGCTTTTTCTGCAAATACATTCGTCCTTCATTTCTATAGTTGAATTTCTGATTTAATTGGTTGTTTTTGTCCACTAATTTTTTTGTAGTTTTAGTTGTTTTCATTTATATTTTAATTATATTTCTTATTTGATATATATATTTTTGAAATGAAAAAAATTATTTAATGGTTAAATGAATTGTCGGTAAATCGTTTGAACAGCGAAAATCCATTCATCCGTTCACGAGCCATAACAGGAAAAGCCAATATTTATATTTATATTGGATGGATAAAAATTTTCACCTGCTTCATAGCTTTGTTAGTATTTAAATTGCTGTTTGAAACTGCTAACTGTCACGAAATGAAGTTACTCTGGGTCGAAACTTCGTACGAAGGATTTCTGGAATATATATTGTCTATATTCGCAGAATGCAATGAGGAATTCAAAACAATTGCTGCTCAACTATGTTAAGTTGCAAATTCATGCAGCATACTGATCAGTCCATTAGACAATATTAACAAGAAGAAGAGAGAATCAGAAAGGAAAAATAGGGTCCATACATTGAGAATATATTTTTTTCGCCAATAGAATTGACAAAACCAAGGAAGAGACAGAGGGATTTTCCGACTTTCCATTTGCTTTTCCTCTTATGACTCGTGAACGGATGAATGGATTTTCGCTGTTCAAACGATTTACCGACAATTTAGGGATACATAATAGAGAAAAAGCGACTGTTTTGAGGTAGGCTTAAAGTAAAACGATCTTGAAAATTTTCCCACTTTTCATTTGCTTTTTCTCTTATATCTCTTGAACGATTATTTCAATTCAAACGATTTTCCGACGATTTTCCGACAATTTAGTGGTTCATATTAGAGGAAAAGCAAATGGAAAGTTGAAAATAATTTCAAAACTCGTTTTCGTTTAAGTCTATCTCAATGAATCGGAAAATTGTTTTAACCGTGAAAATTCGTTCATCCTTTCACGAAATTTAAGTGGAAAAGCGAATGAAAAGTCGGACAATTTTTTAGTGGTGTGAATGGCTGGAGGAGGGTTATAATTTTCGTGTGGAACTACATAGATTAAACATGGTGTCTCATGCTGTTTATTTTTATCCATTTATTATTTTCAATCAAATGAGGCAAGTGAAGAGATACGTGGTTGGTTACTGATAATATATATTAGTTTACTGAAAATATTTCTAATGTTGTAGGATTATGTTTTCAAATTCTGTGAAAGAGGTACTGGTAAATTAAATAAGTAACTTCTTGCAAAATAGGCTATTACCAATTCTTGGTATGCATTTTATAAGTTTAAAATTAAATTAAGATTCAAATTTCTTCTAATCCTCGTAGAAATGATGATTTACGCCTTTTATTCAAAAAATGAACTCCAATCCTTTTTCTTTTGTAGTAGAAATAATAATGATTGAATGACATTCAATCCAGCGCAATACCTTCGTAAAAAGTTAGATACCTTCCCTTAAGTTTGGAGAGGGTTAGTGCTCTGACGTGGTCAAACCTGTGGACGAGGTATGCGTTGGTCGGTGCAAGGATTGATGCCTAGGGGCGGTGCGAAGGTAACCACTCCGTTGTGGAGGAGGCCTAAGGGATGGTTGCCTATACATAAATTATACAGATTCCATGCTACAAATTAGCATAGTACATGTATAATAATATTTTAGTGTCTTAAGATAAGAATATCATTAATTGGACTTTCTTAATAAACAACCCGGTTTAAATGACTTGAACTGGTGACTCAGCGGTTCCGATTGGTGCGAATTATAGCGGCCATTACTCTAGGCTGCGTATTCTTTATTGGCTAGAAATAGCTCAAGCCGGAACCAATAGGAAGGCGGCGAAGAGACAAGAACAAAAGGGATTGGCCATGCTGGCTGTTAACTGCTCCTATCAGTATGCTAATTCCGTTTTCAATTAAACCCGGCCTCTCCGTTTAAATGTAGTGCATTTACATATTCCGCGGAAGTGATTTATCCTTAGCGACTCCCGCTCCTGAAGGATTTACTGGCTTCGGTGTTTAGGTTTCCGCTAGAGGAGAAAAAGACGAATGAGTTCAGCGCCTCAAAGGACTATCGTTATGTAATTACGGGATAGAATAGAATAATAGAATAAAATAATGTTTATTAATTATTATGTACAAATATTTTCAATTACAGTTCCAAACATTATTAGGGCTTGACGGTTGCCCGGAGTTGGCCTTAATCCCACATCCTAGTTATTAATCTTAAAGAACTAATAAAATAATCATAATTTTCTATGATAATTCTCCAAAAACAATATAAATATAATAAAATAAACACAATCTTTAAATGTATGTCTTTAATGTCTTTATGTCTTATGTCTTATGTCTTATGTCTTTATGTCTTCTATGTCTTTAATACACAAAAAAAAATAATAAAAACACGATTATAAATGTAAATATAAACAAATGCACCTTTACATAATTCTATAATTAAATTTCTTAATACCTCAAGGTAGTATCCTTGGCCCCATCCTTTACACGGTGTATACAGCTGATATCCCAACCCATCCTAGCACCATCCTCACTACTTACGCTGATGACATATGTGTGTTATCTGTGAACAATGACCCATTTGCCGAATCTCAAACCCTGCAGCCACACATCACAGCCATTGAAGAATAGTGTCAAAACTGGAGAATTAAAATAAATCCCAACAAATCCCATCAAATCACCTTTACCCTACGTCGTAAACCCACTACATCCTGTCCTACAGTATCCTTAAATAATATACCATTTATCCCTGTCGAACAGATCCGCTACCGAGGACTCCATCTTGATAAACGCCTTACCTGGAACCCTCACACAAGACTGAAACGACAAGAAACTGCTCGAAGATTCCGATTACTACAACACTTACTTGACAAACGCTCCAAATTACCGATTTTCTACAACCTCAATTTTCTACAATCACCATTATCAGGCCTATTTGGACATACGAGATAGAGCTTTGGGGTAGCACTAAACCATCAAATTCCTCCCGCATCCAATCCTTGCAATCCAAAATCCTTCGAAAAATCCTTAATGCTCCTTATTTTGTCACAAATAAAATTATCCACAAAGACCTCAATATCCCATTTGTTGCAGATTTAGCCCAAAATAGATATACCTCCTTTAATTCCAAACTCCTTGCCCATACCACCCTCTTGTTCGTAGCCTTTCATCCCCATGTATTCCTGATAATCCTCTGAGGCGTCTGAAAAGAAGATGGCCACGGGACCTTCTAACTTAAAATAGACATTGAAGTGCTACCAATGGGTGGTTCCTTCACAAGTAGTTCTCATGTCTTGTACTTCAAATTCACATTTACTTGTTGTATTATGTAATACAGTTGTAAATTTCAATAAATAAATAAAAAAAAAAAAACTTCTTAATAAGTTCAGATCTGTATTTCCATCCAATTTTGCATTACTTAATTAAACTTAACAAGTTTCTATCATTTAAATATTCTATTAATTCGTCATCCTTTAATTGATCTTCATTAAAACAACCTCTGTGAACCTCTGATAAAATTGGACACGAGGCTATAAAGTGCCGTGTATTTTCTATTTCATTGGTATTACACAGATAGCACCTTTTAGTTTCACATTCTTTATATATTTTATTAATTATATCTAGGAGTTCTCCTCTGGCTTTGAAAATCCATTTATTATCATTTATACTTTTAATACTAGAAAAATAACTCACGTCTAAATTATAAGATAATTATTTATACTGTGAGTATTTCGTTGAACTATTCGCCTTTTCAATCATGCAATTTTAAAGGATTCTTGTAAATTATTTCTGAGCTGTAAAAATAAATCTTTTAAGTTATCTATATTAGCTATATTAATTTGCTGTTCCATATTAAATCTAATTGTTAACTGTTTTAAATCATGGATCCAAAATACATTGTTTTTAATAACTTCTTTCGCTAAGAAATTTGGTAGTCTCTTTACTTTCATGTTTAAAACATTTATTATCTAATCGTTGTATAGTTTCAATGTAAAAAAGAAAAGAGGTTCCATTCTGGTTTCCATATGAATTGTGTAACGTGGAGTGTATTGGGGTAGGTTAAATAATTTTTTAAAAAAAAAATATAGTAACTTTTCTACTTCATAAAATTCCTGATACTTGTGCACCATATCCCATTATTGACCTAAACACTGTTTTTGACGAAATGGATAGCAAATTTGGGTTTAGATATTATATTTACAAATTTATCCTTGTCAATTTTATTATGGATAATTGTTGGAAATTTCTTTAAGCATAAATGAATATTGCTCACATGGATGCGTTAGATTGATAATTAAGTAGACAAAGAGATAAATAGAGTTTAAAGGATGCTTTAGGAGAGGCATTCCAAAATTTGGTAGTACGAATAATGAAATATTTACTGAAGGAGTTCTGTGTGAGGAAGCATGCAAGTGGGTAGGTTGGAATCTGGTATTCATGGAATTCAAGGAGTGGACAGAGGAACGCTGGGTGAGCAAATTAAGAATAGAGGGGGGGGGGAGTTTTTGTTTTTAGGGCACCTAGGATATATTGCCGTAGAAAAGCAGGGTCGTTACTACACCTTAATGCGGCATATCAATAGGATAAAATATCAAGTATTAGTTTTCAAAATTTACAACCACTGCATGCTTTTGAGATAGCAATACTCGAGTAATCGTGGTTCTGTTGTTTTGTGAGAAGACTCCATTATACTTTTGTTTAATTGAAAGAAGCATTTCGTCAGTTTCTTTTTACTTCTTTGTACGCAGTAAGGGAAGTATTGTAATTGCGAAAATTTTTGGTTTTCAGTTTTCAACGAAAATATCCATTTTGACCATACCTGAATATGAGTTATTAAATAGGGTTTAATAACCCAGGAAGTTATTTTTTTGCTTCCTGCTTGTCAGCGTTAAACAAATATTATTTCCTTAATCATTCCTTCTCCTATTATATGTATAAAAGCCTACCTGAAATGGACAGATCAATCAGAATCAGAATGTTAATTAGAATGTAATGTAGAATAAGAGAATATGAGAAACTCTCACTATATTAGCTTTAAGTCTAGTAGTAATATCTTTAGTAGAGTCTACCTATAGCTAACACAATCAGCAGCTCACTATTTTATATTATGTAACTTTGTACTCTGAACAATAAAGTATTTTCTAAGGCTTACACTTGTTAGCCACAGCCACCCTGTAATAACACCGTCTAAGACACTTACAGCTGGGGGCTTCTTATCACGTTGGTTATGTTAAGGTTATCTTTCTGTGTGTGATTGCCGGTGTAACGTGCTTGCTCAATTTTTATACATTTATTTTAGTGTAGCTAGTAGTGGTAGTTGCTGAGAGAAATAGTAGGATAGTCTGTTTATTTTTTCTTTGTATAATTGTTAGTGAATTGGTTGCGCAACGGAAAAGAAGGTTTATTTACATTTTATTTTTTGTTTCTTTAGTATAGTTAATTTAGTCAATTTGTATAGCCAAATCAGAAGCATGCTTAATTTGTTTTTTTTAAATTTATATTTATTATGTGCAAGTAGTTTTAGTTAAAAGATTTTAAATACATTGATTTTTCCTTTTGTAATTGGATTACTTAATGAACCTAACCCTAACACTCTTACACACTCATCGACTTTGTTAATTGGCGCTCGAACAAGGACAGCACCCATCTGCATCATCTGTAGCTCTGATCGCTGTTTCAGAAGAACTTTGAAGGACTTACAAATTCTCCACTGCTCTCAGGTTTTATTTGCAAGTCGGCCCACTTATCTAAGGTACCCTCGCTTCAAGTTCTACACTTCGGACAGACCCACTGACCTGCCAGGTATTGACATCTCAGGTATTTGTCTACATCTCTGCTGGATCCACTGATCTTAGATGTCCAGAAGAAGATAACAGATCAATAAGTCGTAAGTTAAAGATTTTATTTTATTTTTTAGTTGTAAGAATTACAATTTTGTATAGTTTAAATTCTGGTAAACCAAATATTAAGGTTTAATATAAAAAGCAAGGAAACAAGATGATAATTGAATTATTTAAGAATTTAATGAGTTGAAAAGTAAATAAATTGCTAAATGATATCATAAAAGATTTAATAAGAAAGCAATTTGAATAATTTATAATAAAAGAGTTAATGTTTTTGAAATTAAGATAATTTTCTAAATGAAGCATTTATTGTGATTTATAATTAATTGTGAGTGAATTATAATTTAAATCGTGATAAGTTATTACAATTGAAGTCATATAAAAAAAAAAATTAAAACTTGCTTGTTACCAGTTGATAAAATCATTATAGAATGATTTAAAGTTTTGAAAAAAAACAAACTAGTTTTGAATAGAATTAAGAATTAAACAATAAGTAAGGAAATAATTAATTGTAATATTGCAAATTATAAATAATTTATTAAATAATAATTAAAAGTATATAGCATCCTTAATGATGGATGAAAATAATTATTGTCTGAAGGAGGAAATAGAAAATGTTTCTATTTTAAATAAGAAAGAAGAAAAGGTGAACTTCCAAAACAATAAATATTTTGTTCAATCTTAAACAATAAATAAGTGAAGTGACAAAAGGTCAAACGCATTACATAATAATAATACGGCATTAATTAATACAAATTATATAGTCTTAAAAAAAAAGGAATAAATTATATAGTTAATAACTATAACTAATATAGTTAGTTTTTTAGAAAATGCTATTATACTTACAAATAATGTGATTAATTATGAAATATATCATAAAACAATCGTTCGGAGATAATAATTGTAAATAATTGATATTAAAGATATAATGATATAAATGATAAAAACATTTATAGAAAGAAGCTATGACATAATAACTCTTCTGCGTAATATATGCATTTAATTTTAAGCACGCCATTGTTATTTTAATATGGATAATAATTGATAATTTTAAGAAAAGAATTATATTTAAAACACTCGAGAAACACTGAGAGAAATACTAAAATATTTGAGAAATACTTTCAAATCAAAATTATAATAGAACTTATACGCAAGAAAATATGCAACCATATAATCCTGAATGATCCCAAGGAAACAAAACAATTTTTTCATTAATAAACCCCAATCAAGAAATTTTAGAAGTAATTAAAATCTTGACCAAATAATAATTATAGACCACAACAACAGTACAGAACTTTTAATAGTTTTACCGGACAAACATATATTTTATATTTAAACTTTTATGCGATTCCTAAATTCTAAACAAAAATTAAATTGAAACTTCTTCTAATTTAAGTAAAACGTCTAAGCATTAAACTGATAAATCTAAATAATTTAATGAAAACTATATATACAAAAAACAAAACAATTACAGTTGTCTGAAAGAAATCCATTTTGAACCATAAATCACTGTTAAAAGGATATAATGTTTCGTATTTAAGTCAGCAGAAATAAAAAGAGAAAACAATAAGAAAACAACAAGAAAAACAAGAAAACAATCTCTTTCAAAAATTTGATATTGATTTACTGACCTTTTCCAAAGCAACTTTTCAGATAATACACAAGAACAAAAATTTTAAACTTTCTCATAAGAATCAAAATTCACAATCCTCATATGGATATTACTCAATTTAACTATATAATTGATTGAAAAAACATGTTGTTTAGGAAAGGAACTATTTACTGTTGCATCAATATATCAATAATGATGTCCTATTTAAATTTTTATTTTAAAGATTTACCAAAAACAAGGCTAGATAAATCTATTCATTATTAATAATTATTAGTTAGTAAAATGTTTAAATTGTTCAAGAAAAAAGGGATAAATGTTAAATTTGAACTAAATATAAAGAATATAAAAAATGTTAGCTCTAACTCCTATATATAATTGTTGTTTCTGAAAAATGTTTAAGTTTTATATAACCTTTTAATAAAATTATTATTATATTTACATTATTATTATTTTTATTAAAAACAATAGATATACAAATTATAAATTAATGTTATTTGAGTTAAGTGTAATTAAATCATTAATCTGTTAGTTAAAAATAATTATTAATTATATAAAAAGAACTGGACATAACATTTTCTCATAAAATAAAACTTGGAATAAGTTAATATGTATAGTAAATTTTAGTAATTTATAACTTATATGTTTTTGGGTATTATATGTTTAATATGTTGGATATTAGAAAGCTTCAAATGTATTTAAATGTTTAATTATTTCTTATATGCATTTAATTATTTTTTAATTCTACCACTTACTTATTGTAAATATGTTTTATTAAAGTCCCTTTAGGTAAATAGAAAATGTAAATAATTTTTTGAAAATATTCTTATATTAGTCAGTGTAATTGATTTCATAACAATATAAAAATAGGTTTTATACGAAAAATCCTATTCCAAATGAACTTACACTATCCACAGTACTTGTATATATCCAAGAACTACTTCCTACCTAAATACCTACTTAATACTTTTAAAAAAATCTCAAGATAATTCGCTTTTTTCATAAAGGAGGGAGAAGTTAACACATGGCATTGACCCAGAAAGTATTAGTTATTAAATAGCGTATATAACCCAGGAAGTTTTGTTTTGTTAAATCATCTCAAATTTGGTAAATTAAACTTTTATATCAATGTAAGTAATATAGTAGCTTTTGGTAGAAATTGAAGATCCGAAAGGGATATTTTACTTGAAGGTCATAAGAAACACATCAAAAGGTATAACGACATTTATTACAAAGACCATGTGGTTCGGTGAAAAAGGTTATAAACGCGATTTTTTTTTCCATTCTAATTAAACAATTTTATTACTTGTTTTAAGTGTTAGAATTTAGTGTAAAATACTTTTTCCTCCCCATTTGTGCGCTAAACAAATCTGCAGTAGGAGAATAAAATATAAGTTAAGCGGTTTCTTCCGCTTAAAATGTTGAAACCGTCGATTTTCAATGCTTTATCTAGAGAAATAGGCAGCTCTATTATTGTCCACGAACACGAAGAAATCTCTTGGGAGCTTGTTACTAACTGAAAGAAAACGACATATAATAACGGAATAAGACCTCAATAAATAAGAGCTTGTGTGCGTGTGAGCGTGCTTGCATGCGTGCGCGCGCGCGTGTATGTGTGTGTGTGTTTGCCAAAAGGTGGACGTCGAGACGCTGAGGGTCATTTTTAGGTACTGTGTTCGGAAACTAGTAACCAAATTGAGGATCACTTTTTGAGCCACCGATTTATAGTTTAACAGGCGTACAAGGAAGTCATGGGGTCATCATGGGGGATTTGTTGTCACCACCATTTTAATGTAACGAATGTGAAAAATCTCATTTTTCGAATATCTTACTTATATTTATTTATCAGAAGCATTGTTTGCAAAATAAAATTTTATAATCACAAATCTAAGTCTCAGAGAAATATACAGATCCAGAGATCAAAAAAAACAAAAATCTTCACGGAGAAGTTAACAGTAAGACGTAAAGGTCTTTTTTAGTCTTCTGAAAAATAGTTATGTTCACATTTTTCACTTAAACGTGGTGCCAACGATTAATATTCCGTTATGAAGTCGCAGTGGTGACGAATGCCAAAAAAGTGAATAAAAACTATTCTCAAATATTTTACTTATTTCAATTTAAATACAGTCAACAATTGATAATACAATTTGATTCATAGATTGCAAGCTCACATGATTTTATAACCAAAATAAATTACAAAACTAATTAATTAACCCTTGTTATCGTATGTTATTTCACCACATCACTACATTGGTTAACTCCATAGACTATAACATTGACTTTTATTGCTTTTAATATAATAATGCAGGGTAAAATAGTTAAAAAGTTATAACTTATAATGTACAGTATATTTGATATTTATGAAAATCAAATTTATACAGAAAATGATGTAATAATTTAAACTATAATGGTATTCCAGCCTCGGTGTTATATTGAGAAAACTGAAGGGCCAATATAGGGAAGGTAGAAGGAAGATGAAAGGACAACACCATTACCTCCACTATTTACGTAGCCAATCTAGTCTGTCTTGGACAACAGTTCCCCTCCTACTTTTGATATTTTTGAATTTCAGAACACTATGATTTTTCAGACAATTTCATAAATTTAAAATCATATTTTATCTTTATTTAATTGCTTATTTATTTTCTGGAAAAAAATTACCACTCATCATACCTACTTTACTATCGTTTATTAACTCAGTTCCTTCATCACTACCTTTCGGACTGGTTCAACCATTTTCAAGTTTCCTATATTCTATAAAACTATAATAATTTATATATTATATTATTACAGCATATTAATTTCACATTATTATATAAAACACTTATTTTTCTTAAATACGGTATTTTACCTTTAACTTTGTAACTATAATCATTTTTATTTATCTCATTAATTTATAATACTTGTACATACAAACTTAAATATTTTATTATTACTTTCTTGAAAATCAGCCAATAATTGCTATTAAATTATTAACTTATATTGGTTATAATAATGGTGAGAGTGTGTAGAAGAAGCTTGGATCGATGAATAAACACATCAATAAGAAAAACTTATTATAGTGTGTGCTGACGTTTCGGCCTGAATTTTAGGCCATCATCAGGGCTGAGTAGCGAATAGTGAAATGCCAACTGGCTAAAAGTAATATACAGTAGATGATGAACATAAACAAAATTAATAGTTCATTTATTTATTTATTTTTATTATTTTTTAAACTATTTTCATATTATTTACATTTTAACTTTTATTTTTTTTTACAATCACAATTCTGTAATTTTCGGAAAAATAATTAGTCAAAAATAGAGGCGAGTCTGGCACATCGAATTCATGAAATTGTACCCTATGATGAGACTACTAATTTCAGGATTTTCTCCAAAAAACAGAATTAACGATAAACAAAACAACTATTTGCGGGTAAATCCCTCGCCCAGCGATACAAGCGAAGTAGGGCGGCTGTCCGACGCCCAAAGATGACGTAATATACAGTCATAAAGTGCAGTGCCGCATCCTAGCCAGTAAGCAAAAGAAGCGCAAAAATAGCCTTTTTATGGAAAAAAATGTTGCAACTTATAGTATTTTTATTTTATTATTTATATAAAATAATATAATATGATTACATATATATAATATAATTATTATATAATTATATATATAGTCGCATGGTACAAATGGCTGGAAGCACCCCCACGCTCAAAGGCAATTGGGTCGAAGATAAATAAAAATAAAAAAGAAGAAGGATATAAGTGCCAGAAGGATATATATATATATATATATATATATATATATATATATATATATATATATATATATATATATATATATATATATATATATATATATATATATATATATATGTAGAAGGTATTGTAGAAGGTAGCCTTGCTATTAACTGACTCTAATTGGGCTCACTCATTCTTTGGTACAGATGTATCTGGTTGGAACTGCAGAAGAGAGTCTCAAATACCCAGTGAAACAAATGGTTAGAATTTAATGTTATAAATCAATATTATGAATTTTGCTGGAAGTGTATGGTGGAAGACTACAATTGGATTCGATTCTGAAGATCCTTGAGATAATAATCCTAAGATGTCAGATTCGATGATTGCCGTGAGGAGCAGTTTAAATACTGATGTACCCGATATTCCAAATTCGATCATAAAATCAAGTTTCTAATTATGCCAGATAACTATAAACACATTCGACCTAAATCCGTGGCTTCATTAATAAATCAATTATCTTTCGCATATTTTATATGTATATTATTTTCAAATTACTTTTTTTGGTTTAAAAAAATGGAAATGGAAACCAGAACACGTATAATAATAAATTATCGAAAGATTTATTGATTATTGAAAATAAAGTAAAAATAAATTTTTGGTAGTATTTTATGAAGTAATTTTCTTCCTCGAATTTTCTGTTTTATTTAAAAACTTTTATCTCATATTTTTTTGGCGTAAAAATAAATTTTGATATCTGAGAAAGAAAATTGTATTTTATGGATACATTTTTTGTGGACTTATGGATACATTTTTTTCGAAATTATGTATACATTTTTTTTAGTAAATAAATGATATCCCACACACGAAGCCTAGAGTCTCTAACGGAAAAACAACCAACTTGTCCATTTTTCGCTAATTCAAACATCTTCAAAACAGAAGACAAAAAATCTTAGGCTGTTGATGTGAGAGTTGCTGCATTTTGCATTTATATGCATATACTGTAATTTTCTTTTCTCTTTTTTATTAGTACTCGTTTCTGTTGCTTGACAAGAATTCTTTTATTATTTCTATATTATTTATGACTCTTATTTGTTTATTTTAATGTGTAAGCCAGAACTGTTATTTTTTGTTTGTACAACATAGTTATTCTGAGGGGACTTTGTCCCAGAGTAAAATTCTCTTTCTATTCTATCCCATACCAGTAGTTCTGTTAAGAGTAGACCTCGGGAACAATGTTCAGAAATTTTTAATTTATTTTGGATCCGTCTATTCACAAAGCAAATCTGGAAATGTGATTATCTGTAAACCTCCATCGCCTCAGCTCGCATTGATCTTTTGTAATATGCACATCAGTAATACAATTGCAATTCTCAATGTAGAAAAATCGCCAGGATTGTACAAAATTCAAGCTAGAGATTTCAAGGACAATTCACAAATGATCACGGAACCCATTATAGAATTTCTCAATATATATATACACAATTATATCCTTCTTCCATATATCAGAAAGTTGCTATTGGATTGACAGGACCCGTAGGGCAATTGGATAGAAGAAAAATAAAAATAAAAAAGAAGAAGGATATAATTGTGTGTGTGTATATGTATATTATATATATATATATATATATATATATATATATATATATATATATATATATATATATATTCTTCTGGCACTTATATCCTTCTTCTTTTTTATTTTTATTTTTCTTCCACCCAATTGCCTTTGAGCGTGGGGGTGCTTCCAGCCATTAGTTTTGTCATGCGACTCTGTCCTTGGCAAGATTCCTCATTTCTCCTATGGTATTCCCTCTGCGCCTCCCTATTCGTTCCATGTGGTTAATATATGAGATTCTTGGTCGCCCTCTTGCTCTTCTTCCCACTGGTCTCGCCTCTCTGATCTTTATTGGGTCTCTGTGGTGATCCATGCAGCAGACATGACCATATCATTTCAGTTGCCTTTTCTCCAGGGTTTCCGTTACCGGGTGTACATTTATCTCTTCCCTGATCCTGTCTCTCCGGATTCAGCCCCTGTGTGTTTTCCCCTTAATTCTCCTATGAAACTTCATTTCAGCTGCAGTAACACCGGCAGCCTCTCTTAAAGAATCTAGCTCTCCGCTCCGTAGAGAAGTCCTGGTAGAAAAACAGACCTCAATAAGTGGAGCTTAACGTCTTGTCCCACCTCTCTTATTGCGATAACAGAATTTCAGATCTGCTAGTAAATGGAACTTATAACTTATATCTCAAATTAAAAAAAAAATTGTAAGGGCGCCTATCAGAAAGCTGCATCGAGTTCACAGGACTTGTTGGGCCGTTACTAATTAAGTGCAACTCAATACTGGGGTAAATATTCCAGTTTTCTTTTTTCCTTGTAACATTAATTTTCATGAAGCTATCCAAAAAGTTTTTGATACTTATAAGTTAATATTTTGAGGACCCATCCTAGACAATCCGGGATCACATGCAGAAAAACTAAATAAAAAAAAAATTGCAGATTTATTTTCTCCAACGTATAACCTATTTAAAACAATCATATTACACTCTATTACAAAATTACGCAAGCACAAATTTTGGCATCATCGACTCTAGGTGCAGGGGTCTTTTTTACTTTAGATACACCAGCTATTTTGTAAACAGGAAAAGTATCTGTTATAGAAAAGTATTAGCTATTATTATTGCATATATTGTTTTATATTTGGAGTAGGTTTTCCACTATTTCTTCTATTTGAAATTGCGTTCACTATGAATTTAATAAAGTCAAGACGCTTTGAGCCAGCGTAAAGAGAAGAAATAAAATTGATTGTGCCACCCGCAGGAACCATCTTGACTCTTATTTGTATGAATTTGTTTGGAGGAGGAGATATGAGAAGGATGACTTGTTCGAAAGAATACTACAATCAATAAAAACTTATTGGCCACCCAACAAAAAAAAAAAAGCGCTTAAAAAATCTTAAGTAAAAGTTTGTTTACAAGTTTCTATATAATCTGTTAACAGATGTTTATAGAGAACAATAACAACATTCTTTCAAATATAACTGATACTTTTCTATAACAGATACTTTTCCTTTTCAAAAATAACCTACAAAAATTTATCGACCTTTCATCACCAAGCAAACTTTTAAATGGAACAGCAAAAAACCGAAAAGAGTGCGGAAAATTTTTGCATATGTTTCAAAACGCAGCAAGAAATTTTAGCACCCCCCCAAAAACATAAGAAACAATAATAAAACCGGCTACTGATTTTTTTACAAATTTACGAGAGACAAAAAATCGAATTTTGAATAGTGTCTTCCGTGCAGACCCGGCGGCTGGCAGTTGGCTGACGTTCATTTTTATGGTTTAAAAGTTAGATAATTTTAAATTTTACAAATTTTGTTAAGTAGACAAGGTAGATCATTTTTGAAAGCCAAAAACGCGAAATTTGAATATCATCTCAAAGCTAGCAACTGTTAGTTGCCAGACGTGCTTTTCTATTTATTATATAGCACCTAATTTATGATAGTAAAACTTGGGCTTGATTAAAATACGTAATTTTTACAAAAATTACTTCCATTTTCTATTCCGGCGACTTCATGGCGGCTGATGTCTATTTTTTTTATCTATTTTAAGGTCATAATTGTTTTACTTTGTGTAAAATTAATCACGTTTTCCTGCATGGTATCCTCGACTAAGATATGTAGATGGGAGTGTAACGTAAATATTGAACTTGTCAATTTATATTTCGAATGGTTCGCCTTGGTAATTGGTTCATTAACTAAGGACGACACACCTACATCTGCTTCAGCTCAGAGGTTAGTTAATTCATGCCGAACTGATAGGGTTCTAATGCCATCCCTTCGACGAGGGGACGGGGACGAAGGGATGGGGACGAAGGAGGGGGAGGGGCGCAAACAGACTCGAGTTTGCTAATTAGTAAGCCTTGACTCTGACGTCGGCCTGTCTCAACGTCAACGCTCTCTCTTCATGCCGATTAAAAATTCACCTCAAACGCAGTTCAATGCTTAAATACACAACTCTACTGATTGGGAGAATCGAAGTTCTTTATATATTAACAACAAAACTCTTAATTGAAACAGAACTCTCAAAAGTTCCGGGTTTTATCAAACGGACGCTTGAATTCCTGGACTCATTAAAATCTCTTACAAACCCGATATCCCATTTGCAAAGTATTGAAAAAGTTATTTTGGTTCTTTATTCTATTTTCTTATATAAAAAAAAAAAGTATTATGTATTCATTGGAAGAAGCCGTTATGTAGGCAATTCCGGCGCAGGGACCAGCTGCTTCCGAAGCTCCATCTGTCTTTGAGAAAACCTCATAACAGAGGAAAACAGGAAGGCATAAATCAACAATATCAAAATAGAAAGAAATATATCTGAATGGGAAGAAGAGGAAGGAAAAAAAGGGCGGGTAGGTTGCTGCAAGAAGTGGAAGTTACCAGGTTCCTTTATATATATACATAAATCAATGTCTCAGCTTCGGAAATGCAAAATTATTGCAACTGCCTTCCATGATGAAATTTTATAGTGGCTTCGGATAGCTGCATGCTTCAGGTAATGACTTTAAAATTTCGTACTTGCATTTCAGGGTCACTTCACTAATATTATAATTTTTATTGGTGAGAGTACGGTTGACCGTGGAAATGTATGAAGGGAAATCTTGGTTGGAGTTGCGGTCAATAAATGAACACATGATAAGAAAAAACTTATATAATGTGTGTCGAGATTTCGGCGTAAGTTTTAGGCCATCTTCAGGGCTAAGAAATAACAAGGTAACAATAGATAAAACAACAGTAATAATAAGAAAGTTAACAAATAGTAAGATGAAAGAGTATAAAGTATAAAGAAAAATATGTTGATTATGATCTGTTAATATTAATGTGAAAAATAAGGAATATAGAAGAATATGTTAATAAAGTATAAAGAAAAAATGCTAACCATAATGTGAAATATAATAATAAATGATAAGAAATAAAGAAAAATATGTTAATGGATAATGACAAAAAAGTTATTTAAAATTATTGTGAAAATATAGACTTATAAAATATAGAAAGAAAGATAAATAAAATAAATGAACAGAAAGATATGGATACTTGAAAAAAGCTAATTATAATAACGCTAGAAAGACGATTTAGGATTATGAAAAGTATCTCAAGATAATATGATAATAAGTAATTTCAAAGATTTCTATATAAGATATGATGAAATACATGAAAAATGAATGTAAAACAAAACAAAATAAAAAAAGTAGTAAGAACTAAAGTTATGTAAGCCTAAAGATAGTGTAAATTAATAATCGTATGTGGGGAAGAAAAATAAAATAAATTTATAAATTTAAGATGCATATCACTTGATTCTAATAATAATTTGAGGGAAACTCCTAACTGCACTCTAATGAGTGCAACTAAAGTAAGAGGGTAGGGTGAATTCCTGGTAGTGAGCATCTAATGGGTCACTCTCATAAATTAATTAATTATATTAATTATTGTTTAACTAATTTTATTTTATGAATTCTTGAATGAAAATCCCATTAGCAATACTCATCTGCGTGACGAGTTTAAGGTAAACAAAGAAGTATATTAATAATAATGTATAAATAAACATCATCAACTGAAAATTAATTTGAAATGTATCCGATTTTTAAGAAAAGATATTAGTATAAATCTATAAAATTATTTAAAATATTAAGCATTCCATTTTTACTTCTGAAAAATTATTTTGTAGGTTGATATTTATTGCTCGATTTCTACATTGTTCTGAGCAGGTAATTAGAAATAACAGAAAATCAATGTTAAAGAAAGTATTAAAATGTTTTACTTATTTATTTTTGGTGCATACTAAAATCGATCGTCTTCAAGGGTAATAAGTTTGTGATAAATTTAAATTAATAATTTATACAAAATATTAATTTGTATTATTTTTTTTTTCAATATCCATATCTATCATTTTTATTCCCTCTATTTACATACTCATGTTCTGCTACCCTCGTAAATATTCCAAAAATAGACTAAGAAACACACGTGGGTGATAATTCCAAAAATGAGCATTTTGGATCCAACGTTCCTAGTGTGGCTCAAATTAACGTTTTTTAGCCGAATAAATTTGTATTACTTAATAAATACCTTTATTATGATATTAGGTAGGGAAATCTTCTAACGCAATAGCCTTTAAAAAAACAACTGAGTTATCATCTGTTGAAGCCGAAATCCTCATTCCTCTTTGTCTCATTCCTTTATCATTATTATTATAAGATGGCAAACAATGAGATACCTGACAATAAAAATAAAAATGCGATTTTCTATTAAAATCCAGGGCCAAAACAACTCCCAAGTAAATGGAGATCCCAGACTTGAGGGAGAGGCTTTTTTAAAAGCATTTTATTTCAAAAATATCGAATAAACTACGTTTATACAGAGCATTTGGACCAAAATCTACTGTTTAAGGAGTTTTAAGGAGGAAATTCCAAATATCAAGCAAAAATAATAGTTCCAAAGACAAAAGCATATCTATTATTTTTTATTTGAAGCAAAAAAATTATATTTTCGAGTAAAATCTCGATATTTGATACAAGACAAACAATTAAATTTAGTAGCACAAGCTTAAGAGTTAGCGAATATGTCAAGAAACGATTTTGTTGCAAAAATAAAAAAAATAATTAGTAACATTTTATTCAATGAAATTCCAACATTCAAAATGCTCAGTTTTGTGGAATCATCCACTTGGTTTTACGTAAGCGAGCATCGCTTTTGCTATGGATTGCTTGTAATAATAAATACATTTTGATTACTAACCGAATCTCAAGCTTAATTATGCTATGTTATGTTAATCGATATCCCCATGATATATTTCTCAAATTATAAAGTAAGTAAGAACCAATCGCTTTGATGTTAATTTTTTATCACTTTAACCTAGTTTCAAGATTTCATCAAAGGCCGAAATTCGGGGGACAAATTTTATTGAAGGCAACTTTGCAACCCTTTCCTTGGCCCGATTGCTTAACTCTGAGTTTATTCAGAGGCCATCAAACTTCTTAAATTAATTTCCCATGAATTATGAAGACATCTCAATCTGACCAAGTAGCTTCGGGCTTAATTAACCACAAAAAAAAAATATCAGTTTATTAACCTTTTCCATTGAAGTAATATCGACTATGGTGGTGCGATATCTCACCAAGATAAGAGACCTTGCAAAGTAATTAAAAAGTTCAGTCCAAGATGAAGTGAAGATATATACGGTACAGCAATATGATGTTTAATCTTCTTTTGTTAAAATTGAACATTACAATTTATTTTTAAATACATATATTTATTAATTATATATTTTATTAAACTACAACTGCTATCCCCCAACTTTGTTCAAAACAATAGACATTTTTCTTGCCTATCATTTTTTCATGACCTATCACTTCCTGGATATTTGAAGTTTATTCTTTAGAAAATGGGTTTAATCTGTGCCAGAATCACGTTTCAGAAAGTTCTATTATTAGAAGACCTAAACCTATTAAAACTTATTGAGGGCAGCACCACTATTGAGGGGGAGTAAAATCTCATAAAGACTTTGGATATTGGTCGACCTCAAAGAAGAAATTATTTAAGGTAGTTAGTTCAACTCCCAGATCTTCATTAATGAAAGAGCATTATACGTAATGTACGCGAATTAATAATATTTCTGATTCCATTCGATTCTTCTTACGATCCGATTAATGGGTTTCATCTTTCTTGTTAAGTTTTATTAAATCTGGAACGCGTTTAGCAATCAATTATTCCACAAGAAATTTCCAGTTATTGGAATTATAAATTAGCTGGTATTTGAAATTGTAATTCATTTTATTATACTTAACTAAAGCTATATAATCATTTAAAAGATTCAATAATTAAATATCCACTTTGAAACGGAGAAAAGCAATTTTTCAAATACACCAGTGAACCGTTGACATTAGATTTAAGGAAAAATTTACAGAAGTGGAAAATATCAACTCCTTATATCATTTTCTATTAACTCCTGTAGCTCACAGTGGAGAAAAGGGCTTCAACGAACAACTTCCATCCATCTCTAATCCCTGCCAGTGCCTTTCCCTTGCTCCAAGTCCTTCATTTAGTACGGATCTCACCCCCAGGTGATGCGAGGTCATCCTTTTCGGCCTACTCCTTGGGGGTTCCTTTCCACAGCTGCAGGCTGTTTTCGGAGTGTATGGCCAATACAGTTCCACTTCCTTCTTCTTATGTCTTGCTCAATCGGCCTCTACCCGTCTCTGCACCAAAGCTCTTGATTTGAGACTTTTTCGGATCATCTGATGTTTAGGATATGGCGGAGACAGCGATTGGTTAATATCCGAAGCTTCTCGGTGACACTTTTTTTGACCTTCCAAATTTCTGAGCCCAGACTTAACAATTGTTGTGTAGAGCCTCAGTTCCGTACGCATGGGCACACTGGGGTCTCTCCTGGAGCTGGATGAACCCAGTATTAGCTTTTCTAATGCATTATCTTACATCTTCGCCGGTCCCTCCTTTCTCAACTCCTTACCCCTCACTTATATATCAACTTAACCTGCTAGAAGAACTCCATAAGTACTATTGTAGTAGAATGTATTCCACAACTCTATCCTGACAATTGATCAGATGAAATATGTTTATCAGTACGGTAATTTTTCAACTTCAGGTGTACAGCTTTGTAGGTTATTATTCACCACTAGACTTTATTTATTTTTTTGTTGCGGTAAGTGGAACCTTCAGAAGATGTTCTTCAAAATGCTTTGTGATTTGCATTTTTCCTTGACAGTTTTTACTTCCTTGTACGAAGTAAAGGAAGTATTGTAATCGCGAAAATTTTCGGTTTTCAGATTTCGACGGAAATATCAATTTTGACCATCCCTGAATCCATTTTGACTAGTTTCGTTGTGGCGTTTGTACGTACGTTCGTATTTCGCATAACTCAAAAACGGTTGGCTATAGAAAGTTGTAATTTTGTATTAGTAGTAGGATTGTTGTAAAATCTAGTTGTGAACCTAACTTTTTGGTCACTGCTTGATAACAGGAAGTGGTACTTTACTTGAAGGTCATAATTGATTTCCATCAAAAATTATATTAAAATATAATGCAAAACTTCTCAAATTTATTATTTATAATTTGTATATTGTTTTAAATAATATACTAAATTTTGGTCTTAATTGGAAAACCGGAAGCGGTACTTTACTTGAAGGTCATATTAGACTTTCATCAAAAATTATGTTAAAATATTATGTAAAACATCTCAAATTTGGTAAATAGAACTTTTATATCGATATGAATGTATTTACTTCAGAGGGTACTTTACTTGAAAGTCATAATAAGTTTGCATCAAAAATTATATTTAAATTAAATACATAAATCATATGTTTCGGTAATAAAGGTTACAAACGCAATTTGGTTTCCAATCCAATTAAACATTTTTATTACTTGTTTTAATTGTTAAAATTGAGTGTAAAACACTGGTTTTCCTCCCTATTTGTGTGTGTGTGTGTGTGTCAATAGATAGAACAAGTAACCAAATTCAGGATCACTTTTTGAGCCACCGATTTATAGTTTAACAGGCGTACGAGGAAGTCATGTTTTGTCCACATCAGATATTTTATTTTTTAAGGGCTAGTCCGCAGTTGTCCGGGCAAAGCATGATAGTAAGTGTGTTTACAGAGCACATGCTGATCCCACGACAGAGAGATCTTGTTCTTACTATCATGTTTTGAACGGGCAACTGCTAGTCCGTGTTTAAAAATAGAAAACTGTCAAAGGCAAATATAAATCACAAAGTATTTTGAAGAACATCTTCAGTTCCACTAATCGCAAAAAAAAAAAAAATAAATGAATCCTAGTGGTGAATAAAAGCCGACACTGGAGAACTGAAGTTGAAAGATCCACAATAATCAACAAACTAGAAGGAACATCTGCCTTAGCGAACTCTCGTGGCTGATTTGTGATGCATCACTGTTTAGACTTCATGCACTGTTGAGACGATTACGCACTTACCCCACATTGCCTTTCTAAGATCACAAACATTTTTTTTAAATGTATTTTGTAAAACATAATATGGCCAGTTACACCTTTCTCCAACTATTCAAGACGAGGAAAACGCCTGTTGATGTATTTAGCAAGTCTATTCTTGAGGAATAGAGAGGCTGAGTGATCTCTGGTCACTACCGTAGAGAAGCCGGTCTATTATAATCGATAACCGGTTTTTTGGTATCGAATAACCTATTTTTATCGAGTTTTTTGCACGATCGGTTATAACCGTTATTTTTTCTAAAAAAAAAAATATTTTTGAAAATAAATATCGTAAAAATAAATAAATATGTTTGTTGATTTAAGGTGAATGCAGTATATATAAAAATAAATGCAGGCTGGTACTCTTTCACCAAGTTCATTTATTTAGATGCAAATTTTCGGCCTTTAATCCATCCTTGAGTATGTCTGTAAACGGCCCTTATTTAGTTTAATTTATCTACAACATAGCAAATTGTAAAATATATTTTTAAAAAATTTCTAATATTTAACCATATACATACTTCAAAAAGTGTTAAAATGCTTACAATGTCATAATTAAGTCCAATTCGGAACAAGTCCAGTTATACAGAATCAATAAAATGGCTCCCTAATTTTTAATATTTTTTTTTAAAGTTTGTAAGTGTTTTAATGGTATTAACTTGATGGAAATTTTTACACCTTGAATTGTTATGAAATTTGATCCAGATCTCAATTTTGTTATTGTTTTTTGATAAAATTATTTTTTAGTGACTCTGTATAATAAGACTTGGTCCAGATTGGACTTAATTATGGCATTGTATCCATTTCAACACTTTTTGAAGTATTTATATGGTTGTATATTACAAAAAAAAATTTAAATATATTTTACAATTTGCTATGTTGTAAATTAAACTAAATAAGGGTCTGTTACAGAGATGTCTGAGGATGGCTTAAAGGCCGAAAATTTGCATCTAAATAAATGAGCATGGTCAAATAGTACTAGTCTGTATTTATTTTTAAAATAAATAAAGATTACTTCGACATCTACTTTAATATATAAAAATATCTGATGTGGACAACACATGACTTTCTTGTACGCCTATTAAATTATAATCCGTGGCTCAAAAAGTGATACTGAATTTGGTTACTAGTTTCCGAAGATTGACACTGGGCGTCCCGACATCCATGTATTGACACACACAAAAACACAAACTCTTGTTCCTGGAGGTCTCATTCCGTTATTATATGTCGTTTTCCTTCAGTAGGTAACTAGTTTCCCAGATATTTCTCCATGTTCCGTGATAACAATAAAAATGTCAATATCACTGGATAAAGCATTGGAAACCGACAGTTTCGACATTTTAAGCGGAAAAACCCACTTAACTAATATCTTATTCTCATACTGCAGAATTTCTCTTTTAATTTAAATATAATTTTGGATGTAAGCTTATTATGACCTTCAAGTAAAGTGCCCTATTCGGCTCACGAATTTTAACCAAAATCTAGTAAATACTTTTATATCGATATAAAAGTCCTATTTACCAAATTTGAGATCTTTTACGTTATATTTTAATATAATTTTTGATGAAAAACTAATATGACCTACAAGTAAAGTACCGCTTCCGGTTTTCCAATTTAGACCAAAATCGGGTATGTCATTTAAACCAATGTACACATTTTAAATACTAAATTTGAGAAGTTTTGTTTAGTATTTTAATATAATTTTTGATGGAAATCAATTATGACCTTCAAGTAAAGTACCACTTCCGATAATCAAACAGTGACCAAAAAGGGAGGTTCACAACTAGATTTTACAAAAATCATAAATACAAAATTACAACTTTCTACAACTAACCGTTTTTTATTTATGCGAGATACGAACGTGCGTACAGACGCCACGATGAAACTAGTCAAAATGGATTCAGGGATGGTCAAAATGGATATTTCCTTCGAAATCTGAAAACCGAAAATTTTCGCGATTACAATACTTCCTTTACTTCGTACAAGGAAGTAAAAATGACTGAAAACTGAATTATAGCTCTATAGCCTAAGAAAAAATAAATACAGAATGGGAAATCCATCCTTAAAAAAAAAAAAATGGTACTTCACAATGTAGACGCCTTATCAGTAGTGGTATGGATACTTGCGCTCTCTAACGTCATTTGTGCTATCAACATTGTATTCAATTGTTAAATTCGTATTCATTGGAATTATTAAAATTATCAGTGCTGTCGACTTCCTTCCCCAAACCACCGGAAATCGGCAGCACAAATAATTTTAAATAATATTTAATTAAAGCAGTAATTATTTTAATAATTCCAGTGAATACGAATTTTGCAATTGAATACAATGTTGTTGGTTAGCAAAAATGGCGTTAGAGAGCGCTAGTGCGGCGACCACAACTGATAAGGCAGCTGCATTGTAAAGTTGTACTATAATCAGATATTCCAGCGATATATCAGGATTTTAGCGATTTGTTTACTTACGTAAAGTTTTTTTAGATTATTTCTCCATGATCAATGAGTAATTAACTTGAATTAAAGGTTTTGCCAATGACCAGTTATTATGTAACAATCCCAAGGGCTGTTAATTGTGATTTCATCAAAAAAATATTTTGTTAGGAGGTTATATGCATCAGTTAAAACCGACCGGTTATAATAGAAGGTAAAATAACCGGAATAATAGATAATGGTTTGTTGTTTTTTTACAAAAACTAACATCCCTACATTGCAGCTCCACTCCTTGGAAACTCGTGGAATCTCTTTTCATCACGATAAATTGTAAAAAAGAATTCTTCAGTGAGTAACGTTGGAGGATTGAATAAAGTTTTATAACATGCGTTGCAGGTTTTGTTTTATCATTTAAACATATTATCTTTTTTTTTATAACATAACCATTTTACTTAACAACAACACAAGGTTTTGAGCTCTCACTATGTCACACTTTTTAGGAATATCTAAAACCAAAAAAATCATTAAAAACAAAAAGAAATGTTGCTGTCGTGCCTGTTATATTTCTAAGAGTCTCTAGATCTATTTTTAGCTACGAAACTGTTTTCGAGGAAACATTATAGTTTGTAGTACACTAAATTAAGAATCCTGAAGATCGCAAAGATTTTTGCTAATTGCAATCCACAGTCCATTGATAATTTAAGTAAGAACCAATATTAAGAGACTTTTCAGTTGAAATCCGCATGATGGTATAGAAGGATCAATCTAATTAGGGATTGATAAATTATTTGCCACTTCTATAATTTACCAATCCCTAATAGGAGACTTTTGCCGTTTTGCTGATTTTTGTTGTATGCATGCATGCAGTTGTACAAAAACTGATCTATATTATTTATTTAGTTTTTTTTTGTTTAAACAATTTAATAATGTAGTGTCCTCTAGGATAAATTAAACGTTTTTAATGATTGCCTGGGAACTTTCTGTTTGCAATTTAAATACTCAGAAGGAAGTTCCTTCGTTAGCGAGTTTGAGTTGGTAATTCGGAGTAAGTCTTGGCGAGTTTGAACTAAATTCAATTTAATTAAGACTTACAGGGGAACACCGAGGGATCCCCCATAACTGATTTGAGCGAGTGAGAAGTACAGTTTCGTAAGCAATTCATGGTTAACAGGGACGAACGCAAAATTGTTTTGGAGGGAGATTTAATCTGAAGAAGGCAAATAATTATCTAAATGTAAATAAACGCAAAATTTGGTAAATATTTAAGGATAAGCATGAAAATTTGTTCAAAATCTATTGTTAAAACTACCAAAAATATTACTATAAATACAAATCTTATATTGGAGGGTTTGAAAATTAATTTTTTTCGTACATTTCGGAGGGAGGGGAAGAGGAGGGGATATATCCTCCTGATCCCTCCTGCTTACGCCACTGATGGTTAAAGAAGTAATATATTGCCAATGCTCCATTACTATTTCAACGTCTGAAAACGATATAAGTAGTGAGCAATAATTTCAAGATATATTAGTACCTTATTATTCATAATATGAACAATTAGGTATGCATATATTTCCCTAGTTTTGTATGCGAATCTTAATATATCTGCATAGCTCCCTCTACTTAACTTCCTCTAAACCTAAATATACAAGATCAAACCTAATATGGTCTTGTCTTGGACTATTCTTAGAAGTTTATCCGTCGCTTCAGCTCTAATTTACTTAAACGCCAATTTTAATTGCGGCGAATACCTATATAATTATTCAAGAGCAGAAGACATAAATAATTGTTATGACATAAATGGAGAAATCCAATAAAGAAGCCAAGAGTCTCATAAATAAATATTGAATTCAATAGCCTTAAGCTTTTTCACGTAGGTTCGCCAACTCTGTTGCTTTAATGTTGGAGTCAGAGTACTGAAAAAGTCGTTCGTCATGAAAGAGTCGATGGGAAGGACACTGCCCATTGGCCCCAAAGGGACTGGCTATGGAGCAATGGCAGCCCGCCGCTGCAGCATGGACACCATGGTGAGCAGCAACGTGAGGTTGGGTGACCCCCTCCAGGCCGTCTGGGCTCCCGCTAGCGATAAAATGTCTGTAAAAAGACCACATCGCGCGGCCAAAGATCTGCATGGTCTATAGTTCCAACAGAAAAAAAATATATATACATATATATATATATATATATATATATATATATATATATATATATATATATATATATATATATATATCCAAATCCCTATGGGATGTGAGGTTGATGTCGGGGTGAGACGGGAATTCTTCTACTGTATATGATGCATTTAAGGGACTTATGAGGAGTGTTAATTTTTTTTGGAATTTAGGGATTTATTTACGTTTTTTTAGTGATGGCACTAGTTTTTTTTGTTTCAGCACAGTTATTTAGTCCTCAAGCCAATCTGTGACCATCTCTTTGGCCGTCCTGATGGGTTCAGAGTCCTGAATAGTGTGTTCGTCGCGTATTGGAGGCTACCTAAAAATATGATATTGCTCTGTCTGATAAATTTTGTCACTGTCGATAGTTCGAGGGTCGTGTGGAGAATTTATAATAATTAAAATGTATCAATATAATCGATATGTATGATATTAGTTCGTTTATTGGGTACAGGTCACGCAGTTCCGTGATATATAACCGTATAAAGTAACCTTAAAGCGTTTATCTTCAGTTAGTGGCCTCATTTCTCATCTATAAAGACCAGGTTTTTTAATGGATTTTTTTTTTGTTAAAATAACTAGTCAGTAAAACTGGTTTATTGGCAAATATTGCAATCTTGAGCAATAGGTAGTAGTGATGATTGTACACATTCATAAAAAAAAAAAAAAAGCCTACGTAAATAAAAAAAATAAAAAATGTAATCTATGGATTCTCGAAACCACCTCCTTTCCCACATGTAAGCCTTTTGAGATCCCTGCCTATCTCTCTCGCCGCATCACTGGTACGGAGCCGGTGGAGGCTGAGTATGTGCACTAAGTATAAAGATTTTTTGCTTTATATTATTTTCAAAAAATGAAGAAAGTTACGTGACATATTTATATATAAAAAAAATGAATGTGCGTTACATAGGAGGTAGCCAAATAAAATTCGTAATTGTTAAATAATTTTTTGAATTTAAAAAATAATTCTTTTTGTTACAAAACAAATGTAAATAGATAATTACTAAACCACTAATATTGTTCTTATAGACATGAAAATGAATCGAGAAGGCCGAAGCGTTGTTTTAACTGAAATAAAATATATATTGGTGTCCCATTATCAATTATGATCAATTATGGCACCAAATACTAGAAGACTGAGTATTTTAACAAGTGGCAAAAATTTTGCATCTCTAATTCTACTTTTACGTTTTTCGCAGCACTATCGACTATGGAAGAAGCTGCTAAAGGCCTTAACTCGAAGGATTCAGCGTTCAACGGTGGTGCAACCTGTTGAAAATGTAGCGAATTGTGTCACGATGACTTAATTTTCTCTGCTTATTCAAAAGTAAACCAGTTTATAAAAATTAGCGATTCCCCGTTCAGAAGACTTAGTAAATATGACGATGTTATAATTTCCATTTGCAGTTATTGTCATTGTTTTAATTATTTGTGATTTTCTCCGATGATTGAATCCGAAACATTTTATGTACACTTTTCAAATTTTGTAGGAAGTTGTTCTAATTTAGTTGGAAATTTTGGAAATTATACTTCCTAAATGGAAACTTTTGCTTTCCAAATTTAATAGATTAGTTAACGTTTCGGGGCACGGATCCCAATCTTTAGAACTTAAATTGATCTATTTACAAGGATTAATAATTATTCCTCATGTCGCAATATCAAATTTCAATTAATAAACTATTTTAATTTACAATTTTTGCTAAAGTATAGCACTCCTTTGTCATCACTGCATAATTTTAGATTAATCTGATCAATCAATATTTAAGAATGAGATCAATCTAATATAATGAAGTGATGACAAATTAGTGCTATATTTTAACAAAAATTGTAAATTAAAATAGTTTTTAATTGAAATTCATTATTTTGACATGAGGAATAATTATTTATCCTTCTAAATAGATTAATTTAAGTCCTGAAGATGCAGATCAATTTCCCGAAACGTAAATTTGGAAAATAAAAGTTACTATTATGGAAGTATAAATACCAACATTTCCAATATTTTGTACACATATGCTAGAAAAAAAGATAAAAATTCGAGTAAGATTCGCAGTTGAGAACGGAAAGTCCTCCACAACTATCAACATATACAAATACTTTTGATATTATACGAAACTAGAACAATGCATCACTAAACCGTATTAGGTAATAGACACTTGTATTAATATATTTTCGCAGTTAAAAAAATTAAACAAAAAAAAAAACGAAAAACAAAAGGACAAATATTAAATACAATAAAAATTCCACACTTTTTAATAAAACGCGGTCTGACAACAAAGTCATGTCGACAAGAAAACACTGGTCCATATGTAAAATAAATCATTATTAGAAAATATTAAAATCAATTTATCAAATTTTATTGTACGATAAATCTTTAATGTTTTAATAAAATTATCGACATCGATGCAAAAACATCATCTGACTAGATGCACATTTGAACATTAGAAAATTTAAACAATATAGAGAAAATAATAAAAATAGAAGACAATTTTCGCTTTAAAATTTTCTTTATGTTTTATTATACTTGTCTGGTATAAATTGAAAACATAACTGTTAACCTGTATATTATACACAGATACTGCAATACATGTAATGTGCTTGACTCATTATTGTTCAGGTAGAAGTTTCATTCATTCAAATTTCATTCATAAATTATCCTTTTTTATGGTCACTTTGCATGTAAATATTTTTAAAAAACGGTATAAATACATTTGGGTATGATTCAAGGTTTCCTCACACAATTATTAATTACATTTTTTCGTTGATAAATCTATAATTTCAGTTGATTTCCTTGACAGAAGTGTATATGTGTGAATTCATGTTCGTAGTTAAAAGTAACAGAATATTATTTAATTATATATATATATATATATATATATATATATATATATATATATATATTATATAAACCATACAACTAAGTAAATAATAAAAATAGATGGTATAAACCGAGGATTAATTTTTTTTTTTGTTCATTTCTGTGACAGCGTTCAAAACGAGCGATTCATGAGCTCAAAAGACAAACTCTTATAAAACTATCATTAATTATGTTATTGCCACTTATAAAATTCACCTGAAAAAATTTATTTAAAAAAATGAATTAATAAATTTCAAAAAAACATATAAAAGCTTTATTTGTTGTCTATTTTCAATATTAAATATTACATACTTAGGATGATCTGTACTTCGAACTTCGTAAATCCAGAAGAAGAAGTAGTACACCTAACCCTTGATGACCGACGACAGACGATGTCGTACTGTGGGTTGTTGGAATAAACGCTTGCCGTTCGGGCCCATTGCCGAAAAGAGCCGATTTTAACCGAACCACAGCATCCTGATCTCGCTTCTGGGCATCATTTTTTATTTTCATCTTTCAATTCGATTTGATGAAAGAAAAAGATTCTCATTCACACCATCCGTACAACAATAGAATAGCGTTTGATTTAAAAAAAGTTTTGTGATAATATTCTTTTTTTACCTCCTTATTTTAGGGACGTTTTAGGGATGTTTTATATTACATTTTATTATAATTTTTGATGAAAGTTTGCTATGATCTTCAAGTAAAGTACCGCTTCCGGTTTTCCAATTTATACCAAAATATGCTATGTTATTTACATAAATATATGAATTATAAATACTAAATTTGAGACGTTTTGCATTATATTTTAATATAATTTTTGATGTAAATCAATTATGACCTTCAAGTAAAGTAACACTTATGGTGATTATGCAGTAACCAAAAAGAGAGGTTCAAAAATAGATTTTACGAAAATTCTTTATACAAAATTTCAACTTTCTACGGCTAACCGTTTTTGAGTTATGCGAGATAAGTACGAACGTGCGTACAAGACGTCACGACGAAACTAGTAAAAATGGATTCAGGGATGGCCAAAATGGATATTTCCGTTGAAATTTGAAAACTGAAAATTTTCGAGATTATAATACTTCCTTTATTTCGTACAAGTTAGTAAAAACTTTGAGTGCATCTGGACGCATTGCCTGATTCATAGAGAAGCTCTGGCATCCAAAGAAAGAAGTCCTGGTCTGAATATTGAGCTAAAGACGGTGATAACCGTAGTTAATAATAATAAAATGAGACCCCTAAAATCAAGAATGTTTTCTGCACTTTGTAAAGACATGGTTGCAGCACATTCAGCGTTAATATTTCAGTGAGAGGCAAGGTTATCACGTGGGAGATTTTTGCAACGTATTTATGAATTACGAGATAAAATCGCCACTTTTCTAGAGGGGGAAAACCGAACGGACGCCAAGATGTTTCGACATGGCTTATTTCGGATGAAATTGAGCTACTTGGTCGATATATTCGAGAAATTAAATACCTTGAATCTTCAATTCCAAGGAACAAATATACATTTGTTCGATACGAGTAATTTTTTTGCTAGCTTTTTCTAGAAAAATTGTATTGTGGAGCAGAAGTTTAAAGAAAAAATACCTAGAAATGTTTGTAAATGTGGAAGAATGTGTTAAAACTTACAGGATTGAAGAAAAATATGTGGAAGTTGTTTTTGTAATCATTGAAAATCATTTAACCATGCTGGTAAAGCATTTTAAAAAGTATTTTCTTACTGACTTCAACTTGATAACAAGTTACGAATCGGTTGGGGACCAATTTCAAAATACTCCTGAAGGTCTCTCAACTGCCCAAGAAGAAATTTTTATAGACTTCACGGCATTTGTCGAAATCAAACAACACTTTAGTAATAAATCATTCTTTGAATTTTGGACAGGTTTGGGTGATGAGTTTTCTGCACTAAAAAAAAATAAGCATTTCGGATACTACCACCATTTTCAACAACCTAACTTTGGAAAACAGGCTTTTCTGAAGTGGCAGCTTTAAAGACATAATATAGAACTCAGTTCAATATAGAAAAGGAGTGGCAATTTCTAATATTAAACCTTTTTTTTAAAAACTTTGCTCTTCAAGACAGGCCCAAGGGAGTGACTAATAAGTATTAATCTGGTTTTAAATTTAATTTTGATAAGTTAATTATTAAATACATTGTGCAATACCTATTTATAAGCGTATTATATCAGTGTAAAGTGTATTTTGTTATTTATTATGTTAGAATGTTTTCTATAAAATAAATTATTTTTTTATTTTTTGTCGATACACTCGCGCCCCTCTCCCCTTTAGTTTCATCAAGCCCCCAGGTTGAGAACCACTGCCCTAAGAAATAAGTTAATTTAAAAACCAATAGAGAGGTAGGCAGTGTGACAAAGGTAAGATGTGACCGTCTCGGAAGACGTAATCTATTTCAGGAATCCTGGTACTCTCGGATCCCGGTTCGCATATCGAAAAAACGGCGGAGGCCTGGGAAAGATATCTTTCAATTAGAGAATGGTAATGCATTCGGAGATATTGCTCCCCTCCCTTCACCCTGACAGGGCCCAAAGATCCCGGGAATTTCCTCTCTTGGGGGAGACAGATCAGCCAATCCCGAAGCAGAGACCGCATACTGCCAGGGATCTATGACAAAATTTGATCTACCCCCTGCCAGTCGAAAAGTGTGAAGGCAACCAAGAAACTCTCTCTCATTCTCTCTGGAAGCCAGCGAGGGCACGCTTTCTCTGCCCTGACTTGAATGACAACTCTCTAACTGACCACTGAAGATGCCACTGCTTCTTCCCGGACCATGATTCTTAAATATCTTAATATTCTGACGTACTGATGGGGAAGTTCCGAGTCATCCGGCAGACAACCACCATAGAACTTCCAGACCGTCTACATCAATTATTTTCCAGATAAGATATTTATTTATGTTGAAACATTTAATGGCTAAGTCTAGTCTGAATTACTTCATGGTTAAACTTCTGTATCAGTTTATTGCATTAATTTTGATAAATAAAGATAAATCTTGGTAAGAAGGTTGTTGTTTAGTATCCAAGTCCATTATCAATTTGAATATATCTGATTAAGCATGATATCAATAAATTTGAGTAACATTTGGTTATTATTAATCTTATAAGTAGGGATATTATATTGATTAATTATTAAACAATGGTAATCACAAATCAGGCCCTTGGAAATGTGTCCAATTAAGAGGATTCAATTGGTAATTAATATTTAATATTCTTCAATAATTTTGGGATGTTCATCCTCAATGATTACCCAATGGCATCCCCATGCAGAGTAATATTCTCATCTAATATGTAAGTCAAATCAACATGGATATGATAAGTCAAGGATATGATTACAGAAGTTGATTAATTGATGTTTGTGGGAGTGGAAGAAATCAGAAAATGAGGTAAGGGTTTATGGATAATGATAGCCTGCGCGGAATGAAATATCTGGGGGATCTGATTTGTTTGTAATGTCCAATATGGGCTACGCTTAACTTTTGTACGCTTAACATAGTTACTACACCAGTCCGTTAATAAATCCACAAATAAGCAAAAATACAAAAATTATATATTGGGTTAAATTGGCTATAAATGCAATAATTCAGTGGCGGTTATTCCATTTGAGCACATGATCCCCGTGGCTTTATAAAAGAAAAATACAATTATATTATGGTAGCAAATAGAAGTAGAAAATATTTATTTGAAATTGAATAATTCTGCAGAAACGCTCCATTCTGACAGACGTGACCCGCACCGCTTGAGCAGTGAAACTCCTGATCTGTACCAAAAGCTAGAGAGAGGGCTGAGTTCGCGTTGGTGGGGGTACAGCCTGCCTATCTTCGCAACTTGAGCACACATTTCTTGTAAGCACACTCGTCGCTCGGGTGCAAGGATTTTTACATCAGCTTATTTAGTGTATAATAGTCAACTTGATTTCCAATTCATGTATAAGTTATTTATTTTCACTGTATCAATAAACTTCTTCAAAATAAATAAATTTATTTCACAAATAAAAATGGTACTGTATATCTCACTATATTAGCACATCAAGTATATCTCACTTAGCACTATATAGCTCTTTTAACGCTATCTAGTTATTTGGAAACTGCCTTCTTTACACTGACTTCGCCAGTGTTGTAGAACCATAAAAACTGAAGGTGTCCCTACTTGTGATAGGTATATTATGTCTTATTTTTGAGTTGGTTACTTTAAAGATTATTTGTTAATTGTTATATCCAGTATCAAAGAACTGCCACTGCATTTAAATACTATTAGCTTAAATATTAGCTTTTATAAAAAAAAAAAACAAAAAAAAAAAACAAGCATACTAAATATACAATTATTATAAACATTCCTTATTTTCTTATTAATAAACTGCCGCAGATCCTCAGTCTCTTATCACAGCCCTTGATAAATAACGAACAATTCTCGATAACTAACGACCAATTGTCAAAGGTCACAGTTCTTTATCATAATCTAATATTATAATTAAAAAGCCCTTACAGAAAATAAATACTTTAAAAAAATATATAGTTATGATTTTTGTTTATTTGTATAAAAAACTATGTCCGTGTTATTTTCTCAACTAAATAATGTTAGATGCTGGAATTATAAATTTTATCCTAATTTATTTTATATTTCTGTTTCAAGAGAAATGGAAGAATCAGAATGTTTAAAGTTGAAGATACTTGATGAAGTGGCATGCTACTTCTGCTGAAAGCCATATTGCCGGGAGAAAAGAAGGACAAAAATAAAAAATAAAAATAGTTATATATATTTAAAAAATATGAAAGAAAACAAATAACAAGATTTTTCTAAAGAATAGTGTTGATAAATTCTGATTGTTGTAAAAAAAAAAAAGAACTATTTTATTGATAAATATTAAAGGTATTAAATTCAGTGATAAATATTTTAAATAATTGTTAGGTGAAATTGATTTATTATTACCATTGTTTGAAACATTATAAATATAATAATAATAAATTAAACAACACTGTTGGTGGCAACACTGGCACAAACAGTAATCTGGTTTGAAAGGATAGCGTGGGTTCAGCAGTGTTGCCAGATTGGAGTTTTTTCCCCTAGATTTAGAGTTATTTTATGGTTCGCAAATTTTTAGGGTGAAAACATTTTTGGAGTTTTTTTGGTTTTTTTTTTTATTCTTCAGGTAAATGCGTTCACCTTTTTATCTATAAAGCTATAAATTAGATTTAGAAAATTGGTTTGAAAATACACCTTGAGTTTTTTATTTATTAATAAATTTTTAATGTATTTACCAAACGTGCAGCATTATATATAAGCTAATAAAAAGATGCTACCATGGCTTCATATGCCTTATTGTGACGTCACAGCACTACGCTCTAAAACAGATTATATTAACGAGTGAAGAGCAGATAATATGTTGGGATTTAAATAACAATTATTAATAGAAGTTAAACACATTTGTCAACTTCTATAACTCACATAAGTCAATAAAAATACATGAAATTTCCAGATTTTATAAATTATGTTTCTTTTCTTTTGATAAATTTCTTTATTGATTTTAGTTCTTGTACTATTAACTTGATCTTTACTGTTTTAACTTTTTATGAGCGTTGCCAATAAGGACAAGATGGAGCAGCTGTTCCTCCTTCCAACGTGGATAAAAATTTGCTTCACCAAGTCCTAGCAAACTACACTTTAAGAATACTGATACTATACTGATATTATAATAGTACTTGGATCTCTTTTTTTGTTTATTAAATGTCATCCCTGATTTATCTTTTATTATTGTTTTTTGTTGGTCCTTAATCATTACTTTGACCTAGTCTTTAAACTAATCAATACTAAATATATTGTTACTATAGTGACATTAAAATAATTCTTGGATCCTGTTTTTTTTTTAAATATTATTAAATATTCATCTCTGATTTATCTTATTTTAAGTTTGCTTGTAATGAAGTATTTGACCTGTTTTTTCAAATAGAACTAATTTAAGTATTAAAAAATATATTGAGTTAAAAATATCTGATAAAATTAAATAAACCTCAAGTATTGTTTAATCATTAATGCTTATATTATCCTTGTGGGTAATATAAGCATTAATAAAAAGGGTTGCACTTATAAAGAAATAAGAATTCAACATTTAAGATTAAAGTTGGAGGATGCAGGAAAAAATTTAGATAAATTTATGGGCAAAGTTGGTAAATTTAGGGGAAAATTTAGATAGATTTAGAGTTAAAGTTGGTGGATTTAGAGGAAAATTTTGATGTTTAGGGAGAAAATTCTGGACTGGTCTGGCAACATTGGGGTTCAGTCAGTCAGCTTGTGTCCTCTATTGCAGAAGTACCACCTCTTACTTGCTTGTGTTTTTTTTTAATAAAACCTCTTATCCACAACAATTTGGTAACAGAGCGTGGTTAGAGTTTATTAAAGGTTCAAGTGAAGTGTGATAAACACGTTTTTTAACAGATACGTGTGCTATATAGTTTTTTTCGGACCAACCGCTGAAAAGAAATATAAAGGTCATTGCTTTAAGGACTAATCACCATAAAACATAAAGAGAGCAAAGTTTGGAATTGAGAAGCTTTCAGCAGAAAATTATGGGATATGGGCAATGCAAATTGAAGTATATCTGGAGTTCATTGGGATCTATGAAGATACTATAGAAAATGGAATGCCGCGGATGGAAGAAACAGAGCTAAAAAACTGGCAGAGGAAAAATAAGGAGGTTTTGTCAGCCATCTTAAAAACTGTGAGTAATGGTGTATTTTTTTAATTAAAGGTGAAAGAAGTGGCAAAATAGTGTGGGAAAAATTAAAGGACAAATTTGAAGATGTCCCTGAGGAGAAGGTAATTAACCTGTCTTTGATTGAGGAAGGAGTCGAGAAAATAAAAGATCCATTAGTAGCAGAAGCAGATGTGAAACATGAAGTTGTACTTTCCCAAGGACGGTAATTTGATGTGCTTGGGTGATGTAACGTTTGATGAGGATTGCAAGGATTGGAGAAAAGTAAACCAGGAAGAACAAATAAATCAACAACAAGAAGTAAACAAGATAGATGAAGTAAACCAGAAAGAAAAAGTAAACCATGAAGTAGAAGTAAGCAAGATAAAGGAAATACACCACAAAGAAAAGGTAAACCAGAAAGAAGTAGTAAAGAAAATGGATGAAATAAAATAAAAAAGATAAGTAAACCAGGAAGAAGAAATCAATCAGCAACAACTAATAAACAAGATAGGTGAAATAAACCAGAAACAAAAAGTAAACCATGAAGCAGAAGTAAGCATGAAATAAAATGAAAAAAAAAATGAAATAAACCACAAAGAAAAAGTAAACCAGAAAGAAGATGAAATAAACGAAAAAGGAAAAGTAAATCAGGAAGAAGAACTAAGCCAAAAGGAAGAAGTAAACCAGATGGATGAAGTAAACAATGTAGAACAAGTTAACCAGAAACATGTAGTAAACAACATAGAAGAAATAAACCAGAAAGAAGATAGATGAAATAAACCAGAAAGAAAAAGTAAACCAGGAAGAAGGAAGTAAATCAGAAAGATAAAGATAAACCTCCTGCCTTTGCCTTTAAAGAAGGGAAAAATGTTTGCATTTAGTGAATTTAGGTGTCGTTGGACCGCCGGACTTAGAGAAGTAATATAAATAATCTGTATAAGAAGAGGTTTATTGTAAATAAATCAATTTAGTTTAATAATTTAATTTTTATTAAACAATTAAACAATTCATATACATTGTGGGCCATTGTTAGGGTATAATTAATAGTGCATAAAATTAAGGCTGTAAAAATTGAGTAGTGGTTAGATAAATTTATGTAAATATTACAGTGTTATTTTAGATACAAAGTAAATATTATATTTATAAGCAGAAGTGCTTTTAAGAGAAATAATAAATAATTTAGGAAGGAAAATGTTAGGTGAAATTGATTTATTATTTCTCATTGTTTGAAACATGATAAATATAATAATAATAAAAAAACATTGTTGGTGGCAACACTGGCACAAGCAGCACCCTGGCTTGAAAGGATATCATGGCTTCAGTCAGTCAGCTTGTGTCCACAATTGTAGAAGTATCACCTCTTACTTGCTTGAGTTTTTTTTCAATAAAACCTCTGATCCACAACAATAATATAACATACATACTTTTTATTTTACTAAACAATAATATATATTTTATAGTTCATCTGATCTTGACCTGCCCACACTGTTTTCTATTTCAGTAGTTTTGAAAATATCTTCCCAAAAATCAAGAACTTCTTTTGTATTAGTGAACTCTTTCTCTACCATATTTTCTTTCGATAAATATAAATATTTACCACTATTTTTGAATTCTGGCCAAAATGGTTGTTCTCCTTCACCAGTTGGTTTTCTGAAACAAAGATTGGCTATTTTTGTTAGTGATATTCATATGGATGTTTGTGAGAGTGTATGAGTGTCTACACATCTGAATGAATCAAAATCAATGATTTGAGGGGAATATAACTTTGATATGTGCTATATACTTACTTTCTCAACTACTTCTTAACTATTTTTTTAAATTATTTTAAATTACTTTTTTATATTAAAATCTACTCTACGAATTTTTGTTGAGTAAAGTTCAGTGGCATTTACAAAAAAATTTGAGATGATTTTCGAGGTAGGACCTTAATAATTGAAGAAAAGCATTTTTTTTTCTAATTTTTAAAAAAAGTTACGAGACAACCTATGGAACAAAAAGTGAAAAATTGATGTTTTTTATTATTTTTGTATTTTTTATCTCACATGAAGTTGACCAAAAACTCTCAAAAGCTGTACAGACCAAGCCCCGTACATTAGAAAAATTGAAGGAAGCAATCTGTCAAGAAACCAATGGAATCAACAGAGACCTACTGGAGAGAGAGAAAATCAATTTTTGGGAACGGCTTTAAAAATCTGCGAATTATAATGGACATCTATTCCAGATTTAAATTTACTTTTTTATATTAAAATCAACTCTACGAATTTTTGTTGAGGAAAGTTCAATGGCATTTTAAAAAATGTTTTGAGATGATTTTAGAGGTAACACCTTAATAATTGAATAAAAGAATTTTTTTTTCTAATTTTTAAAAAAGTTACAAGACAACCTATGGAATAAAAAGTGAAAAATTGATGTATTTTTGTATTTTTTATCTCACATGAAGCTAACCAAAAACTCTCAAAAGTTGTACAGACCAAGCCCTGTATATTGGAAAAATTGAAGGAGATAATCTGTCAAGAAACCAATGGAATCAACAGAGACCTAATGGAGAGAGAAAATCAATTTTTGCTAACGGCTTTAAAAATGTGTAAATTATAATGGACATTAAATTCCAGATTTAATTATCACACATGCTATGTTCCAACAATTAAAGTTTTTATGATTATTTGAAAACCACTCGAGTTCTCTATCCTATTCTGTATAATGGATTGAACTTCGCTCCCTACTAACTCAAACAAGTCTTGAATGCTAGACTTTTTCCCAAAATTCTTTGCATGCCTCATCATTTACCAACGGATATATTAAACCTAAAGTTTCAATAAAAATGATTCAATAGTTTAAGAGAATCGGAAGGCCTTAGACAATATTGACAGAAAGGCATCCTTAAAAATCTTTTTTTTTTTACTTAAGGGACCACTTAAATATGTATGCCAAATCTTCTTCATAGGCGCGACAGACGCACAAGGCGGTCCTTGGCCTGCTCAATCACTCTTGCCCAGTCTTGTCGGTCCGTAGCAAGTCTCAGAGACATGTTAAGATTTCGAAGGTCCTCTGAGACGCTGTCCTTCCATCTGCCTCGTGGCCTCCCTCGAGCTCTCACTCCTTCTGGACAATCCTTATATAGCTCTTTGACGGTTCTGCCATCATCCATTCTATGGAGGTGACCCAACCACTTTAGAAGTTGTAATCTGACATAGTCGGAGAGCTTCACATCGTCATATAGGGAATATACTTCTCTATTCTTTCTAAGACGGTATGCCCCATTTTCTTTCACAGGTCCCAGAATACGCCTTAATATTTTGCGTTCAAAGATGTAGATCTTTTCAGCTGCTGATTTTTTTAATATCCATGTCTCACTTGTATATGCTGCCACTGATCTAATGAGGGTTTTATATAGCCTTAACTTGGTTAAGCGGCTAACTAATCTACTTCTCATAAGATGAGCTATTGCGAAAAAAGCTTTATTAGCCGCGATAATGCGTGCCTGGATCTCCTCCTCCTCCTCCAATGCTTCATTAAACTCTGCACCAAGATACTTAAAACTAGCAACACATTGGAATGTGTAGTTTCCAATTGTATAGCACATCTGGGGTCGCATGGGTTTCTTTTTCCTCAAGATCATAATCTTTGTCTTCTCTTCATTAATTTCTAGGCCAAATCTCCTGGCCTCCCTTTCCAGCTTCCCAAAAGCATTTTTAACATTAACAAGAGATCTTCCAGCTATCATCACATCGTCGGCATATGCTAATAATTGGGCCCCTTTGTAGAAGATATTACCTCCCTCATCCAGATAGGCTCTTGCTACTATAGTTTGAAGAATGATGTTGAAAAGTAGCGGGGCTAGAGTATCACCCTGCCTGAGTCCATTGTTTACCTGAAATGCGCTGGTTAACTTGCCATTGACTCTAACTTTGCAGCTGGTATCGTTCATTGTGCATATTACGAGTCTGATAATTTTTAAGGGAATATTCATCTCCTTCATTGCCTGGAACAATTCCTCTCTCAAAACCGAATCATATGCCGCCTTATAATCAATGAACAGTAGCCACATAGTGTTTTGAAATTCTTTCATTTTCTCACACATCTGTCGCAAGGAGAAGATTTGATCGATGGTTGATCTGTTAGGCCTAAAACCTCCTTGGTAATCTCCCAGCTTACGCTCCACATATGGCAGTATGCGGTTGTAGAGAGCTATAGAGAAAATTTTGTACGCTGTGATCAGCAGGCTTATGCCTCTATAGTTCTTGCAGTCCGTCCTATCCCCCTTGTTTTTATAGAGTGGAACGACTGTTGCTTCTGACCACTCTTTCGGCATCCTCTCTACTTGCCAAATGTGTGAAATTAGTCCATGCATCTCACTAGCTAATGACCCATTTGCCACTTTTAAGAATTCTGCATGTATTCCATCTGGACCAGGAGCCTTATTATTTTTTAACTTTTCCACAATAGCTTTGATATCCTCTTTATCTGGTGGAATATCTTCGTCGTCATCGCCAACACTCGTATAATTTACTGCTCTCGTGGCTTCAACCTCATGCTCAGATCTCAGGAGTGTTTGAAAGTATTTCTTCCAATGCTCTTGCAGCTCTACGTCTGCGACCAATAGGCGTCCATTTTCACCCCTTATAACCAGGTTGTTATTTCTAGTGCCTGTTTTCTGCTGCTGGACCTCCTTGTAGAATTTTCTAGCCTCATTGTTGCTTCTGGCTTCTTCTATTTCTCTAACATTGTCATTCATCCAGTTTCTCTTCTTAGACCTGATGATTCTTTTAGCGTGGGCCCTAGCGTCATGAAAATCTTTTCTACTCTGCCGTGTGTCCTTACCCAGCCACTTGGTTCTTAGTATATTGCGAGCCTTGATGGCTTCATCGCACTCTGTATCAAACCAAGATCTATTTGGAGGCTTCCTCTCTACTCGGCAATGTTGCTTTGCTGCTCCAGTGATTGATTCCTTCAACTCCTTCCACTGAGTTTCTAACTCTTTGTCACCACTTACAGCAGGGATGCTCCTTATGTTTTCTTCCAACTTTTCTTTATATTGCCTCCTTATATCCTCATCCCTTAATTTATCTATACTCCACTTGCTCGATTGGTTGAGGTGCCCCTGTTGTGTATATGTTATTCTGGTCACAGTCTTTGCTATAACAAGGAAATGATCAGAGTTCGCATCTGCGCCTCGATATGATCTAACATCATTGACTTTATTAAAATGCCTACTAGAGACTAGCACATGGTCGATTTGGGTGAATATTCCGTTTGGCGAGTGCCACGTTTGTTTATGCTTATCTTTGTGGGGGAAAATTGTACTCATCACTACTAAGCTTCGGGATGCAGCAAAATTTATCATTCGCACTCCATTTTCATTTGTTTTAGCGTGCAAACTATTTTTCCCTGTGGTAGGTATAAAAATTCTTTCTTTCCCAACCTGAGCATTGAAGTCTCCCAGCACTATTTTCATATCAGAGGAAGGGCTTGCTGCTAGTGCTCTATCCAGCTCATCATAGAAAATGTCTTTTTCTTCCTCAAATAAAATATGCCAAATAAAATCTTAAAAATTGTTTTCTTAAAAAGCATAAAATAAAATAAAACTTAAAATACCAATCAGTTATCATTTTAGTCCATCTTCTAATATCCGCTCTTGGAATCAGAAGATCTTTGGTAGATTTGCTTGTTATTTATTTTATATTTCAACTTTTATTCCAGCAAATTTTTTTTTATCTCTTGTTAAGCAGTGCTATGCCACTATTTAAATATTACTTTATTCACTGGGCACATTTAACTATGATATACTAGGGGGTGGAACAACGTGTGAATTATATAATTTTTCTTTAAATCCATTGATATATTACTTTTAGAAATATCAGTTTTGAAGGTAACATTAATAAAATATGAAATAATAGAATAAAAATTTAAAAATGAGTAAAATGTTAATAAATAATTAATTTAAACAGAACTTTAATTTTGAAGTATAATAATGAACCTATACTATAATAGGAAGAATGGTTATCCATTTCAAAATTGACAATGCGAAAATTTATGTTCTTCTGTACCCACCAGATCATTTAGTAGCCAGCTGCCTTTTTTCAAAACCCTTAATAATTTTTAAAAAATCCATCCTTATATCTTTGCAAGACCAGCTTTTTGGTGACCATCGACTTCTATTATTAGCTTCTTGCTCGAACCTTTCATTTAAAAATAATTAGTCTCTTCTAATCTCATAGTTTTTTCCAACCACTATAACTTATGGTCTTTTGGAAGATTATTAAAAAATCAATATATATAAATATATATATATATATATATATATATATATATATATATATATATATATATATATATATATATAAATATATATCATGACAAAATTCAAGACCTGTTTCTATGCTTGCTTTACAAAGATGTAGCATGAAGTATCTTTTTCAGATAGCTTGAGAATTATTCCTTTTTTGAAATGCTGATTATTATTTGGACATGAAGAAATAACTACTTACTGATGTTTTGCAAAGTTAACCCAGAGCCTGATCAGCTGTTGAGATATCTGAACATAATCTGGTTGTGACATTATATATGTACGGACTCCTGGGTAGTAGCTCATATCAAAGAAGAATGGAAGATCATCACCATGAACAATTCCTAGAGGAAGAAAAAATATGTAAAAGTATTTTTATTTGGAGGCGTAATTATAGAATTAGTTATATTCTGTTATAGTTTTATTTTATTGAATCATAATTACAAATAAAAAATAATCTACTCGCATTTCAGAAGCACCATAAAGTCTCCATGAAATACTTTTAAAGAAGTTGGCTAGAATAAAATAAATAAAAAAAGTATAATGAAATTTAAATATTGAGGCAAAATGCATTCAACAGTAACATTCACAAAATTTGTTGTTTTTACAAGGTATACCCACGAATGAAGGTCCAAACTTCAAGGATCTTTTTCTGAAACAATTTATAGAGTAAAAAAGGTTGAATAAATATATGTACGCATATGCTTCCTGTGACACACAAGAATTAAAAGTTGATAAGAATTTGAAACATTTTTTATTACTCTGTAATTTTTTACATTCATCAGCTTGGTTTGGCCCTGCATTTTCTGTTGGTCTAATTTTGCTTGGTTTAGTATCATTTACACTTACTGTCAGTCACGCATCATTTATATTTTATGTCAATTCAGTATTACATTTTCCTTTAAAGCTATTAAAATGTTGTTTTTCACTGAAGAATATCAGTGGAAATCAACATTTAACTTTTATATATATACTTTCCATTATGGCTGGTACCAACAGGTCATTAGACCAAAAGGAAAAGATTCTTTTAAAAATGGCTAAAAAGAAAAAATGTGATAATAAAAATATGAAGATTAATTTAACTAAGTACTTCACCTGAGCTAGTATCTACTTTCTTTTTCAATAATGGATCCCATATAGAAGGTCCTCCGGTAACATTGAAGACATAGAAATATATTGGACCCTTGTGTTTCTTGAGTTCATGAAATGCAGGATATAAAAAGTAGCCATCAGTGTACAACTAAACATAAAATATTAAATTTGTAAGAAATCAGTTTAATTGATCCAAATCCGATTAAAAAAATAAAGCCACAGATGATGGAAAAATGTCTCAAAATGTAGAGAAATTTAAATATATTGTATCTGCAATAACTTAATAAAATTTAACAGAATTTTATTTTTTTTCTTCCTTATACTGGAATCCTAAAAACCTCGATAGAACTTAAACTGAAGGAAAACCCTTCAGTCTTCAGCATTTACTCCAATGAAAATGCCCTCACCATTTACTTATACAACAACAATTAAATCAGGACATAATTAAACCTGAAGGCATTGCTAAACAGTGCTAAACCCAAGGATGTGATGTGCTTCACCAGAAGTTTGGAATTTCTTTGGGATCTCTAGTTATCATGAGAGGTAACCACAAAAATTACAAAGAAAAGATTCTTAAGAGACATTAAAATAACACTCATTAAAATAAAAACAATAATAATATGTATTTAACAAAATTCTGTTTTAAAATACCTTTTCCATTCCTTGCTCAACATCATTGTCAGGAAAGAACTTTTCAGCTATTTTACTGGCAGCATTTTTGTTACCATCCGGAAGATTGAGCACTCTTGTAAGATATTCTTCTTTTTTCTCTAGGAATTCTGCCATAATTGGTTTATCCTTAAGATGAGTTAAAGCTGTAATGGCATTACAGGAAAAATAATGAATAAACTTGTAAGTATTATAGTTAATTTCTTTTTAAATATATAAATACATTACATACATTTATATATTGTTCTTATATATAATATATAAAAATATTTTTATAAATATATATTTTTATAAGCATATTTATGTATTGAAGAAGTTTAACTACTTTAAATCTCAAAACTATTTCACATTTATTTATGTAACCATTTCGGTCAAAGTTTCTAATTTACAAAATTTTTAAAACAAGAGATAATGGATTGTCAATACAAATAAAGACATCAATTTAATTTCATTAAATAGAACTAAGCATTGTTGTTATAATAAATGAATGAAAAACATCCTTCAGGAATTTATTCAATAGAACATCGAATGAAAGCTGTAACAAATACAATAGAAGGAAATATCTCCAATTAAAATTCAAATTGTTAAAAAAGTAAATATTTTTCTATTAATTCTAAAACTCCATTCTATGACATAAGGCATTGATTTATTTTGTTAGCACATATCTGAGGTTTCCTGGAAATTTCCTAAAATTTAGGTTTTGAAAACTCGTTACAAAATTTTGTTGTTTTAGGAATTGAATTGTAAATAGAACCTTAATTTAATTAGTTACTAATGTTCGATTTGAATCTTACACAGTGATTTGACCAATCCCTCTCGGCTGGTAACACCAGTAATCCAAGGAAAACTACTATCTGTCACGGGCCACTCAGTCAACAAAGAACCATTATGCTTAGGTTCTAATACAGGTCCATGTATTACCAGTAGCCCTTCGACCCAAATCTGCAAAGGAAATAAAAATAACATGTAAGTTTACAGTTATATACTAGTAATATTTAATATTATTATTACATAAATAGAATACCTTAGGTATACACAATAACAAAGGCATTGTTTGTTTTTTAATATAATAAATTGTCATTATATTGCAATAGATATATAATAGTACATATAGAAGAAGTTACAGAAGGTCGTGCCCCATAGTTTGTAAAACAAAAAATATTAATTTGTTTTGTAGCAATGGCAGTTACAACATGTTACAAGTTACAACTCATTCTTACTATGATTTTTCGTGAGTTCTGGATTCCTTAAGGAGCCTTTGTCAATTGGCTCTATTTTTGTAGACATCCTCCAATTACAGACACCCAACAGGTTACTAGTTAAAGTTAAATCATATTATCACCTATGGAGTTATGTCCTGATTGAAGATTTTGATATCCTGTTCTCTTAGCTCCTAAAGCACCTCAGCAGTTTGCCTCCTCACTTCTTCTTTGTTCATCTTAGCAAGATGGTTTGTCTAATGAAGTAAAGTCAGCTGGGTGGATATTGGTTTCACTAAAGATACCGTAGAGCACTGGATTCTTCAGGATTTCCCCGTCTAAGATTCTCCTTTCTTGACAGGGCCAAACATATTCCTAACATTGATCAGTTCAAAGACTATTAGATTCTTTTACAGGGCCATGCTTGGAAAGCATATGCAAGGATGAGGACTATGTTTTATAAAAATGATCGTTTTGGTTTGATTAGTTTAATTTTGATTATTATCAATTAGCCAAAATAGCACCTGCTGGCACCTATAATCTTTACTACCTTTTGAATATCTATGATCCAATACTCACTAGTCTGTTTCAAGTATTTATCCTTCTCTTATCCTTTAAAAGGGTGTGTTATAATGTATAATAATATACTTTCATCGCCTAACGATTACAAACAATTAAAGTTACATTTCTCAGCTTTTCTCTTTCCTCCCCTTCCTTTGCAAAAGAAAAAGTTAAGACTGACATGCTTTCCTATTGGCCACTGTGTCAGGATAATGAAAAACATGAACTAGAACCAGTTTCATTGCTTTAGAGAAAGCAAAAGCAGGGATTAATATTTACTGATTTAATAGCAAAACTTTTAAACTTGGTAAGGTTAAGCTGTATTTTCTTTTGATGTAATAAGTGTATAAATATAATTTTATAAAGTGAAAAAAATAAAATAAAAACTGAAAGATAAGAGAAAGAATGAAAATTTGTCCTTTATATTGTTATGTTTTTTCCAGGACCTAAAGATCTAATGATAATTTAATTTAATAAAATTATACATTAGTTATATTTGTATTCATTATAAGTTGCATAGGAGATAAAATTAACTTCTATCAATATGTTTAGGGATTCTGTATCGTATTAATGTATAAAAATTACATGATGCCTTCATTGCTGAAGGTAAATAAACAAGAAATAAAAAGTATAATACTAATAATTTTCTCTGTTGTCAGGAAGTTACTTTTTCAACAATAATAAAAAAATACCTTTAATTTATCTTCAGTTTTGGTAATTTCCTCAGCAGTCTTTGATTGAAGACATGCCAGAATATCCTCTAAATCACATCCGACAGCTTTGGCAACCGTGAGAGCAGTTTTCTTAGCATCACCTGGCTTCCGAAGAGCCCAGTGGCAACCTCCAACACCACTTTGTGAGATACAGCCTTTGAGTAAAGCTATAAAATAGTTTAGTTTTATTAAATATTGTTTTCTTAATTTCTATCTTGTATATAGAACACCTATATAAGGAAAGTTAATTTCAGAATTTATGAAAAATATTACAAGAATTTTTGTATTTTAAAAGTGATTTTATATGGAACATTAATCCCTAATACCTAAAGTAATTTTTAGATATCAAAATCTTTATAAAACAAATAAACAAAAATATTACAAAGAGTAAGTAAAAATGAAGATACATGCACCTTTTAAACTAATTATAAGTGTTAACTCCACCAACGATTCATTCTTATCATATTTTTTTAAAATTTATTTGAAATTAAAATAAATGTATTAAATTTTAAAAAACATCAATGAATTATGATAAAAAATGTTCAATAAGTATCGTTATGACGTTTCTTACAATTTTAATTTAAAAGAATAGCCATTGTATAATTTTAATATTTTTTCTGATTTTGAGATCCATTAATAATACTAAAAATGTAATATTAAAAATGACACTCCAAATTTTCATCAAATTTAGTTAAGAAGTTCTGCATTAAAAAAAACTGATATTTTGTGATGATTTTTAAAAATAATTTGTTTTCTTGCCCGCATATAAAGAAAAAATGCAAGCCATTACAGAAAAAATGTAAAATGTTTTACACGTTTCTCAGACAACAATAAAAAATAAAATTAAGATAAAACTTAAACTAGTTTGGTCTTATGCCTATCAAATTTTAGGACTGGAAAAATGACACTCATACAAAGACTCCAGAGAAACTATTTATTTATTGAATAATATTGCATTCTGTCCCAGCAGGGACAATGGTAACAGTGATCCAAGAATTCATTCATAACATATTTACAAAAAATTAAAAAAACAAAATTAAATTAAATAATAACATAATAAAAGATAAACTTGATACAAGAAATAATAAATAAACTTATATAAAATAAAATAAACGTCACATCTTAAGTGCAGGCATACTTATATACACTTTTTACAATCAGCCTGGGACAACCCGAGCCAAGCTTATCCCCCCACTTCTGGATGGAAAAGCATGACTCCAGGATATCTCAGTGCTTCTAACTTAATTGCATCACTAGTATTGAAAGCCGCAGACATGCAGAACTTGATTGGAGAATCTGCCAGAATTCCAATACACATGTTTACAACAGGCTGCCGTTTCAGCCTTCGAGGAGGATTAGAGAGATGGTGGAGCTAGATAAGGATTGTGCTAAGGGATTAGGATGATAAGCAAGGCTCTGGTGAAATTTGGAGAATTGGAATGGAATAAGATCTAAAACAAATGGATATTAAAGTCTTGATGTAGGGTATTGTTGGTTACAGAGTATGGACCATTGACTATTGTTTGAAGGGCTTTGGACTGAAAGGATTGGATGCGTTTGATGTTTGAAAATTTAGCTTTCCCCCAGAGTTCAAGTCTATAGGTCCAGACAAAAAATCATCCTTTTTATGTTATGTTTTATTAAAAATGTGATAGCCATTTTTAATAAAACATAATATGAAAAGGAAGAAAATTGACTTCATATCCATAATTAAATTTATTTTTAAAAGATTATTCTTCCATAATAACAAAAAAAGATATAAATTTATATTAAATAACTAAACATTGGTTGAGGAAAGTGACCAGATTTTTTTGGTAAAACTGTTAACACATACACACATACATGATGAAAAATATTTATTGATAAAAATTTAAGAACCTTGTTCCTCTCAATTATCTCATTTCTCAGTTCATCCTCTTATCTTAATCCTATCCTTATAGCTCCTATATACTGGGTCTGAGGACCAATATCATTAGCTCGCTTGAGATTTGCTGCTTGTCCCTTCGACACATCCGATCATCCTGCCTCAATCTGTTCCGCCCAGCTACCCTACTGGGTACAAATTGTTTGAGGCCTTCTGAAACCTCCTATCACCCTCATCTCGACAATTGATGAATGCATTTACAATACCCCGCCAGACCAATAAGAAGAGAAAAAGAGTCATACTAGCTTCATTTATTTTTTTGGATGATTGAAATAAATAAGATTTTATAGGGATATTCTTGATATCATATTGAAGTCATTAAAGCATTCTCTGCAAAAACGGCACTTATAAGCCTTATTGCGACTACAGCCTCAATTCAAGGACAAAGAAAATGTTCAGCAAGGTCTTTAGAGAAAAAGCTATATATATATATATATATATATATATATATATATATATATATATATATATATATATATATATATATACATATATATATTATATAGTAAATATTACCTCTAGATCGTGGCAAAGCACAGAGGTAATGAGCAGAAGCTGCACCAGAACTTAGTCCAAAAGCTGTTATCAGGTTGGGGTCGCCTCCAAAATTGCTTATTTCACGTTTGGTCCATTCAATAGCTGCAACCATATCTTTCAATCCCATATTGCCTGGGATCTTTTCGTCTTCTGTGCTCAAGAAACCTAGAAAATAAAATAAAGAGTTATAAATTCAACTCTCTCCTGATAAAACATTAAAAGATTCATTTTAAGTATTTAGTACTGATAATAGGAAGAAGGAAAATTCTAGTGACGTATTAGTGAAATAATTTCTTCCTTATATCTCAATATTTCTTTATTAGTAGATATTGCATAGTTCTCTATGCTGTTGCCCTGCATTACTGGTTTATCATACATATATATTTATTTATATATATATATATATATATATATATATATATATATATATATATATATATATATATATATATAATATTAGAAGTCATTCTTAATATTTTATTTAATTACCTTCTTGAGCTATATTTATGCCTATAAAATATGCTCATTATTTCAAAGGCTGTAGGTTAGATTCAGTTTATTAATAATATCAGCATAGTGTCAATTTAGATTTTTTGGGTCAGTGCTATAATTGACTGTATTATCTATGTTTTTAGTTATGTGGATTGCTTCCATCGTCCTTCTATTTTTTATGTATTTTTCTAATATTTTGGGATTTTTGAAATCAAAGCTGTGGTTATTTTCAATACTACGTTGTGCTCAGAGGTACATCCCCCTCTAAGTCAACGATGCAACTTCCTCCCCTCCACCTTAGTCGAGGATGCACCCCCTCACCCTCCCTTCCTCAAAACTTACCGCTAATCCCTTATTATTATTATTTATGAACATATTATTTTATTTTCATTTTCATTGTATGATGCGATGTTTGAAAAAAGTAGAGGAAAGTTTTGTTGTAGTTGTTTTGGTTCATACCAGTTTTTTGTGTCGCTGAACAGGTATCTGAGCTTTGCTGACAGATATTTTGACCGCAGCCTTCTTTTTGTTGCAAAATACTTCAATTTTTTTTGTCCAATATCTTGGAAACTGTTAGTTTTTGCGAGAAGATCACCTGTATAAGAAATTAAAGTAGACAAAATTTCTACTTTTTTTTTTCTCCATAAAATGTGTATACGATCAACTGTTAAGCCGCTAGAACGCGTAGAAAAAAATGGCAAAAAGCGATTTATGGCTCTTTACGTCCGATTTCCATAAAAACTATCCAAGTACTCTACTTTTGACCATACATTCTATTAATACTAATGAAATACACATTAAATACATGAAAAGTACATATTACCTACGTACGTTGTGCTTGAAGCGAGTTTCGATGCAAGTTTTTAAAGTCAAAGAAAAATGATGAAAAATATGAAGACAAATGATGAAAATAAACTTGAGGGTGTGAATTGCAAAACTTTTTACCTCCATTTATTATTAAAATCGAGATAGCTATGGTTATAAATACTCAATGAGTAAAGAGTCTAAATATGTATTTTCTATATATGTATTATTTACTAATATATTATATTTACTATTATTTTATATTTAGTATTATATTTACTATATATGTATTATTAAAAATCAATAGTTACAAAACTCTCTTCATCCAGCAACCGGTGGACTGCATGACTACTTACGCATACCTACATCACAATCTGAAAAAATGGAAATAAAGAATTTTACGTTCACACCCTGACTTATATTTATAGGTATGACAATGTTTGAGTATTGGAAGCAAATTTGAGTGTGTTGCGGATTTTTAGAGGAGAATTCCACTAATTATAATACCACCGATTTCAAAAAAATGTCGGATAAGAATATATGTTTTGTATATTTCTGGAGCAGAATTCAGCTCGTTTTAATTTCATGTCATGTTACATTTTTCATTATCGTGATTTCATCAAATTTTCGCCAATGATGTAGAACTTCATGTGAGAGCTATTTGGTTCACTGAGGATATTATTTCTACCGAGTTAAAATTTTTAATTTGGTCTGTTTTAATTGAAGCTAAGGCTTTCGCAAGATCCTAAAACTCTGCTAATATCGATAAATTGAAAACCATTCTCTTGAACAATTTTAAAAATGAAGTTCAAGTTTTGAAGTAAAAACATCGATTTATATTGATCGAAGAGGACGAATTGTCTCACAGCCACTTGTATCATGTAAGAACATGGCATATTTTTAAAAAATTTGGTTGTAAACAGCGTGCATTGGAGATTATGATGAGCATTATCGCTTTCTGGGCGACATTTTTTTTTTTACTGAAATTAAACGACTAAGAGATAAAGAAGATAAGTTTGTTGGGCCTCTGTTTGTTCAGATACACCAAATATTAATGTGCATATTATATATTTGTATGTGTACTCCATGACGTTTAATATCATATATATCGTCATAAGTAGCGTAACTATGGATAGTTTTTATAGAAATTTTCAGCGGATTAAAGGTTGACAGAAAAATATTTTATGGATATAAAGTGTAAAACATTTTGTCTATCTACTTTAATTTGGTAGAGCATGGTCTTGTTTGAATAAAACAATAGTTTCCAAAACATACGCGAAACATCAAGGTTTTGGGCAAAATATCTGTCAGAAAACCACAGTTCAAGTTCAAAAAAGATTTCAAGACTCAAAAAACTAGAATGTACAGAATTTTTCGTCTACAACAAAGCTTTTCCCTAATCTATCCTAGTTTTTCTGGACCACCATTTATATAATTTTAGTTTTAGTGTACTTTTTTCTATTTCTTCTTCAAACATCCCTGGAAAACCCCAAAAAGGCCACTTTTCGCCCCTCCCTCCTCTCCACTCCTCCTCCCAAGAATTGTAACTCCCCTCTGTGGACACCCTTGGTTGTGCTAATGCTGTTATATTCTTGTTCTTATTATCATTACAGTTCCTTATATTCTGTTTGATTCGGGTTTGAAGTTTTTTTTTGTGTTTCACCTATGTACATTAAGATCCACTTATTGCAGTCCAACCTGTATACAACCCCAATTTGTCTATCGCATCCACTCTGTCTTTAGTATTGCTCAAATATTTGTCTAATCTGTAATTATTATATACACCACAATGTAATACGCACCAATAAAGGAATATAGAGATATAAGGAACAAATTATTCTACTAATACATCATTAAATTTTCTCACACAATTTATCATATTTGTGTTAGCATTAAAAATCAAGAAAGGGTAACAACATTTTCAAAAAATATTTTTCATTCTAACTTAAAGAGGTGCTTCCAACAACATTGTGAGTAGTGAAAGTTATGTCAACTGGGTACATGAAATCAGAATATTCGAAATAACGAAAATGAGTTATTTAAGACATCATAAACTGAAATTAGTAGTTGAAAAAAAATTAGTTAAATGAATTACAAGTACCTAAAACTCCAAGACGATAGTTGATGGTAACTAGCACTACATCTTCATCCATGAAGTATTTAGCTCCAGAGGGAGGACCGGGCAAACCTATCCTCCAGCCTCCCCCGAAGATGTAGATCATGACGGGAAATGATCCACTGGTCTGAAAGAAATTTCTCAAGTCCTTAATATCAGTTTATACACATACATTTATTCTTATTTATGAATATATATTTATAAGTAAGTGCCTTAATAACTAGTAGTCCTTTGAACTGTAGGCCTCGAGAAAAAATCAAAAATAAGCTCTTTATTGCAGCTTTTATTACAGAATTGGCCAATGATGTCATTGATTGAAAAGCCACCATTGTTTCCATGGATACTGCAATATTTAATTATCAATAAATCTAATATCGTACAAATTCAGGGATTTTTATTTTATTTAGCATCCTATAAAATACCTAAGGGAGCGGAATAGTTCAGTGGTAAGGCACAGTGTTACCGTGATCTCGGTTTCGAGTTCGAGACCGGTTATGGCAGATAATTATTCACCTCCTTCACAACCGTTGGCTTGGAAACAGTACGGTCCTTATTTAGTACTGAACCCAAGACCCTTCATGGGTTTTAGTGGTACAGGATTTTTTTTTTTTTTTCAATCCTTTTATTCCAATCACAAGACAAATCTGCTGAAAACAAATGAGACTTTCCAACAGTAATATAATTGCAAATCTCAATGTCCAAAAATCGCCAACATTCGATAAGATTCGAGTTAGAGGTGTCAAAGAAAATTTACAAATAATTAAAGAAGCCATTATACAATTGATCAATTTTTAGCCATATTTTATCCGGATATAATAGACATTTGCATCATATCGAAGATCACATCGCTTTGGAGTGTTCGATTTTAAACTCGTTTCATAATCCTTGGTGCACGTTTTGGTGGGTTTCGGGGATGTTTAATGTCAGGTCTGAGTGCTCATCCTTTGGCTAGTATTTCTTCCTCCCATTAAGTCCGGAGGCTCACACCCTCCGTTTGTAGTCACCATCCAACGGTATCTCAAACCTCATATCTTTAACCGACCAATCGTTAGTACTTCGGAGGCCTCATCGTGTACAATCCTCTGTAAAATCCTATTCTTAAATACGCTCTATCAAGGCCTTCTGTGACCTCAACAGAAGATGACTAATCTTCACAATATCTCGACCATATTTCAAGAGTTTTGGGCAAACAATACTATGATACATAGATATTTTTGGAACATGGAATGTGAGGACCTTAAATCGAGCAGATGTACTCAAAGAGTCAACCGATGAGCTATGCAGGATGAGGGTAGACATAGCAGCCATACAGGAAATCAGGTGGAAGGGAAGTGGGAATGTGCAAGGTCGAAACTATGCCATATTTTACAGTGGTAGTACTGAAAAGCATGCATTTGGAACAGCCTTTGTAGTACCTTCAAGATTTAAATCAGCTGTCATGGATTTCCAGCCCATCAATGAGTGGCTTTGCAAATTAAGGATAAGAGGGAAGAAATGCCATGTGACCCTCATAAATGTACATGCACCTACGGAGGAGGAGAGTGAGGAAGAAAAAGACATTTTCTATGATGAGCTGGACAGAGCACTAACTTCAATGCTCTGGTTGGGAAAGAAAGAATTTTTATACCTACCACAGGGAAAAATAGTTTGCACGCTAAAACAAATGAAAATGGAGTACCAATGATAAATTTTGCTGCATCCAAAAGCTTGGTAGTGATGAGTACAATTTTCCTCCACAAAGATAAGCATAATCAAACGTGGCACTCGTCAAACGGAATATTCACCCAAATCGACCATGTGCTAGTCTCTAGTCGGCATTTTAATGAGGTCAATGATGTTAGATCATACCGAGGGGCAGATGTGAACTCTGATCATTTCCTTGTTATAGCAAAGACTGTGACCAGAATAACATATACACAACAGGGGCACTTCAACCAATCGAGAAAGTGGAGTAGAGATAAATTAAGGAATGAGGATATAAGGAGGCAATAAAAAGAAAAGTTGGAAGAAAACATAAGGAGCATCCCTGCTGTAAGTGGTGACAAAGAAGTAGAAACTCAGTGGAAGGAGTTGAAGGAGTCAATCACTGGAGCAGCAAAGCAATATTGCCGAATAGAGAGGAAGCCTCCAAATCGATCTTAGTTTGATACAGAGTGCGATGAAGCCATCAACGCTCGCAATATACTAAGAACCAAGTGGCTGGGTAAGGACACACAGCAGAGTAGAAAAGATTTTCATGACGCTAGGGCCCACGCTAAAAGAATCATCAGGTCTAAGAAGAGAAACTGGATGAATGACAATGTTAGAGAAATAGAAGAAGCCAGAAGCAACAATGAGGCTAGAAAATTCTACAAGGAGGTCCAGCAGCAGAAAATAGGCACTAGAAATAACAACCTGGTTATAAGGGGTGAAAATGGACGCCTATTGGTCGCAGACGTAGAGCTGCAAGAGCATTGGAAGAAATACTTTCAAACACTCCTGAGATCTGAGCATGAGGTTGAAGCCACGAGAGCAGTAAATTATACGAGTGTTGGCGATGACGACGAAGATATTCCACCAGATAAAGAGGATATCAAAGCTATTGTGGAAAAGTTAAAAAATAATAAGGCTCCTGGTCCAGATGGAATACATGCAGAATTCTTAAAAGTGGCAAATGGGTCATTAGCTAGTGAGATGCATGGACTAATTTCACACATTTGGCAAGTAGAGAGGATGCCGAAAGAGTGGTCAGAAGCAACAGTCGTTCCACTCTATAAAAACAAGGGGGATAGGACGGACTGCAAGAACTATAGAGGCATGAGCCTGCTGAACACAGCATACAAAATTTTCTCTATAGCTCTCTTCAACCGCCTACTGCCATATGTGGAGCGTAAGCTGGGAGATTACCAAGGAGGTTTTAGGCCTAACAAATCAACCATCGATCAAATCTTCTCCTTGCGACTGATGTGTGAGAAAATGAGAGAATTTCAAAAAACACTGTGGCTACTGTTCATTGATTATAAGGCGGCATATGATTCAGTTTTGAGAGAGGAATTGTTCCAGGCAATGAAGGAGATGAATATTCCCTTAAAAATTATCAGACTTGTAATATGCACAATGAACGATACCAGCTGCAAAGTTAGAGTCAATGGCAAGTTTACCAGCGCATTTCAGGTAAACGATGGACTCAGGCAGGATGATACTCTAGCCCCGCTACTTTTCAACATCATTCTTCAAACTATAGTAGCAAGAGCCTATCTGGATGAGGGAGGTAATATCTTCTACAAAGGGGCCCAATTGGCATATGCCAATGATGTGATTATAGCTGGAAGATCTCTTCTTAATGTACAAGAGGCTTTTGGGAAGCTGGAAAGGGAGGCCAGGAAATTTGGCCTAGAAATTAATGAAGAGAAGACAAAAATTATGATCTCGAGGAAAAAGAAACCCATGCGACCCCAGATGTGCTATACAATTGGAAACTACACATTCATAAGTATCAAGTAGTAGTAAGTAATAACACATTAATAAGTATCTTGGTGCACAGTTTAATGAAACATTGGAGGAGGAGGAGGAGATCCAGGCACGCATTATCTCGGCCAATAAAGCTTTTTTCTCTATAGCTCATCTTATAAGAAGTAGATTAGTTAACCGCTTAGCCAAGTTAAGGCTATATAAGACCCTCATCAGACCAGTGACAGCATATGCAAGTGAGACATGGGTACTAAAAAAATCAGCAGCTGAAAAGATCGACATCTTTGAGCGCAAAATATTAAGGCACATTCTGGGACCTGTGAAAGAAAATGGGGTATACCGTCTTAGAAAGAATAGAGAAGTATATTCCCTATATGACGATGTGAAGCTTTCCGACTATGTCAGAATACAACGTCTAAAGTGGTTGGGTCATCTCCATAGAATGAAGAAGAGCTATATAAGGATTGTCCAGAAGGAGTGAGAGCTCGAGGGAGGCCACGAGGCAGATGGAAGGACAGCGTCTCAGAGGACCTTCGAAATCTTAACGTGTCTCTGAGACTTACTACGGACCGACAAGACTGGGCAAGAGTGATTGAGCAGGCCAAGGACCGCCTTGTGCGTCTGTCGCGCCTATGAAGAAGAAGACATAGAAATTTTATTTTAGATTCATAGGTAATGAAATGACAAACCTTAGGAGTGTAGACATTGAGGTAAAGGCAATCCTCTTCACCAAAAGGCCGATTTTCTAGGAATTGATAGCATGGTGGCTGAGGCCTGGATGCGTCCAGAACACCGTTCCAAGGTTCTGGATTTAAGGGATCCTGTAAAACAAAAAGATAATTGAAAAATAAATAAATAAAAAAAAGTTTTAAATTGTGAACAGCAAATTAGAAAAAAAAACAAAGAGGTGACATATCACGTATTCTCTAAATCTCTCCTCTGTTCATCATTTCAGAGAACCATTTGTTGGGGTGTGTATTGGATAAGGCATAGCAAAACTATTGATTTCAATCAGCAGTATAAAGTTCTGCATGTCAATCATGTGGCTTTTCTGTCGGAAGTCCTGAATTGTGATGATACGGTACCGATCACCGTGCAAACGAGTCTTAACCATTATAAACCTGGTGGTAGGGGGAATGTCTGAATGTGTTTTGAAAAAGGTCTAAGCGACATTTACAGGAAACACATAAAACGCTTTTCCCGAAATAACAATTATTTAAAAAAATTAAATTCTTTATTGTGTTCAGTATGAGTTTATATTATTATTGCGACGCAATGACCCGCTGAACGGTCTTGGCCTCCACGAACGCCTTCGCCAATCCTCACGATCCTGTGCAGTTGTCATCCAATTCCTGACATCAAGTATGTTTCTCGAGTCAGTCAGTACTCTCAGTTTAGGTTAGGTCTGCCTCTTTTCCTGGTCCTATGGAGCGGCTCTGCAAGCATCCTCTTTGGTATTTCATTTTCTCTTCCATCCGTAATAGAGTCCCGCCCATCGCAATCTGCCCTATTCATAATCTGGACGATGTCAGGCTCTATAAACGCTAGTTATACTTCCTGGTTAGTCCGTCTTCTCCGGATCCTTAGTTCCGGATTTTATAAGGATGGAAAACTTTTATAATAAAAATATATTTTTAAGACTTCTAGCATTGGTCAAGGCCAGAGTGGCGACTGAGAGTCGTCAGTTTTTGGTGCTCATGTCATCAGTTGTCGATTTTTAAACCATTTCCAATTTTTTTTTCGATTTATCGTGAGCAGGAATCGATAGATTTGGTGTTTAAATCGTATAATAAATTGAAATCTAAATTTCAAATTTTTAAAGCTTAAGCCTTTTTTCAAAAACGACGTCGATATGATTTTAATTTAAGCAATGTTCAGATGATTCATTCACTGAGGGTCCGCGACTGACTAACATTAGGGAACCACTGGTATACACTATATTAAATTAATAAATGATCATAAAACAATTATTATTAAAAGAAAACTCACCTTGAACCTGAGTTCACCGATGGGAGGTTTGGCAAAGGGCACCTTAGTGAACGCTAAGAATTCCCTTCCATTCCTCGACTGTTTGACGGCACCCTTCAACCGACCCAAGGAAGTGCTGACCTCTGGTGCGGTCTCGGCAGCCCAGGAGAGTCCGAAGAAGGCGCAGAAGAGATAGACGTTCATCCTACCGGAGCAGACACTCTTCTGCTTCTGCAACAGATAGTGCAGAAAATGTGAACAGTGCTGATAAAGCCTTATCTTCTGATGGCGAAAAGTAGATATGTGATTAATTTATTTATTCTGCTCTGTTTAGTGCTTTGCTACGTTTTTCGAATATGTATTTTAAAGAAAGAATTCTGGTGATAGATAAAAAACAGCGAAAATGTTTTCAATAGTCGCTTGATGAAACAAACTTGAGATAAAAAAAAACCTATCTAAAGTAATTGGCCTGAAAGCCTATATACCTGAATTTTGGCGAGTTTGATAAGAGTTCTTGGCTTTACATTGAAGATTTAAAAGTTTTTTTTTTATTTGATATTACCTCATGAATAAATTGAAGTATTCATACGTGCAAACAGCTTTCCGAATCGTAAAAATTGATCAAAGGAGTCAGGCAAGGCGATTCCCTCTCTCCACTTCTATTCAATATTGTCCCCCAAGTTACTGTGTAAAGAGCGGAGCTTAATCAGTCAGGCACCATTTTTAATAAAATGTAACAACAGTTTGGGTATGCTGTTGACGTTGTCGTAGTGGGAACATCTCACGAGGCTATTAAATAAGCTTGCGAAAGGTTGGTGGGAAAGCAGAAACAATGGGTTTTCAATATTAGCAAGGTTCATCCTCACTGAAATAGTCTGGCAGGGCTTCAATACCGAATTTTCAAAATGGCTTTCTCTGAAGTACCTTTAATTTTATTTATTTGAAATAACTACTTCTAAAAAAAAATGAATAAATATAAACTATTAAAGAATTTGATAATTAACTATAAATCGGTGACTCAAAAAGTGATCCTGAATTTGGATACTAGTTTCCGAAGATTGCAGTATCTCAAAAAACACACTCGGCGTCGTGACATCCATTTATTGGCACACACACACACAAAGGGGGAGGAAAACCAGTATTTTACACTCAATTTTAACACTTAAAACAAGTAATAACAATTTTTAATTGTAACCTTTATTACTGAAACATATGATTTATGTATTTAATTTAAATATAATTTTGGATGTAATCTTATTATGACCTTCAAGTAAAGTACCCTTTTCAGCTCACCAATTTTAACCAAAATATATTGAATTCATTCATATCGATATAAAACTCCTATTTACCAAATTTGAGATGTTTTATTTTTATAAAACATAAAATATAAATTATATTTTAATATAATTTTTGATGAAAGTCTGATATGACCTTCAAGTAAAGTACTGCTTCCGGTTTTTCAATTTAAACCAAAATCTAGTACGTCATTTAAATAAATATATAAGTTATAAATACCAAATTTCAGAAGTTTTGCAAAGCATTTTAATATAATTTTTTATGGAAATCAATTATTACCTTCAGGTAAAGTACCACTTCCGGTGATCAAGCAGTGACCAAATAGAGAGGTTCACACCTAGATTTCACAACAATCCTAAATACGAAATTTCAATTTTCTACGGCTAACGGTTTTTGAGTTATGCGATATAAGAGCATTAAATAGATGAGACGGGTGGGAAAAAGATATGGTAATTGTCAATTGTTTTAATGAATATATTGAAACGCCTAAAGCTTTTACTTTCACTTTCCTGTATATAGAAATATAGTAAGGAGAAGTATTATCATCGTTAATAATAAGAATAAAGGTAAAGATTCGTAACCTTACAAAATGAATAATTGTTCTGACTACAGTGTAGCTAACTTCTCAAAACATACACCACAGATAATCTTTGCTCATTTCAAAACATCAATTTCTTATATGTTTATTGATTTAAGGTGAAATGTGATTTATATAAATAAATGAAGGCTGAAAATATTTCACCGCTAGTTTTTTTATTTGGATGCTACGTTTCGGTCTATAATCCATCCTCAGGCATCTCTGAAAAGGCCCTTATTTAGTTGTATAATGGGACTTGGTCCAGATCGGACTTGAATTGCATTTTTATGCATTTAAACCTATTTGTTTGAAGTAGGTATATGGTTATATATAATCATCTATCAATATTTCGCCAATTCAGGCACCATAAGGACGGTATAAGGGAAAGAAAAAAAAACAAAAAAAAAACATAAAGAACAAAATACAGCACATCTCACATACACAGTCAAAAAAGAGGCATCACTAAAAAAGACACCCAAGCACATACTGATGGAAAAGGGAGGTTACATAACAACAGCTGGGAAAAGTTTAATTACCAACAGCTGATCATAAAAAAAAAAAAATCTTAAAAATAAATCAAATAATTAAATAAGAAACAATCAACCAAATCAAAGAGGAGAGAGGATGTTTCTTTGCATAGAGCAGGAAGGTTCTTTACAGTTTGCTATGTTGTAAATAAACTAAATATGAGTCTTTTCACAGTTGCCTGAGGATGGCTTAAAGGCCGAAACGTAGCATCCAAATAAAAGAACTAGTTGTGAAACATTTCCAGCTTTCAATTATTTATATAAATCACATTTCACCTTAAATCAATAAACATATAAGAAATTGATGTTTTGAAATGAGCAAAGATTATCTGTGGTGTATGTTTTGAGAAGTTAGCTACACTGTAGTCAGAACAATTATTCATTTTGTAAGGTTACGAATCTTTACCTAATAGATTTTCTATTAATAAAATGACGTTGATTATAATGTTTCGTATTATTATAACTTGACAAACCAAAAATATACAGTACACAGTATATTCGTAGTTACTGCAATAGTTCAAAAAACTACTTTATTATACTTTTGTAAATAAAAGACGTAAAGAAGTGCATGATGTTGAAAATATTTTAAGTAGATAACGGTTTATTTGTTTAAAATTATTTTTTTTAAATGGATTATTGCAGTGTATTAAGGGAAAGTTGTGTAATTCAGGCACCGCACCTGATTTTTTCCTAAGACGACATAGAAAGAAAAATTTCCGACATTTTCCTATTTTTTTAAAACTGCTATACGCGATGAGTACAGTTTAGAATAACTGATCGGATTCCTTGAAGGACCGTGTGTGGACGAACGCATCCAACTGTAGTCCTTCAAAGTTGGATCGTGAATAGGTAGCTTAATAGTGATGGGCTAAACAGAGAAATTTCGATAACTGGCAATATGGTAGCAGTTACCAAGTAATAGCGTGGTCGGTTAACAGGTGATTTTTATAACCTGTGAATTCATTATTTGTTACACCGCTTAAAGGTTTCATATTTATAATATTCAAAATTATTTAGATTGGAAAGGGGACTTCCAGTTAAATTTAATTTGGAATTATAGAAAAAAATAATTTTTCATTAACCCTCCAGTACTAACGTGGGAACGTACCACCTCAATACTAACCAGGCGCTTCTGAGGCGCGCATTGCATAAAATTCAATTTAAATGTTTTTAATATAACCTTTTGTGAAATTTCCGTCGGCCTTTTGATCAAAAGTATGTTTTATTTGTGTCCTGTCAACCCTTACAGCGGAATTCTTAGGTATCATGGGTATTTCCAGGTTTTTCTTAGACCAGTTCCATATTTTAAATTGACAAAATTAATTCATTGGAATTATATAATTGGAATTTATTCATTCTCATGCATTAAAATAGAAAGAATTACGAATTTTTGTTACATTCTAAGCATCAAAGAATTGGACTCCGGAATGTGAAAATCGCCCTTTTTTTAGGAAAAAGTGACTAATAAAATTTTGCTATATGAGCACAGAACTAATATAATATAATATGAAAATACGTTTGAGAGACGTACACTCATCACCCCTCAATACTAAGGCCTATTATTACTCACTATTATATGATCATTCACCAGTTGTTAACTGCACTAAGATCAGCGGTTGACTAAAATGAGGAGAGGTACCTGCTTGAGAAATACACGAAGTTAGGAGGGGAAAAACCAAGTTCACGTGATTTTATGGTAATTTGATTCCTTTTCTACGGCTGAGAGACCCTTTATTTGTATTTGAGGGTTAAAAATAAATACATCATATAAACTAATAATTTAGATTAGATGCTGTGTGAATGTAGTATCGTTTTTTATCAATTTTATTATTGATATTTACATATTCTGCATATTATGTAACAATAAAGGATTCTTATCTTAATTAAATTCATAATTCATAAATTTTTATGATACTGATTTATATTACATTTAATTTAATATGTTTAATAATACCAGACTATATTTTGAATTGCTTTCTTTTGAATTTTTGTGTGTTTTTAGAACTAAAGATGAATGTATAACATTCAAGGTACATAATTTTTCTAATGGTGTGTGTGTGCATGTCAACAGATGGACGCCAACAGATGTCGCGGCCCGAGTGTCGATTTTGAAGTAGCTTCGAAAACTAAAAACGAAATTCAGGAACACTTTTTGAGCCACCGATTTATAGTTTAATAGGCTGAAAAGGAATTCATGCGGTATACACATCTATTATGCGGTATATACTATATATTTTGTGTGTTTTTAGAACTAAACATGAATGTATAACATTCAAGGTACATCATTTTTTTAATGGTGTGTGTGTGTGTTCATAAACACACACACACACAGTTTATACGCACACATTATATTATATATTTTTTATTACTATATAGTATATATTTTAATTAACATACCTATCTCACGTTAATTTTTTTTACAAAAAATGGAAGATTATAAGTATAATATTTATAATAGGCACTATGTGAATGAAACATATTTCTTTCTCAATTTTATTATTAATGTTTACATATTCTAGTCTACGTTTCGCGATATTCCCTCATCATTCGGACATACATATCTTGATAATTTCATATCATTTAATTTAATTACCTATAATGTTGTTCTAATTATTCCTAATTTTAGTTCTAATTATATTGTTCATATTTTGTAAATATTTACAATATTTAAAAAAATAAAAATACTAACGAGTAATGAATGGCCTCGTTTAATAGTTTTACGTGCTGGTCAACTCACCTTACGAATCCGTGCGAACCAGAGGTCAGCGATCTGTTCAGGAGAGGGCAGGGCTTGGAAACAGTATGAGCGTCTACACATTTCTTTCTATGAATTATTTTCCAAAAGAGAGAAAACTACACGTTTTGTTTTTAGAACTATATTATCTATACATGTACGCATTAAGGTTTGTGAAAATAAATGATTGCGTTGTATATTTTGACTGAAGAAGGATAAGCCAACCAGAGAATTTTGACGGCTAAAGCTGTCCTATTCCTAACCTATATAGGTTAGGTTCACTTAGCTTCACTCCGAGCCACCTATTTATCTGACCCTTGGAAACTGTCAATTATAAAAATGATTCCGAATCCCAAAAAGCCACCTGAATGCCAATCCTCCAATCGTCCTATTTTACACTTGCCCACTATGGGCAAAATTCTAGAAAAACTGATATTAGAACGACTGTGCCCAATCCTAGATTTAAATCAAGTGATTCCTGGCCATCAGTTTGGATTTCGAACATCCCATTCTACTGTCATTGTGTGGTGGATATTATATACCACACATTGGAGCGTGGAATATACTGCACGGGAGCTTCCTCGATGTAGAACAAGCTTTTGACCGAGTCTGGCACCCGGAACTGCTTTACAAACTCCATCAATTCCTTCCCTCAACATAGTTTATATTAATCCGTTCCTATTTCATCCATAGAACCTTCGAAGTAAACAATAATCTTTCCTATTCATCACTATTCTCTCAATCCGGAGTACCTTAAGGTAGTATTCTAGGCCCCATCCTATACACGGCCCCAACCCATCAAAGCACCATCCTCACTACTTCCGCTAATGACACATGTGTGTTATCTATGAGCAATGTTCCATTTGCCGCATCTCAAACCCCATTGAAGAATGGTGTCAAAACTGGAGAATTAAAATAATCAAATTACCTTTACGCTACGTCCTAAAACACTACATTCTGTCCTACAGTATCCTTTATTAATATATCCTACCATTTATCCCTGTCGAACAGATCCGCTACCTAGCCAATAAACCCTAAACAATAAACCGTCTTGACAAGCGTCTTACATGGAACCCTCATACAAGATTTAAACGACAAGAAACTGCTCGTAGGTTCCGATTACTACAACATTTACTTGAAAAACGCTCCAAATTACCAATTTTCTATAAAAAGCTCATATACATTACCATTATCAGACATATTTGAACATACGGGATAGAGCTTTAGGACACCTCAAATTCCTCCCGCACTAACCCTAACAATCCAGAATCCTTAATAATCCTTATTTCGTCACAAACAAAATTATCCATAAAGACCTCAATATCCCGTTTGTTGCATATTTAGCTCCAAAATAGATATACTTCCTTTAATTCCAAGCTCCTTACCCACACCAACCCTCATGCTCGTAGCCTTCCGCCCCTATGTATTCCTGATAATCCTCTGAGGCGTCTGAAAAGAACATGACCACGGGACTTTCTAACTTAAAATTGCCATTGAAGTGCTACCAATAGGTGGTTCCTTCACAAGCCATTATCATGTCTTACATTCTTAATTCACATTTACTTATTTTATGATTGTAATACTCTTGTAAATTTCAATAAATTAAAATTAAAAAAAAAAATTTGCTTCAGTGAAACCAATTATAAATATATATATATATATATATATATATATATATATATATATATATATATATATATATTTTTATGTTTCGTTGTAGATCTTAATACATCAATGTAATGTCCTGCAAATGCTAAACATTCTCAAATGATTTATTTATTTCATAATTTAATAGGGTGGTTTTAGATCTAAATATAAAAAAAGTCGATTGTGTTCAGTTTAGGAAGGGATGCACTTCTGAGAAACCAATTTAGTTTAAAAACTCCATTCAAAGCAAACTAAGATCACTCACTATGGAAGGCTACAAAACGTATTTTAAAAAAACATGATCAAGTTCCCAGCCTTATAGAGAATGGTGAATTCATCACCAGCAACATGGATAAAGCTGAAGCATTTGCTGCTTTTTTTGAGAAAACACAGAATGCGAAATACATATCTAATACAGAATGTGAAAGAGGTCCGATAAAAAGTTATTTATTAAATGACGATATTGATGAATTTGAACAATTACCCCTAGCGACAGTACAACTTCCTCTGAAATTCGCGACCCCTAAAGAAATTCAGGAACTGATTAGAAAGCTTATCACAAAGAAAAGTCCTGGTCATTATTTGATCCCAGTGATTGCTATAAAAAAATTATCCAATTTGGCTTCCAGCTGGGTCATTCTACCTCATACCAACTGGCAAGATTATCAGAATTTATAGTGAATGGTTTTGAAATGAAAAAACACACGCTAGTTGCATTTCTTGATTTTCAACAAGCGTTTGACTAAGTTTGGCATTGTGGTATTCTATACAAACTAAAGAAAATAGATACTCCAAAATATTTGTATGATATTCTCCATTCCTTTCTCATAGACCGAACATTTTCTGTTAAAATAAACAACATAAACTCAACCATCAGACCAATCCATGCTGGCACTCCTCAAGGTTCAGTTCTTTCTCCCATCCAATATTATACCGTTTACTGAAGCCCAGACTAATACATGATACTCTGTTGTGAAGTATATTGTTATTTTATCAGTATATAAGTACATCATTTATATTATTTATTTATATTAGTATTAATATTTTTTATATTCTTAGATTTTTAAAATTAATTTCTTTTATTTTAATTGTGTAGTTATTTATTTTTTTTCATACGTTATTTATTTATCTTTTTCTTTGTCTTAAAATATTATCTTTTTAACTTTTTACTTTATCATTATAATTGCATTATCTGTTTTACTTAATTTAGTATTATAGTTTATTTATGAATTTTATAAATCTAAAATTATTCCAAAATTATAATCAATATGCGTCTCTTGCAGGAAACTATATCCCTCCTTTTCCAATTGTTCAAAATATTAGAAACTGTTAGAAAACCCATGTAAGGTTTCTCCAAGCCGATTTGGAAATAAAGAATATATATAAAAACATTAAGAAAAAAAAATGAAAAAATGATCTGCTATAAAGACATATGTTATTTAATTAGTAAAATTAAAATTGGACATTTTTCAGCAATAAACTTCTTTTATTACTAACATTCAAAGGGGAGATGGAAAGCGGGAAAATTAAAAAAATCCATATTCTTCTTTGTCGATAATTGAGGGCAGCGTTGTCTTTATATTGTAGTTTTTTCATTGACAGTGAACCTAAGCTTGTAAAACGGAATTTCATCTTCAGTATTGTATTTTAATGTTTCATTTCTATTTTTTTTTTTACTTTATTGAAATTATCAAAATATGCAAAATAAAATTTGGCTAATTGCATCTCAGTACACAGATTGATAAACATTTTTGATCGACTGTTTAAAAAAAAACATGCAAATGAAATATGCAATTGCATAAAAATCCGGGCTCTGGTCATCACTGATCTCTATAATGTACAGCAATTACCAGTAGGGCAGTATGAAGATGAAAATGCTTATATAAACGGAAGAGAGAATATGATTACAGAAATTGATTGAATGATGTTTGTGGGAGTGGAAGAAATCAGAAAATGAGATAAGGGTTTATGAATAATGATAGTCTGCGCGGAATGAATTGTCTGGGGGATTTGTATGTGTATGGATTTGTATGTGATGCCCAATATAGGCTAAGCTTAACTTTTGTATACATAGTTACTACACCAGTCCGCTAATAAATCCACAAATAAGCAAAAATACAAAAATTATATAATGGATTAAATTGGCTATAAAGGCAATAATTCATATAAACAGTGACGGTTATTCCATTTGTGCACATGATCACGTGATCCCCGTAACCTTATAATAGAATAATACAATTATTTTATGGTAGCAAAAAGAAGTAGAAAATATTTATTTGAAATTGAGTCCATTCTGACTGACACGACCCGCACTGCTTGAGCAGTGAAACCCCTGATAAGTTATTTATTTTCACTGTAAACCAAAAATAAAAAATTAAGCATACTAAATATACAATTTTATTAACATTCCTTATTTTCTTATAAATAAGCTGCCACAGATCCTCAGTCTCTTATCACAGCCCTTGATAAATAACGAACAATTACCAATTGTCAAAGGTTGCAGTTCTTTATCATAATCTAACATTATAATTAAAGGTCCTTACAGAAAATGAATATTAAAAAAAGAAATATAGTTATGATTTTTGTTTATTTGTATAAAAAACCATGCCCGTGTTATTTTCTCAACTACATAATATTAGAACCTGGAATTATAATTTTATCCTAATTTATTTTATATTTACTCAAATGAATTTAAATTTAACACCAATGAATTCTGTGAGAAAGTAATATTGTTACCAATTCTTTAAAACGCGGCAAGTCATTTATAAGTCAGACATAAATTATTCAGTGTATTTAATTGTTTTATCAAAAGTAATATAGTTAATGATGCAAATCATGGAGACAGTGGAGCCAACTCATTTTATTATAAAATTATACAAATCCATTTTTCTGTTCCAAGAGAAATGGAAGAATCAGAATTTTTAAAGTTGAAGATACTTGATGAAGTGGCATGGTACTTCTGCTCAAAGCCATATTGCCGGGAGACAAAGAAGGACAAAAATAAAATATAAAAATAGTTGTATATTTTAAAAATATGAAAGAAAACAAATAACAAAATTTTTATAAAGAATAGTGTTGATTAATTCTGATTGTTGTAAAAAAAAAGTATTTTGTTGATTAATATAAAAGGCATTAAATTCAGTCATAAATATATTAAATAATATAAAATACATACTTTTTATTTTACTAAACAATAATATATATATATATTTTATAGTTCATCTGATCTTGACCTACCCACACTGTTTTTTATTTCAGGAGTTTTGAAAATATCTTCCCAAAAATCAAGAACTTCTTTCATATTAGTGAACTCCTTCTCTACTATAGTTTCTTTCGATAAATATAAATATTTACTACTATTTTTGAATTCTGGCCAAAACGGTTGTTCTCCTTCACCAGTTGGTTTTCTGAAACAAAGATTGGTTATTTTTGTTAGTGATATTCATATGGATGATTGTGAGAGTTTATGAGTGTCTGTTTGTCTATACATCTGAATGAATCAAAGTTAGTGATTTGAGGGGAATATAACTTTGATATGTGCTATATATTTACTTTCTCAACTACTTCTTTATTATTTTTATAATAATTAATAATTTTAATTGATTTTTTTGGTTTATGTTTTTTTTTTTATTTTTGTATTTTTTATCTGACATGAAGGTAACCAAAAACCCTCAAAAGTTGTGCAGGCCAAGCCCTGTACATTAGACAAATTGAAGGAAGTAATCTGTCAAGAAACCAATGGAATCAACAGAGACCTACTGGAGAGAGAGAAAATCAATTTTTGCTAACGGCTTTAAAAATGTGTGAATTATAATGGAAATCAAATTCCAGATTTAATTTTTCGCACATAATGTTTCTTAAATGCTATGGTCCAACAATTACAGATTTTATGATTATTTGAAAATCACTTGAGTTCTCTACTCTATTCTGTACAATGGATTGAACTTCGCTGCCTAGTAACTCAAACAAGTCTTGAATGTTAGACTTTTTCCCAAAATTCTTTGCATGCCTCATCATTTATCAACAGATATATTAAACCTGAAGTTTCAATAAAAATGATTCAATAGTTTAAGAAAATCAGAAGGCCTTGGACAATAATGACAGAAAGGAGTCCTTAAAAATCGTTTTTTCTTTCTTTTTTTTTACTTAAAGGACCACTTAAATATGTATGCCAAATAAAGTCTTAAAAATTGTTTTCCTAAAAAGCATAAAATAAAATTAAACTTAAAATACCATTCAGTTATCATTTTAGTCCATCTTCCAATATCCACTCTAGGAATGAGAAGATCTTTAGTAGATTTGCTTGTTATTTATTTTATATTTCAACTTTTATCCCAGCAAGTTTTTTTTTATCTCTTGTTAAGCGTGTAACGTACTACTTTTTGGTTAAATATCTGATTTGTTGTGCTAGCCCAGTGGAGGGGGAGCGGGTTCAACCAGACTTGTCTAAATAAACGTAAAATATTCTTAAAATTTTATTTAGTAATAATTCACCAATTATAAAAAAAACATTTAGTCTAACTTTGTACAATTTAATAAATACAGAATTTCAATGCTGTAATATTTACACAATCTGCAAATAAGTCAATGTGTGAGAAAATTTCTTCAAAATAAGCTATAACAAATAACCATAACTAAACTCACTCGTTTTCGAAATAATCATCTTTCACTGTTCAGCTGGAATTAATAGTCTTGATCAGTTTTCAGTTCTTTAATATTCCACCCCAATGGGTTCAATGTACAGAATAAGGATGCACAAAACTAGGCCAACAGTTAAGCCAACGTATTCACACCATTTGTTAACCCTCTTCTCTCCAAACCTTTTTCACTGTAACCTCCCCATTTTTCTCCCATATGTTTTATATATTGTCTACCGTGACATTCTCCTCTCTTCCTGGGGTTGCGGGAGGGTATTCTGCTACCATGTTTAGGCTATCCGAACAATCTACTTTCAACTCCTGTATATGCCTATTTCCTAATGGTCTTCCTTCCTCATCGACCACCTCATACACTAGAGCCGACAAAACCTTTTTGATAACACCCTTTTCGTACTTTGGTGCAAGTTTGGCAGTATAGTACTTACTTAAGTCCGATATAGGATGCGTCTTCACCAATACGTTCTGGCCTTCAATCAACCGGGCTGGTCTCCGTCGAAGATTATAATGTCGGGCATTGTTTTCTTGGGCCTGACGCAATCGACTTTGAGCATCTTCCATGATCATTTTGAGCTTCTCATCGATCCTAATTATGGTCTCTGGTTCATCACAAACAACATATTGGGAGGCGTGGCTGACTAGCTCGCGGCCAAAGTTTAGAAGGGCTGGAGTGTACCCAGTTGTCTCATGGCTGGCTGTCCTCAAAGCAAAGCCGAACTCCGCGATATGTTTATCCCAGGATCGATGCTTATCTCTAACATAAGACGAAATCATTGTCTTGATCACCCTATTTACCCTCTCAGTAGGGTTAGCCTGGGGGTGATATGTTGGGTTATACCGACAAGTAGTGCCATATTTGCTCAACATATTCTTGAATTTTTCGCTAGTGTACTGAGTGCCATTGTCACAGAATACTACCTCAGGTACCCCAAACATTAAGAACACGTCGTTCTCTACGTGTTTTGTTACTGCCTGTGCAGTCGCCTGTCTTAAAGGGAAAAGTAGGGTAAATTTGGTTAGGTAATCAGTTACCACTAGTAAATACCGATTCTGCTTCGAAGAAAGTGGAAATGGTCCCATGAGGTCTGTGGAAATTACCTGCCAGGGTTTTGAAGGCACAGGAGTCATTCCCATCAAGCCTGCGGGAGCTTTTTGTTCCGGCTTCATAATTTGGCACGTATGACAATTTTTCACAAACCTGGCGACATCTCGGATCAGGCTCGGCCAGAAATAATAAAGAGCAATCCTCTTCTTCGTCTTGTTCACCCCCATATGTCCTGCAGTCGGGTCCTCGTGGAATTGTTTGAGAACTGCTTCTCTTTGATTCTTCGGTACCACAAGTTTCCATTGATTGTCGCCAACTTTCAAGGGGTTCCTCTCAAACACATGCTTGATGAGACGACCTTCAGCAATCCGCCAAGTCGGAAACTCTTCCGGCTTATCCGTGATTCTGCGCTTAATATTCTGGTACCAGGGATCCGCTTCCTCACCATTAATGACCACTGCTGCTAGGGCAGGGTTGGGGTCTAGAGGAACCTGATCTATTGCACGTGATAAAGCATCAGCTGCCATGTGTTCTCTCCCTGGTCTGTGCTGTATCCGGTAATCATAATTCTGAAGCCGCAGCGCCCATCGAGCTAATCGACCAGAAGGATCTTGCAGACGATGAAGCCACATCAGAGAGTGATGATCCGTGATCACCGTAAATTTAGTGCCTTCGATATAGGGTCTAAACTTTTCGATGGCCCAAATCACTGCTAAACATTCCAACTCTGTTGCGGAGAATTTTTGTTCGGCCTGCGTTAGTGCTCTGCTAGCATACGCGATAACCTTCTCTCCATCATCAAGATCTTGAGACAAAATTGCTCCTAATCCAACGGAGGAGGCATCTGTCTGAACTATAAACGTCCTCGTAAAATCTGGGCATGCCAATACAGGTGCTTCCACCAACTTCGTTTTAATATCTAAGAAAGCGTCCTCTTGTTCCTGACCCCAGCTCAACTTCTGACCCTTACGCAGAAGATGCGTTAGTGGCGCCATCCTAGAGGCAAAATCTGGAATAAATCTTCTGTACCAAGAAGCTAATCCTGTGAACGCCCGAATTTGACGTATTGTCTTCGGGCGGGGGTAGTTAAGGATACTGGCTACTTTTTCCGGGTCAACTCTTAATCCATTTCTATCTACCAGGTACCCAAGATACCTTAGCTCCTCTCGAGCGAACTTACATTTTTCTCGATTCAAAGTTAGACCAGCGTTGTTGATACGTTCCAAGACCTTTTTAAGGGTCTCGATGTGTAAAGAAAAGTCTGGTGTCACCACGACAACATCGTCCAAATAAACAAAAACATATGGTTCCAGCTCAGGTCCAAGCACCTGATCTATCAGTCTTTGCCAAGTTGCTGGTGCGTTGTGCAGGCCAAAGGGCATCCTGTTGAATTGGAACAGTCCCCGACCAGGTACAGTGAACGCTGTCTTTTCTTTGCTCTCTTCCGACAGACCAATCTGCCAATACGCTGATTTCAAATCTAGAGTACTTAGATACTTCGCATTTCTCAGGCGATCTAATATCGTGGACAAATAGGGTAAGGGATATGCGTCTTTCTTTGATACCGCATTGAGTCGCCTGAAGTCTACACAGAACCTGTATGATTTGTCCGGTTTCCTAACCATCACAACAGGTGATGACCATGGACTGTTACTTTTCTCGACGACACCCATCTCAATCATCTCATCCAATTGCTGATGCATTTCCCTGAGAACTGCAGGTGAAACTGGATAATATCGTTGTTTTATTGGTGGATGGTCTCCTGTATCGATTTTATGGGTGTAGTTCTTGACAAATCCAATCTTCGGTCCTTCCTGATCGAGGTACTGATGGAGAAGTCGTTGAAGCTGTTCCCTTTCGACGACCGTCAGAGACTCCTCTGAAACCAGAGAACTTGCAACAAGACACTTTCCGTAATCAGCAGGATCCTTGAACATCCAAACATTGTCGGTTAAATTGGGAACGACACCCATCGACTTCCAAAAATCTACTCCCAGGATCAAGGGGATAGTGAGATCAGGGGCCACCAACGTCGTAATTACCCTAATTCTATTTTCTAACTTAAAGGGTATGGTTATCTCACCCAAGACAGAGCATCCTTGACCATTCGGGACCACAATCTCACTAACATCCGATTTCCTCATCTCTAGTCGGCCTTTAATAAGTTCCCATCCAGGTCCACCCACAATCGTTCGGGAAGCCCCTGAATCTAATAATCCCATCATAGAACGGTCAAAGATTTTCACAAGCAGGTACGGTCGCTGATCCTGAGAACCAGGTCTGCAAAGTTTGTAGTTCCTTGTACCTGGCTTAAATGTAGCCAGCATCTCATCTTTGTCATCATCAGAATACCCCAGATGTGGTGGCAGAGAGGTGTGGGGCAAGACTAATTCCCCTCTGCCTCGCCGTTTCCCTTCCTCATGAGCTTATTAGCCCTACGAGTCCTGCATTGTCCACATTCATAAATTTTGTGTCCTTTTTCGCCGCAGCCATTACAAAATATACGCCGAGACTCCTTACAATCACGGAAACGGTGACCTTGTTCATTGCAATTCCAACAGATAGCATTGCAAACTTTTACTGGATTATTTGAACGTGTCTGTTGTTTGATTGCATTTACTTCTGCAGCCGAGGACTCCTCCAAAGAAGTATCTCTATCGAGAGCAGCGATATCTTTGTGCCGATTCCCATAGTATCCTAAATCAGGTTCTAATAGTCCGCGGGATGGCGGTTCTCTGAATCTAGTGGCGAGCACTCTTCCCAAAGACAACTTTCCAAGTGTTTCTTCGAGTTCATATAAATTTTCGTACCGTGTTAGGCCAAGAAGTGCCAGATACTCAGGTCTTAAATTTCTTTCGATTATGACCATCTGTTCCCTCTCGGTCATGGGTGTTGACAGCCGTCCCATCAGCGATCTTATCTTTGCAATAAATACAGCTGGTGGCTCACTAGCTCCCTGCGTACGCCGGAGGATCTCGTTCATCAATATGCGGTCGTAATCAGGATCCCTGAATGCCAGTTTAAGCCGACTGACTGCCTCACTCCAATCAGAAAACCTATGTCGGTTCGTACGGAACCAAACCAGAGCCGAGCCGGTTAAAAGATCTCCTGCCACTCGAAATAACTCTTCTTGACTGATCCCTCTCGCCAATCTTTGCTCCTCTACTTCTTCCAAAAAAGCACCTAAAGATGGGCCCGACGAATCGCCTGAAAATCGCAAACCCCATTTATAAGCTTTTATATCTCTTACTGTAGACTTGGGATCTTCGGTCCGAGGCATAACAGTAGAATCGACTGTGGTAACGGTTGGTACTGTGATCGTCGGTTTTTTCTCCCACAGTTCCGCAAACAAAAACGTAACCCGATCCCTCTGCCGTTTCCAACGCTCTTCTAATTCTGATGGGACGATCAACCGTTCTAAACGACCATGAAGATGCCAAAGCCGTGCGTCCAAACGCCTAAACTCCATCAAGTCATTTACTGAGAGCTCACCTATCCGTTCAGCCAATGCTGCATATTTCGCCATACAATTAGCTAGTTCTTCTTCTATACTTAACGAATTTAATATTTCTGGAACCGGTTGAACATTCTCAGTGAAAGCTTTTGAGAGCTTCTTTCGTAAATCAGCGGCATCGCCTAAATCGGACACCCCTCGAATACGAAGCTCATAAGCCAACTCATCCTTTAATAACTTTGTAGCATCCATTTTAAAGCCTTAGTTTTTCCCCCTTAAATATTCTCGAGCCCCACGTTGGGCGCCAATGTAACGTACTACTTTTTGGTTAAATATCTGATTTGTTGTGCTAGCCCAGTGGAGGGGGAGCGGGTTCAACCAGACTTGTCTAAATAAACGTAAAATATTCTTAAAATTTTATTTAGTAATAATTCACCAATTATAAAAAAAACATTTAGTCTAACTTTGTACAATTTAATAAATACAGAATTTCAATGCTGTAATATTTACACAATCTGCAAATAAGTCAATGTGTGAGAAAATTTCTTCAAAATAAGCTATAACAAATAACCATAACTAAACTCACTCGTTTTCGAAATAATCATCTTTCACTGTTCAGCTGGAATTAATAGTCTTGATCAGTTTTCAGTTCTTTAATATTCCACCCCAATGGGTTCAATGTACAGAATAAGGATGCACAAAACTAGGCCAACAGTTAAGCCAACGTATTCACACCATTTGTTAACCCTCTTCTCTCCAAACCTTTTTCACTGTAACCTCCCCATTTTTCTCCCATATGTTTTATATATTGTCTACCGTGACAAGCGGTGGCTGAGGATTTAATTATTACTTTATTCACTGGTCACGTTTAACTTTGATACACTAGGGGTGGAACAATATGTAAATTTTAGAGTTTTCTTTAAATCCTTTGATATATTAATTTTAGAAAAATCAGTTTTGAGGGTAACATTAATAAAATATGAAAGAATAAAATAAAAATTTATAAATGAGTAAAATGTTAATAAATAATTAATTTAAGCAGAACTTTAATTTTGAAGTATAATAATGAACTTTTGCTGTAATATGATCAATGATTATCCATTTCAAAATTTAGAAAATTTAAGTTCTTCTGTGCCCACCAGGTCATTTAGTAGCCAGCTGCCTTTTTTGAAGACCCTTGATAATTTAATAGAGATCCAACCTTATATCTTTGCTAGACCACCTTTTTGGTAAAAATCGACTTCTACTATTAGCTTCTTGCTCGAACCTTTCATTTAAAAATAATTAGTCTCTTCTAATCTCATAGTTTTTTCCGCCCTCTGTAACATACGGTCTTCTGGAAGATTATTGATCTATAATTATCATGACAAAACTCAAGACCTGTTTCTATACTTGCTTCACAAAGATGTAGCATGAAGTATCTTTTCCAGATAGCTTGAGAATTATTCCTTTTTTGAAATGCTGATTATTATTTGGACATGAAGAAATAACTACTTACTGATGTTTCGCAAAGTTAACCCAGAGCCTGATCAGCTGTTGAGATATGTGAACATAATCTGGTTGTGACATTATAGATCTACGGAATCCTGGGTAGTAGCTCATATCAAAGAAGAATGGAAGATCATCACCATGAGCAATTCCTAAAGGAGTAAAAAATATGTAATAGGTTTTATTTGGAGGCATAATTATAGGATTAATTATATTCTGTTATAGTTTTATTTTATTGAATCATAAAAAATAATCTACTCGCATTCGAGAAGCACTATAAAGTCTCCATGAAAGTTAGTAAGAATAAAATAAATAAAAAAAGTAAAAAATATAATTAAATTTAAATAATGAGGCTAAACGTATTCATCAATAACATTCACAAAATTTGTTGTTTTTACAAGGTATCCCCATGAATGAAGGTCCAAAAGGACCTGTTTATGAAACAATTTAGAGTAAAACAGGTTGCATAAACATGCATAAGCATATCCTTCCACACAAGAATAGAAAGTATAGAAATTGAAAGTTGATAAGAATTTGAAACATTTTTTATTACTCTGTTATTTTTTGCATTCATCAGCCTGGTTTGGCCATGCATTTTCTGTTGGTCTAATTTTGGTTGGTTTAGTATCATTTACACTTACTGTCAGTCACGCATCATTTATATTTTATGTCAATTCAGTATTACATTTTCCTTTAAAGCTAATAAAATGTTGTTTTCTACGGAAGAGTATCAGTGGAAAACATTTTACTTTTATATATATATACTTTTCATTATGGCTGGTCCCAACAGGTCATTAGACCAAAAGGAAAAGCTTCTTTAAAAAATGGCTTAAAAGAAAAAATAGAATAATATAAATATGAAGATTAATTTAACAAAGTACTTCACCTGAGCTGGTATCTACTTTCTTCCTCAATAATGGTTCCCATATAGAAGGTCCTCCGGTAACATTAAAGACATAGAAATAAATTGGACCCTTGTGTTTCTTGAGTTCAAGAAATGCAGGATACACAAAGTAGCCATCACTGTACAACTAAACATAAAATATTTGTAAGAAATCAGTTTAATTGATCCAAACCCGATTAAAAAAATAAAGCCACTGGGATGTCTCAAAAGTAGACAAATTTAAACATATTGTCTCTGCAATAACTTAATAAAATTGAACAGAATTTTATTTTTCTTCTTCCTTATACTGTAATTCTAAAAACCTCAATAAAACTTAAACTGAAGGAAAACCATTTAGTTTTCAGCATTTACTCCAATGAAAATGCCCTCGCGTTTACTTATACAACAATTAAATCAGGCCATAATTCAACCTGTAGGCATTGCTAGTGCTAAACCCAAGGATGGAAACCAGAAGTTTGGAATTTCTTTGGGATCTCTAGTTATCATGAGAGATAGCCACAAAAATGACAAAGAAAAGGATGTGGCATGGGGTTACCCATAACTCATTAAAATAATATCAATAATAATATGTATTTAATAAAATTCTATTTTAAAATACCTTTTCTATTCCTTGCTCAACATCGTTGTCAGGAAAGAACTTTTCAGCTATTTTACTGGCAGCATTTTTGTTACCATCCGGAAGATTGAGCATTCTTGTAAGATATTCTTCTTTTTTCCTCAAGAATTCTGCCATGAATGGTTTACCCTTAAGATGAGTTAAAGCTGTAATGATATTACAAGAAAAATAATAAATAAACTTGTAAGATTTATAGTTAGTTTCTTTTTAAATATATAGATGCATTACATATATTTATATATTTTTCTTGTATATAATCTACACATTTTTTTTATAAATAGATACTTTTATAAGCATATTTATATATTGAAAAAGTTGAACTACTTTAAATCTCAACACTATTCCACATTTATTTTTATAATCTTTTCAGTCTTCTAAGTTTCTAATTTACAAAATGTTTAAAACAAGAGATAATGGATTGCCAATACAAATAAAGACATAAATTTAATTTCATTAAATAGAACTAAGCATTGTTGTTATAATAAATGAATGAAAAACATTCCTCAGGAATTTATTCAATAGAACATTGAGTGTAAGCTGTAACAAATACAATAGAAGAAAATATCTCCAATTCAAATTCAAATGGTTAAAAAAGTAAATCTTTTTCTATTAATATTTTATTTTATATAATTCTAAATCCCCATTTTATGGCATAAGGCATTGATTTAATTTATTTAATTTATTTAATTTAATTAATTAAGGTTTTCTTGGAATTTCCTAAAATTTAGGTTTTGAAAACTCGTTACAAAATTTTGTTGTTTTAAGAATTGAATTTTTAATAGAACTATAATTTAATTAGTAACTAATGTTTGATTTGAATCTTACACAGTGATTTGAACAACCCCTCTCGGCTGGTAACACCAGTAAGCCAAGGAAAACTACTATCTGTCACGGGCCACTCAGTCAACAAAGAACCATTACGCTTAGGTTCCAACACAGGTCCATGTATTATCAGTGGCTCTTCGGCCCAAATCTGTAAAGCAAATAAAAATAATATATAGATTTACAATTAAAGTACGTGTAATATTTAATATTGTTATTTCTTAAATAGATTAATACCAAATATTTGCACAATAAAAAAAATATTGTTTGTTTTATTATATAATAAATTCATTATATTGCTACAGCTATATAATAGTACTTATAGAAGAAGTGACAGAGGGTCCTGTCCCATAGTTTGTAAAACAAAAAATTAATTTGTTTTGTAGCATTGGCAGTTATAACTTGTTACAAGTTACAAATCATTCTGACTATGATTTTTGGTGAGTTCTGGCTTCCGTAAGGAGCCTTTTTCAATTGGCTCTATTTTTGTAGACATCCTCCAATTACAGAACAAGTTACTAGTTAAAGTTAAATCACATTATCACCTGCAGAGTTATCTTCTGATTGAAGATTTGTATATCCTAGCTCCTAAAGCACCTCAGCAGTTTGCTTTCTTACTTCTTTGAGCATCTTAGCAAGATGGTTTGTCTAATGAAGTTCAGCCAGCTGGGTGGATATTGGTTTCACCAAAGATACCGTAGAGCTCTGGATTCTTCAGGATTTCCTCGTCTAAATTTCTCCTTTCTTGACAGGGCCAAACATATTCCTAGCATTGGTCAGTTTAAATATTATTAGGTTCTTTTTCATTGGAAGCATATGTAAGGATGAGGAATAAGTTTTATAAAAATGATCATTTTGGTTTGATTAGTTTAATTTTGATTATTATCAATTAGCGAACATAGCACCTGCTGGCGGCCTATAATCTTTACTACCTTTTGAATATCTATGATCCAATATTCACTAGTCTGTTTCAAGTATTTATTCTTCTCTTATACATTAAAACGGTGTGTTATAATATATATTAATATACTTTCATCGTCTAACGATTACAAACAATTGAAGTTGCATTTTTCAACTTCTCTTTCTCATCCCTTTTCTTTGCAAAAGAAACAAGTTAAGACTGACATGCTTTCCTATTGGCCACTGTGTCAGGATAATGAAAAGCATGCACTAGAACTAGTTTTATTGCCTTAGAGAAAGCAAAAGTAGGGATTAATGGTTACTGATTTAAGAACAAAACTTTTAAACTTGGTAAGGTTGAGCTGTATTTTCTTTTGATGTAATAAGTGTACAAATATAATTTTATAAAGTGAAAAAAATAAAATGAAAACTTTGAAAGATAAGATAAAGTATAAAAACTGTTCTTTAAATTGTTATATTTTTTCCAGGACCTAAAGATCTAATGATAATTTAATTTAATAAAATTATACATTATTTATATTTGTATTCATTACAACTTATATAAGAGATAAAATTAACTTCTATCAATATGTTTAGAAATTCTATATCATATTATTTTTTTTAAATTCCATGATGCCTTCATCGCTGAAGGTAAATAAACAAGAAATAAGAAGTAATACTAATAATTTTCTCTGTCATGAAAGTCATGAAGTTACTTTTTCAACAAAAAAAATACCCTTAATTTATCTTCAGTTTTGGTAATTTCCTCAACAGTCTTTGATTGAAGACATACAAGAATATTCTCTAAATCACATCCGACAGCTTTGGCAACCGTGAGAGCAGTTATCTTAGCATCACCTGGCTTCCGAAGAGCCAATTGGCAACCTCCAACACCACTTTGTGAGATACAGCCTTTCAGTAAAGCTATAAAATAGTTTTGTTTTATTAATTTTTGTTTTTTTAATTTCTATCTTGTATATAGAACACCTATATAAGGAAAGTTAATTTCAGAATTTATGCACAATAATACCAAGCATTTTTGTATTTTAAATGTCATTTTATATGGAAGATTAATACCTAATACCTACAGCAATTTTTAGATATCAAAATATTTATAAACCAAATAAACAAAAATGTTACAAAGAGTAAGTAAAAATGAAGGTGCATGCACATTTTCAACTAATAATAAGTGTAAACCACCAATGATTCATTCTTGTCATATTTTTTTTTTAATTTATTTGCAATTAAAATAAATATATTAAATTTTTAAAAACATCAATGAATTATGAAAAAATGTTCAATAAGTATGGTTATGAAGTTTCTTACAATTTTAATTTAAAAGAATCACCATTGTACCCAGTCTCAGTTCCTTTATTGTATTACGACAAGAAGTAAGCTCTCGGCATATAGCGCCACATTCATCTGAAATTTATAATCATTGTATAGAAAAATATATAATTATAATAGAATTGCTACAAATGTCAACAGGAATCTGAGCATCTTACCTTATAGTTTTTGATTCATTATTTGAATCTCGTCTAAATTTTAACTTATTAACGCTCATTTAACATTGAGTTTTAGATTGGCAAAAATTCAACTCTAATTAATCGTTCAATTACTAATAAATATTACTTCACCACAATAGCTGATAGAGAGAAAAAAAAATAATAATTTAGATCAGATTCAAATAATAAATCAAAAACTATAAGATAAGGAGGTCACATTCATGTTGAGTTTTGTAACAATTCTATTTTTATATTTTTCTGTACGATGATTGTAAATCTCAGATGAATATGGCGCGTTGCGTCGAAAGCTATTTCTTGTCATAATAAAATAAAGAAACTGAGACTGGGTGATTCTTTAAATTAATTAATAAAAAACAGTCTACTCATTACAATTTTCTGATTTTGAGATCCATTAGTAATACTAAAAATGTAATATTAAAAATGACACTCCAAATTTTCATCAAATTTAGTTAAGAAGTTCTGCATGAAAAAAACTCTAATATTTTGTGATGATTTTTATAAATAATATGTTTTCTTGCCAACATATAAAGAAAAAATGCAAGGCATTACAGAAAAAATGTAAAATGTTTTACACGTTTTTCAGGCAACAATCAAAATTAAAATTAAGATAAAACTTAAACTAGTTTGATCTTATGCTTATCAAATTTTAGGATTGGAAAAATGACACTCGTACAAAGACTCCAGAGAAATATATGTGACTTCCCAGTCCTCCTTATCCCTATCGGAGCCTACTGTCACCTCCACGTGGTGCCCCCCGGGGAGTCCGATGGGACTCACAAACGACAAAGGTGGGGATCTTCACTTCTGTCAGCAATGGCAGGAGTGTTGATTCTCCTAGACACCCAAGCCGAGGTGGAGGGAGGTTGAGCCACAGGTCTATTTCCTATCCTCTAATAGGAAAATACACCTGTTGACTATTCTGATAAACAACCCGGGCTCAGATACTAAGAATCTTTTGGATATTATGACTAGAGGCGCAGGGAGAGAGCTCAGTGGGGCCACCTTTGGACCAAGCTGAGGAGACATCCAGGAGTTCGCTTGAGACATTCCTGGATGATGTAACCAGACTCTTATTAATATTATATTCTTATATATATTATTTATCTGATGGGTCTGGTGAAAAGCGTACTGGGTAGGGACAGCGCATCTTTAGAAGTGGCTGAAATTTAGGAATCTAAAATAAAAGAAATTTACTGACACAGCATCGAAAATTTAGGAAGCTTAGGAGGGCCGGTAACATCCCAGGGGTATCGGGACCCACAACATCGATTTTAGGAGACTATAGCCCCGTGGGTCAAGGACCTGTTACTAAGCAGACCAGATCCTCTCCTGGGACCTCAGTGCCTGTGGCGAAGAGACCCAAGAGTGGAGAGAAAATGATCTCATATGCCCATGCGTCCGGAGGCAGCAAAATGGCAATTATCCACAGTGGATGTCCGTCTGTTCAGCTGAGGTCATTGTTGAGGAAAGTGACCAGATTTATTAGGTAAAACTGTTAACACATACACACATAAATGATAAAAAATATTTATTGATAACAATTTAAGAACCTTGTTCCTCTCAATTATCTCATTTCTCAGTTCATCCTCTTATCTTAATCCTATCCTTATAGTTTCCTATCACATCTGATCATCCTGCCTATACCTGTTCCGCCCAGCTACCCTACTGGGTACACATTGTTTGAGGCCTTCTGAAACCTCCTATCACCCTCATCTCGACAATTGATGAGTGCATTTACAATACCCCAACAGGCCAATAAGAAGAGAAAAAGAGTCATACTAGCTTCATTTATGTTTTAATTGGAATAAATAAGATTTTATAGGGATATTCTTGATATCATATTGAAGTCATTAAAGCATTCTCCGCAAAAATGGCACTTATAAGTCCTTATTATAAAATTATAATAAGGTTCGGCAATGTCTTTAGAAAAAAAAAAAATATATATATATATATATATATATATATATATATATATATATATATACACAAACATTAAGTAGTACCTCTAGATTGTGGCAAAGAACAGAGGTAATGAGCAGAAGCAGCACCAGAACTTAGTCCAAAAGCTGTCATCAGGTTGGGGTCGCCTCCAAAACTGCTTATTTCACTTTTGGTCCATTCAATAGCTGCAAACATATCTTTCAATCCCATATTGCCTGGGATCTTTTCATCTTCTGTGCTCAAGAAACCTAGAAAATAAAATAAAGAGTCATGACTTCAACTCTCTCCTGATAAAACATTAAAAGATTCATTTTAAGTATTTTGTACTGATAATGGGAAGAAGGAAAATTCAAGTGATGTATTAGTGGAATAATTTCTTCCTTATATCTCAATATTCCTTTATTGGTAAATATAGCATAGTTCCACCAACGTTTCGGGGGATCCCCCCCATTCTCAAGGTGTTTTTTTCAACAAATATCATACAACAATCAGAATTATTGATATAACAATATTGCACATACTACAAATAAATATTCCTATTGTCCAGATATATCCATATTAATTTCATGTATTGATAGATACAAATAAATAAACAAGAAAAAACCGAGTTTTATATGATTTAAAACCATTGGCTAGGAGTGTGTACTATATATATTTTTATCATTGTCACACTGCTCTGGTATTGGCTACTCTAATAATCCATTCCTACTATTATTTATTTAGCTCTCATGCATCTATCTCTATGCTCTTGCTCTACATTACTTGTTTATCATACATATATAAATTATATATATAATATTAGATGTCATTCTTAATATTTCATTTAATTACCTTCTTGAACTATATTTATGCCTATTAAATATGTATTCTCATTATTTCAAAGGCTGTTATTTTAGATTCAGTTAATTAATATCAGCATAGTGACAATTTAGATTTGTTATATATATTGTTATATCACGTTTTTAGTTATGTAAATTGCTTTCAACCTCCTTCTATTTTTTATGTATTTTTCTAATATTTTGGGATTTTTGAAATCAAAGCTGTGGTTATTTTCAATACTCTGTTGTGCTAATGTTGTTATAATCTTGTTATTATTATTATTACAGTTCCATATATTCTGTTTTATTCGGGTTTAAAGTTTTTTTGATGTTTCACCTATGTACATTAAGATGCACTTATTGCAATCAACCTGTATACCACCCCAGTTTGTCCATCGCATTCCCTCTGTCTTTAGTATTGCTCAAATATTTGTCTAATCTGTTATTATTGTGTATACCACAATGTAATACGTACCAATAAAGGAATATGGAGATATATGGAACAAATTATTCCACTAATACATCATTAAAAGATTAATTGTCTCACATTAAAAATCAAGAAAGTGTATCAACATTTTCAAAAAATATTTTCCTTCCTAACTTAAAGAGGTACTTCCAACATTGTGAGTAGTGAAAATCATACAACTGGGCACATGAAATCAGAATATTCTAAATAACAAAAATGAGTTATTTAAGATATCATAAACTGAAATTAGTAGTTAAAACAAAATTAGTTAAATGAATTACAAATACCTAAAGCTCCAAGACGGTGGTTGATGGTAACTAACACAACATCTTCATCCATGAAGTACTTAGCTCCAGAGGGAGGACCTGGCAAACCTATCCTCCAGCTTCCCCCGAAGACGTAGATCATGACAGGAAATGATCCACTGGTCTGAAAGAAATTTCTCAAGTCCTTAATATCAGTTTATACACATCCATTCATTCTTATTTATACGTGTATGTTCATAAGTAAGTGTCTTGTTAACTAGTAGTCCTTTGAACTGTAGGCCTCGAGAAGAAATCTAAAATAAGCTCTTCATTGCAGCTTTTATTAAAGAATTGGCCAATGATGTCATTGATTGAAAAGCCAACATTGTTTCCATGGATACTGCAATATTTAATTATCAATAAATTTAATATCATACAAATTCAGGGATTTTTATTTTATTTAGCATCCTATAAAATACCTACGGGAGCAGAGTAGTTCAGTGGTAAGGCACAGTGTTACCATGATCCCGATCTCGAGTTCGAGGCGGGCTATAGCAGATAATTATTCACCTCCTTGCACCACCGTTGGCTTGGAAACAGTACGGTCCTTATTTAGTACTGAACCCAAGACCCTTCATGGGTTTTAGTGGTACAGGTTTTTTTTTTTTTGCATCCTTTTATTCCAATCACAAGACAAATCTGCTGAATAGGAATGAGACTTTCCATCAGTAATATAGATGCATATCTCAATGTCCAAAAATCGCCAACATTCGTTAAGATTCGAGTTAAAGATGTCAAAGAAAATTTATTGATAATCGAAGAAGCCTTTATACAATTGATCAATTTTTAGCCGTATTTTCTTCGAAAATTATAGACATTTGCACTAAATCGAAAATCAAATCGCTTTAGGGTGTTCGATTTTAAATTCGTTTCATAATCTCTGGAGCACGATTTGGTGGGTTTCGGGGATGTTTAATGTCAGGTCTGAGTGCTCATCCTTTGGCTGGTATTTCTTCCTCCCATTAAGTCAGGAGGCTCACACCCTCCGTTAGTGGTCACCATCCAACGGTATCTCATACCTCATACCTTTAACCCGCCAATCGTTTCTACATCGGAGGCCTCATCGTGTACAATCTGCTGTAAAATCCTATTCTTGAATACGCTCTATCAAGGCCTTCTGTTACCTCGACAGTAGATGACTAATCTTCACAATATCTCGACCTTATTTCAAGAGTTTTGGGCAAATAATACTATGATACATAGACATTTTATTTTAGGTACTGAACTGACAAACCTCAGGAGTGTAGACGTTGAGGTAAAGACAATCCTCATCACCAAAAGGCCGATTTTCTAGGAATTGGTAACATGGTGGCTGAGGCCTGGAAGCGTCCAGAACACCGTTCCAAGGCTTTGGACTTAAGGGATCCTGTAAAACAAAAAGAATATTGAAAAATATGAAAAAAAAAGTCTTAAATTGTGAACAGCAAATTAGAAAAAAAATATCTGATGTGGAGAACACATGACTTCCTTGTGCGCCAATTAAACTATAAATCGGTGGCTCAAGTTGATCCTCAATTTGGTTTCTAGTTTCCGTTTGATTGCAATATCTCAAAAACGACATTCGGCGTCGCGACAACCATCTATTGACACACACCCACACACTAGAGGCATACTCTTGTTTCTGGAGGTCTTATTCCGTTATTACATGTCGTTTTCTTTCAGTAGGTAACAAGTTCCTAAGAGATTTCTTCGTGTTCCCTGAAAATATTAGAACTGTCACTGTGTCTATGTCATTTGATAAAGCATTGGAAATCGACGGTTTCGATATTTTAAGCAGAAGAACCCACTTAGCTTATATCTTATTCTACTGTTGCAGAATTGTTCATCTCACAAATGGAGAGGAAAACCAGCATTTTACACTCAATTTTAACACTTAAAACGAGTAATAAAAATGTTTAATTTGGTTTCCAATCCAATTAGCGTTTGTAACCTTTATTACCGAAACATATGATTTATGTATTTAATTTAAATATAATTTTTAATGTAAGCTAATTACCTTCAAGTAAAGTACCCTTTTCGGTTCACCAATTTTAACGAAAATATAGTAAATACATTCATATCGATATAAAAGTCCTATTTACCAAATTTTAGATAATTTACATTATATTTTAATATAATTTTTGATAAAAGTCTAATATGACTAATTCAAGTAAAGTACCGCTTCCGGTTTTCCAATTTAGACCAAAATCTAGTATGTTATTTAAATCAATATATAAATTATAAATACTAAATTTGAGAAGTTTTTTTATAGTATTTTAATATAATTTTTGATGGAAATCAATAATGACCTCCAAATAAAGTACCACTTCCTGTAATCAAGCAGTGACCAAAAAAGGAGGTTCCCATCTAAATTTTGCAACAATCCTAAATACAAAATTACAACTTTCCTCAGCTAACCGTTTTTGAGTTATGCGAGATACGAATTTACGAACGTACGTACAGACGCCACGACGAAACTAGTCATAATGGATTCAGGGATGATCAAAATGGATATTTCCGTCGAAATCTGAAAACCAAAAATTTTCGCGATTACACGCGATTTTACTTCGTACAAGGAAGTATCAAAGAGGTGAAATATGACGTATTCTCTAAATCTCTCTTCTGTTGATCATTTCAGAGAACCATTTGTTTGGGTCTGTATTGGATAAGGCATAGCAAAACTATTGATTTCAATCAGCAGTATAACGTTCTGCATGTCAATCATGTGGCTTTTCTATGAGATGTTCCGAATTGTGATGATACGGCACCGATCACCGTGTAAACGAGTCTGAAACATTATAAACACTGGTTATGGTAGGGGCAATGTCAAACATATCGTGTTTTGAAAAAGATGTAAGCGCCATTTACAGGAAACACATAAAACGTTTTACCCGAAATAACAATTATTTAAAAAAAATTAAATTCTTTATTGTGTTCAGTATGAGTTTATATTATTATTATTGCGACGCAATGACCCGCTGAACGGTCTTGGCCTCCACGAACGCCTTCGCCAATCCTCACGATCCTGTGCAGTTGTCATCCAATTCCTGACATCAAGTATGTTTCTCGAGTCAGTCAGTAATCTCAGTTTAGGTTAGGTCTGATTCTTTTCCTGGTCCTGTGGAGCGGCTCTACAAGCATCCTCTTTGGTATTTCATTTTCTCTTCCATCCATAATAGAGCCCCGCCCATCGCAATCTGCCCAATTCATAATCTGGACGATGTCAGGCTCTATAAACGCTAGTTATACTTCCTGGTTAGTCCGTCTTCTCCGGATCCTTAGTTCCGGATTTTATAAGGATGGAAAACTTTTATAGTAAAAATATATTTTTAAGACTTCTAGCATTGTTCAAGGCAAGAGTGGCGACTGAGAGTCGTCAGTTTTTGGTGCTCATGTCATCAGTTGTCGATTTTTAGACCATTTCCAATTTTTTTTTTCGATTTATCGTGAGTGGGAATCGATAGATTTGGTGTTTAAGTCGTATAATAAATTGAAATCTAAATTTCGAATTTTTAGAGCTTAAGCCTTTTTTCAAAAACGACGTCGATATGATTTTAATTTAAGCAATGTTCAGATGATTCATTCACTGAGGGTCCGCAACTGACTAACATTAGGGAACCACTGGTATACACTATATTAAATTAATAAATGAACATAAAACAATTATTATTAAAAGAAAACTCACCTTGAACCTGAGTTCACCGATGGGAGGTTTGGCAAAGGGTACCTTAGTGAACGCTAAGAACTCCCTTCCATTCCTCGACTGTTTGACGGCACCCTTCAACCGACCCAAGGAAGTGCTGACCTCTGGTGCGGTCTCGGCAGCCCAGGAGAGTCCGAAGAAGGCGCATAAGAGATAGACTTTCATCCTATCGGAGCAGATACTCTTCTGCTTCTGTAACAGATCGATGCAGGAAATGTGAACAGTGCGGACAAAGCCTTATCTTCTGATGGCGAAAAGTAGATATGTGATTTATTCATTTATTCTGCTCTGTTTAGTGCTTTGCTACGTTTTTCGAATATGTATTATAAAGAAATAACTCTGAGATTTAAAAAAAAAAAAAGATCTGAATTAATTGGCCTGAAAGCCTATAGATCTGAATTTTGGCCAGTGTGATAAGGGTTCTTGGCTTTACATTGAAGATTTAGAAGTTATCTGTAGTAGATGTAGTTTTTCTTTGCTTTACACAAAAAAATAGATGGCTTCATATGTACCATTAAAAACTTTTTTTATCTAATTTTAAATTTTCCTACTGTTATCAGAAAAAAATAGATTACATGTAAATATTACCAATATTTAATTCATTAAATGAAAATCGTTTTGATTAGAACTATGTAATACATGTATACAATAATTTTTTAATTTGCAAATTTGTTAATAAAAATAATCTATTTACTATTATTTAAAAAAAAAATCTAGTATTTGTTATGTAATTAATCCTACATATCTGCAATACATAAATACTTGTATTATATACATTTAATACATTTTTAAAATTACATACGCCCTGCCAATTTCTCAAAGACGTTAGAGGCGCTGTGTCGTAAAACGTGGTATCTACATTTTTGAATCCATTTTCAAGTTTTTAGCAAGAAATAATTTTTTTCGACTTATTTCATAGGATGTTGAAAGAATCTGTAGGAAATTTGTTTTCTTTAAGGAATAATGTTAGTATTAAGTTATGTTAAGTACCTACTGATTGAAGGTAAGCCATTGTAGTTTTGTAAAAATTTAACATTATAATTTTTTTCATTTTGTCACATGCCATGTTTTACGACTCAATTTATTATCTTCATACTTGCATTCGACAGAAGGGTGACAGCTCGTTCACAGGCGATGTTGCGTAATTTTTTCCGGGTCTTAATTAATGACGAATCTTTTTTTATTTGATATTACCTCATGAATCAATTAAAGTATTCATACGTGCAAACAGCTTTCCGAATCGTCAAAATTGATGAATCGTTACGAACGCGGACTATATTCCGGACTATACTCCGTCTTTTATTACGTTCACGTCCATCTTGTTCTTAGGTAGAGGTAACAGCCTTCGGGTGTGAACTTCGGATGTCATTAACCGGTCGGTTATAACTGATAACCGCTTCTTTTTGTTTTTTTAACAAATAACCGGTATCTTCGGGTTATTATCACTATTGGTTATAATATTTTATTTTTAGTTCAAAAACCAGAGAAAAAACCGAATTGAATTTCATAGAAAAAGTAACAAGAGCAAAAAATACAAAATAAACATCTTACTTTTTACCCTCCTGCCTACCTCCTAGTGCTTATACCTCCTTGGTAAAGTCACACCGTTTCATGGACTACAACTACTTTTAAATTTCTATTGTTTATTTCATATTCACCAGTAAAACAGAAGCGGTTTTGATGTTTATAGATTATTTTTCTTTTTTTTACACGAATTGGCCAGCAGGTCCACGCGAATATCACTTAATCTTCTTTACACTCTCCGCCTTCCTTCTACTCCAATACTCTCTCATCTTCCTGGACTGTTCCTCTCGCTCTTCCTTAGTCCATTTTCTCCCCCGTCTCTCCTTCCTCACCGCAAGAATCCCAACTTCTTTTATTTTTTTTCCGAAAAGCTCTCTATCCAAGCAGTCCTTATCCTTGATTTTTAGCCTATCCAGCTCCTCTTTTATTTGTTTCACATAACCATCTATACTCTTATAGCTCAAGATTGTCGAAAATTTTTTTGTTCATTGCTGTTTTTAGTTTATTATTACTTATTTTCTTTCTCTGTCTGATTCTCAATTATTGATTGATTTTATTAATTCACACCAAACACTATCAAGGATTTTTCTAAAAATCAGTCATTTCCAGAGTTTTAGCTTTTTGTTTCTTTATGAAAAGCTTTCTTAGATTATTCCTTGCAGATTAATGTGTAATATACTTGAATTAAAGGCTTTTGCAATCACTCGTTATTTGTAACAATTCCAGTAGCTGTTATTTGTGACGTCATCAAAATAACATGTTTTGATGGGGAGTTATTTAATTTTTCTAAAATTGGTTATTTGAATCGGTTAAAATAATCAGTTTTAATTCAAGGTAAAATAAGAGCTAACCGGTACCGAGGCCAACCTTTGCAGTAAAGTCAGGAGTCATTCAAGGCAATTCCCTCTCTTCACTTCTATTCAATATTGTCCCCAAGTTATTGTGTAAAGAGCGGAGCTTAATCAGTCAGGCAACATTTTTAATAAAATGAAACAACAGTTTGGGTATGCTGTTGACGTGGTCGTAATGGAAACATCTCATAAGGCTATAAAATAAGCTTGCGAAAGATTGGTGAGAGAAGCGGAAACAATGGGTTTTTAATATCAGCAAGGTCTTATCCTCATTGAAATAGTCTGACGGGGCTTAAATACCGAATTTTCAAAATGGCTTTCTCTGAAGTACATTTACTTTTATTTATTTGAAATAACTACTTATAAAAAAATGAATAAATATAAACTATTAAAGAATTTGATAATTAACCAAAGGAGAAATATTATACCAGGTTAAAAACAAATTATCGAAAATAAGAGCATTAAGCCGATGAGACGAATGGGAAAAACATATGGTAATTGTCAATTGTTTTAATGAATATGTTGAAACACCTTTTATTTTCACTTTCCTGTATATAGAAATATAGTAAGGAGAAGTATTATCATCGTTAATAATAAGAAATTGATAGAAATAAATGAAGGCTGAAAATATTTCATCGCTAGTTCTTTTATTTGGATGCTACGTTTCGGCCTATGAGCCATCCTCAGACATACTGAAAAGGCTCTTATTAAGTTGTATAATTGGACTTGGTCCAGATCGGACTTAATGTATTGCATTGTTATGCATTTAAACCTATTGGTTTGAAGTAGGTATATGGTTGTATATAATCATCTATCAATATTTCGCCAATTCAGGTGCCATAAGGACAGTATAAGGGAAAGAAAAAAATACAAAAACATAAAGAACAAAACGCAGCACATCTCACATACACATTAAAAAAAAAAACATCACTAAAAAAGACAACCCAGTACATACTGATGGAAAAGGGAAGTTACACAACAGCTGGGAAAAGTTAAATTACCAACAGCTGATCATAAAAAAAAATATCACAAAAATAAATCAAATAATTAAATAAGAAACAATCAACCAAATAAAAGCGGAGAGGGGATGTTTCTTTGCATAGAGCAGGAAGGTTCTTAACAGTTTGCTATCTTGTAAATAAACTAAATACGAGTCTTTTCACAGTTGCCTGAGGATGGCTTAAAGGCCGAAACGTAGCATCCAAATAAAAGAACTAGTTGTGAAATAGTTACAGCTTTCATCTATTTATATAAATCACATTTCATCTTAAATCAATATAAATCACATATAAGAAATTGATGTTTTGAAATGAGCAAAGATTATCTGTGGTTTATGTTTTGAGAAGTGGTTTGAGACTACACTGTAGTCAGAACAATTATTCATTTTGTAAGGTTACGAATGTATACCTCATAGATTTTCTATTGTACGTAAAACATGTTAGGTGGCAAAATGTCATCACTCGACTTATAACATTTTTCCATCATACGATTATGTGGCTTTCGACTTGTTACAATTTGCCACCCTTGTTTTCTCATGCACTAAAAGAGAAAGAATTACGAATTTTTGTCACATTCTAAACATCAAAGAATTGGACTCCGGAATGTGAAAATCCCATTTTTTAGGAAAAAGTGACTAATAAAATTTTGCTATAATATGAAAATACGTTTGAGAGGCGAACACTCATCACCCCTCAATACTAATTAATTAATAATGAATAATTATTATTCACTATTATATTATTACTCACCAGTTGTTAACAGCACTAAGGTCGGCGGTTGACTAAAATGAGGAGAGGTACCTGCTTGAGAAATACACGAAGTTAGGAGGATAAAAACCAAGTTCACGTGATTTTATGGTCATTTGATTCCTCTTCTACGGATTTGTTAATATTTAAGGGTTAATTATAAATACATTATATAAATTAATTATTTATATTAGGTACTGTTTGAATGAAGTATCGTCCTTTATCAATTTTATTATTTATATTCTATAATAAAATATATTCTACATATTATGTAACAATAAAGGATCATAGTTTATAACATTCATTATTCGTCAATATTTTTATTTTTTTAAATATTGTAAACTGAAGAATAATTACGACAACATTATATGTAATTAAATTAAATGACATGAAATTACAAGATATGTATGTCGAGATGATGAGGGAATACTGCGAATCATAGACAAGAATATGCAAACATCAATAATAAAATTGAGAAAGGAACATGTTTCATTCACATAGTATTATTTATATCTGTTATAAATATTATACTTATAATCTTCCTTTTTTCGTAAAAAATTAACATGAGATATATTAATTAAAAAATATATGATGTGGATACCGCATGACTTCCTTTTCCGCCTATTAAACTATAAATCGGTGGCTCAAAAAGTGATCCTGAATTTGGTTTTCTGTTGCCGAGGATTCTTTAAAATTGACACTCGGCGCCGCGACGGCTATTGGCGTATATCTATTGACATTCACACACACACACACACGCTCACGCACAAGCACACGCACACCCACAGGCACACGCACACGCACACGCACCAGCACGCGCACACGCACGCACGCACATACACACATACACACACACATTGTTTTTAGAACTATATTATCTATACATGTAGCATTAAGGTTTGTGAAAATAAATTATTGCGTTATATATTTAGACCGAAGAAGGATAAGTCAACCAGAGAAAATTTTGATGGCTACACAAGACACTGCTTGAAATGTACTCGGTAAATATAGCGCTGGGAACAAAAAACATAATTTTTTTTTTTGGGGGGGGGGAGAGGAAGGATATAGCTATTGGGTGTGAGTTTAATGTACTAAGGTATATGACGTATATGACTTATTTACTGCATATATCATACAGATATTATCTTCCATAAAAGCTCCTGGCAATGATCTCATCACATCATATATCCTAAAACAGGTCCCTCGAAAAGCTTTCCTATTCCTAACCTATATATGCAATGCTTCACTCCGATCCACCTACTTCCCTGACCCTTGGAAACCGTCTGTTATAAAAGTGATTTCAAACCCAAAAAGCCCCCTGAATTCCCATCTTCCTATGGTCCTATTTCATTCTTGTCACTCTTTTCTCACTATGGACAAAATTCTAGAAAAACACATATTAAAACGACTGCACCCAATCCTAGATTTAAATCAAGTGATTCCTGACCATCAGTTAAGATTTAGAACATCCCATTCTACAGTACACTAGTGTCGTCGTGTGTTGGATATTATATCCTCCATATTGGAGCGCGGAATGTATTGCACGGGAGCCTGTCTCGATATAGAACAAGCTTTTGACCGAGTCTGGCACCCAGGACTGCTTTACAAACTCCGCCAATTACTTCCCTCAACATATTTTCTATTAATCCGCTCCTTCTATTAATCCGCTCACCGATAGAACCTTCAAAGTAAGCCATAGTCTTTCCTACTCATAACTCGCCGGAGTATACTTGGCCCCATCCTGTACAGGGTGTAATACAGCTGATATCCCAAACCATCAAAGCACCATCCTCATTACTAACGCTGATAGTCCATTTGTGTTATCTGTGAACAATAACCCATTATCCGCATTTCTAATCCTACAGTCACACAGCCATCACAGCCATTGAAGAATGGTGTCAAAACTGGAGAGATTAGAATTAATTCCAACAAATTCCATCCAATCACCTTTACGCTACTTAAATTCTTAAATAGTATACCCACTATATCCTACTCTACAGTATCCTTTAATAATATACCATTTATCTCATTCGAACAGATCCTCTACATAGGACTCCATCTTGACAAGCGTCTTACATGGAACCCTCATACAAGTTTGAAACGACAAAAAACTGCTGGAAGTTTCTGATTACTACCACTTACTTGACAAACGCTCTAAATTACCAATTTTCTGTAAAAACCTCATATACACTACCATTATCAGGGCTATTTGGACATAAGGAATAGAACTTTAGGGCATCACTAAACCATTTAATTCCTTCCGCATCCTTACAATCCAAAATCCTTCGAAAAATCCTTAATGCTCCTTATTTCGTCACAAATAAAATTATCCATAAAGACCTCAATATCCCATCTGTTGCAGATTTATCCTGAAATAGATATATGTCCTTTAATTCCAAACTCCTTACCCACACCAACCCTCTTGTTCGTAGCCTTTCGTCCCTATGTATTCCTGATAATCCTCTGATGCATCTGAAAAGAACATGGTCACAGGACCTTCTAACTTAAAATAGCCATTGAAGTGCTGCCAATAGGTGGTTCCTTTACAAGTCATTATCATGTCTTATATTCTCAATTCACATTTACTTATTGAATGTTTCTAATACAGTTATGAATTTCAATAAATTAAAATTAAAAAAAAAGAAGAGATTTGCTTCAGTGAAACGATTATATAAATATATATTATTCAATTTTATATTATATATTATTATTATATATTCAATTATTATTATTATATGTATAATATATATTATCCAATTATAAATATATATATTTTTTTCTGTTTTGTTGTAGATCCTAATACATCAATGTAATGTCCTGCTAATGCTAAACATTCTCGAATGATTTATTTATTACATAATTTAATATGGTGGTTTTAGATCTAAATCTAAAAATAGTCCATTGTGTTCAGTTTAGGAAGGGACACACTTCTGAGAAACCAATTTAGTTTAAAAACTCCATTCGAAGCATACATTTAATTCAATATGCTTTCTTCCAGCTATTTTGTCCCTCTGGGTAAGAAAATTGAAATTATTTTGCATTTCAATTTTGGAGGGATTACGTTATTGGTCAGATAAGTTGTGTTAATATCCAAAACAACATTAATAAAAAAAAGAAAAATGATCTGCTATAAAGACATATGTTATTTAATGTTGTTATTTTAGTTGTTTGAGAGGTCCTTGGTAGTTAAATAATAAAGTCCAGAAGTGGTATTGATTGGCTTTATTGACTTACAATCAAAAGGTACCTTTTGAATCACTTGAAAAACACTTGCTTTGATGCACTAAACAGTTGCAAAACAAACGACGGACTGCTGCACAAAACCTTCTCAAAGTGTCGATACAAATCGAAGCACATTCGATACATTAACCTGTCGATGATCACTTGTCGCTTGCCAACTCAGCAATACAAAATTTCAGTAGGTTGGGTTGCTGTCAATTGATCAATTTCAACATTTAATTAGTGAAATTAAAATTGGGCATTTTTCACTAATAAACTTCTTTTATTACTAACATTCGAAGGGGAGACGGAAAGCCGGGAAATTAAAAAAATCCATGTTCTTCTTGGTCGATTATTGAAGGCAGTGTTGTCTTTATATTGTGGTTTTTTCATTGAAAGTGAACCTAGTCCTGAAAAACGGAATTTCATCTTCAATATTGTATTTTAATGTTTCATTTCTATTTTTTTTTTTTTTTACTTTATTGAAATTATCAAAATATGCAAAATAAAATTTGGCTAATTGCATCTCAGTACACAGATTGATAAACATTTTTGATCGACTGTTTAAAAAAAACATGAAAACAGAATATGCAATTGTACAAAAATCCGGGCTCTGGTCTTCACTGATCTCTATAATGTACAGACAATGAGATAAGGATTTATGGATAATGATAGCCTGCGCGGAATGAAATATCTGGGGGATCTGATTTGTATGTGATATCAATATGGGCTAAGCTTAACTTTTGTATACAAAGTTACTTCACCAGTCCGGTAATAAATCCACAAATAAGCAAAAATACAAAAATTATATAATGGATTAAATTGGCAATAAAGGCAATAATTCATATAAACAGTGACGGTTATTCCATTTGTGCACATGATCACGTGATCCCCGTAACCTTATAATAGAATAATACAATTATTTTATGGTAGCAAAAAGAAGTAGAAAATATTTATTTGAAATTGAATAACTCTGCAGAAACGCTCCATTCTGACAGAAGCTACCCGCACGGCTTGAGTAGTGAAATCTCTGATCTGTGCCAGAAGCTAGAGAGGGGGCTGGGTTCGCGTTGGTGGGGGTACAGCCTGCCTATCTTACTAGATTCTGGGGAAAGGAGATTCCCAAGGCGAGGATAGCCGATTCCACCCGAATCCTCCCTTCTTTTCTCTCAATGCTTTTCCTGCGTGATTTTACCGCTCTTATACTGAGTCGCCATAAGGTTTTATATTATATTCTATAATTAATAATATTTGAAATTTAGAAAGAAAACAAACTTTTTAGATAATAAATTAGGTATATTTATCACAAAATAACAGCTATATAAAATGCGCTAAAAAAAAATATTAATCAGATAACAACAAAGACTTTTATAAGAACGTATAAATAATATTAATGAAATAATACAAGCTAATTTCTCAAAAAATAAAACCAGCATATGTTATAAATTGAACAAATCACATAAATTAAATAATTAATAAATAAATTAATTAAATAATGTTTGTTTTTTACTGATATTCATAATTTAAAGCTCATGATTAACAAAAAGTTTAATAATTAATGTTATAAACTTATTTTTAACAATTTAATTTTCTATAAAAATAAGTAAGATAAATGCAATTATTATTATCCGTTATGATTATATTCATGATTAAAATCCATAAAATTATCCATTTACTATCGTAAATTATAGATGCAAATTAGAATCTAACAAAATTAAATCACAATCAGTATCGCAACTTCGAGCTGATGGAAGAGTTCACACCACTGTGTGATGTAACAAAGTGGGGTGAAATATTTTTTTAGAGAGAAACAAAGTTGATATTCGTTTTTAGCAGTCCGAAAAACTCTCAGATACGAATTTTCATAACAATCGAAAAATAAATTTTGTTTACTCAAAAATTTTACCTTACGGGCCTTCGATTTTTGTTCGAAAATCACATAAACTGCGATAACTTCAACACGACTCCACCGATTTACACGAAACTTTAGAGAAGTTTAAGCCTTTATAAACTACACGAAATAACACAAACCCGACCTCCATAAACAATTTAGAACCGGAGATATAAAATAAAACGTTTGAGGATTTTTTTTTTGATTTTAGGGTACCTTTCTCCCTTGCAAAGGCATAAATTCTTAAAGTGATTGGTATGGGTTAGAGATCAGGAATTCAGCTTTCCAATGTCCGTAGTAACGTTGAATTTGGATAAAATTCTTAGGAATTATGAATGATTATGTGAACGCCGGACATCGGCAGGAATAAAAAGTCGTCCAGAGAAACCAAGACCAAAAATTTTTATTTTTTATTTTTATGAAAATTCATATTTAAGGGTTTTATAGGACGATAAAAACTAATCTGACTTGCTTTTTCCTAATGTAATTTTTTTTAGCTTATTTTACAGGAAGCGTCTTTTAGTTTATGTGATTATTTGTGCATTTAAATTTATTTAGTACAATGGGCAATATTTTTTCCATATTTTAAACAAAAAACAAATCGATTGGTATACAAGAACTTTGAAATCCATGCAGAGCAAAGGCAGAAAACATTGATATAAATAATTGTTTAAATTACATAAAATCATTTTTTTCTCGGCTCCTTTTTTTCCTGCTAGTTTTTTGTTCGTTTAAACTAATTTACTACAATTGGCAATGTTTTTTTCTTATTTTACACAAAAAACTAATCGATTGGTATTTTATGTATTTATTGTATTATATATTTATAATCATAATCTATTTACTTATTTTTAGTTTTATCAGATTTAATCACTGCTAAATTATTATTTTTATTTCAAAAGTTTTTAAAGTCTATTAATATTGGTTAATTTGTTCTTTAACATTGATAATTTAAGGATTTTTCTTTAAATTGTATTACATAATTATGGGTTATATTGCAAGTATGATTTCTAATACCATCAATATGACATTCTGACGAATCTATATAAGAATATCTTTTGTATATCTGCTGTTAGATTAATAGTATATTTATATTTATGTTTATAATTAAAACTAAAATTGTTGCCTACTAAGATAATCAATCCCTTTAGTGCCTATTCTGGATGGAGTATTGATAATAGTTATATTTTCTATTCTGTCAATATTTTTTTATAAGTAATTATATTTGTTTAAAATTGTGTTCATATGATTTATATCTTGTGTAAAATTTAATGGTTGTTTAATATTATTGACTGTAATGTCAGGTATATTATTGTATTTCTGTTTATTTATATAATTCTTATATTTAAGGTTGGTTTGTTAATTCTTGGTATTTTATATTTATTCAATTTATACCATATGCTGGTTTTATTTGTTGAGAAATTAGCTTGTATTATTTCATTAATATTATTTATACGTTCTTATAAAAGTCTTTGTTATTATCTGATTAATATTTTTTTAGTACATTTTATATAGCTGTTATTTTGTGATAAATACACCTAATTTATTATCCAAAAAGTTTGTTTTCTTTCTAAATTTAAAATATTATTAATTATAGAAATATAATATAAAACCTTACAAGGACTCTGTATAAGAGCGGTAAAATCACGAAGGAAAAGCAATGAGAGAAAAGAAGGGAGGATTCGGGTGGAATCGGCTATCCTCGCCTTGGTAATCTCCTTTCCCCAGACTCTAGTGCCTATCTTCGCAACTTGAGCACACATTTCTTGTAAAAACACTCGTCGCTCTGGCGCAAGGGCTTTTACATCAGCTAATTTAGTGTACAATAGTCAACTTGATTTCCAATTCATGTATAAGTTATTTATTTTCACTGTAAACCAAAAATAAAAAATTAAGCATACTAAATATACAATTTTATAAACATTCCTTATTTTCTTATAAATAAGCTGCCGCAGATCCTCAGTCTCTTATCACAACCCTTGATAAATAATGAAAATTACCAATTGTCAAAGGTTGCAATTCTTTATCATGATCTAATATTATAATTAAAAGGCTCAAACAGAAACATTCAGACATAAATTATTCAGCATATTTACTTGTTTTATCAAAAGTAATATAGTTAATGATGCAAATCATGGAGACAGTGGAGCTAACTCATTTTATTATAAAATAATACAAATCCATTTTTCTGTTCCAAGAGAAATGAAAGAATCAGAATTTTTAAAGTTGAAGATATTTGATGAAGTGGCATGGTACTTCTGCTGAAAGCCATATTGCCGGGACACAAGGAAGGACAAAAATAAAATATAAAAATAGTTGTATATTTAAAAAATATGAAATAAAACAAATAACAAAATTCTTATAAAAAATTGTGTTGATAAATTCTGATTGTTGTAAAAAAAAAATTATTTTATTGAAAAATATAAAAGGTATTAAATTCAGTCATAAATGTATTAAATAATATAAAATGCATACTTTTTATTTTACTAAACAATAATATATATTTTATAGTTCATCTGACCTGCCCACACTGTTTTCTATTTCAGTAGTTTTGAAAATATCTTCCCAAAAATCAAAAACTTCTTTCATATTAGTGAACTCCTTCTCTACTATATTTTCTTTCGATAAATATAAATATTTACCACAATTTTTGAATTCTGGCCAAAACGGTTGTTCTCCTTCACCAGTTGGTTTTCTGAAACAAAGATTGGTTATTTTTGTTAGCGATATTCATATGGATGTTTGTGAGAGTGTATGAGTGTCTGTTTGTCTACAGTGAGAGTGTCTGAATGAATCAACATTAATGATTTGATGGGAATATAACTTTCATATGTGCTATATACTTACTTACTCAACGACTTCTTAACTATTTTTTTTATAATTATTAATTTCAAATAATTTTTTTATATTAAAAACCACCCTACGAATTTTGTTGAGTAAAGTTCAGTGGGATTGTTTTGAGATGATTTTTGAGGTAAGTAAGACCTTAATAATTGAATAAAAGCAATTTTTTTCTAATTTTTAAAAAAGTTACGAGAAAACCTATGAAGCAAAAAGTGAAAAATTGATGTTGTTTTTTTTTTATGTTTTTTATTATTTTTGTATTTTTTATCTCATATAAAGCTAACAAAAAATCCTCAAACGTTTTACAGGCCAAGCCCTGTACATTAGACAAAAAAAAGTATATATTGAAAAATATAAAAGGTATTAAATTCAGTCATAAAAGTATTAAATAATATAAAATGCATACTTTTTATTTTACTAAACAATAATATATATTTTATAGTTCATCTGACCCACCCACACTGTTTTCTATTTCAGAAGTTTTGTAAATATCTTCCCAAAAATCAAGAACTTCTTTCATATTAGTGAACACTTTGTCTACTATATTTTCTTTCGATAAATATAAATATTTACTACTATTTTTGAATTCTGGCCAAAACGGTTGTTCTCCTTCACCAGTTGGTTTTCTGAAACAAAGATTGGTTATTTTTGTTAGTGATATTCATATGGATGATTGTGAGAGAGTATGAGTGTCTGTCTACATATCTGAATGAATCAACATTAATGATTCGATGGGAATATAACTTTCATATGTGCTATATACTTACTTATCCGACGACTTCTTAACTATTTTTTTAATAATTAATAATTTCAAATTATTTTTTTATATTAAAATCTACCCTACAAATTTTTGTTAAGTAAAGTTCAGTGCCATTTAAAAAAAAAAATTGAGATTATTTTTGAGGTAAGACCTTAATAATTGAATAAAAGCATTTTTTTTTTCTAATTTTTAAAAAAGTTACGAGAAAACCTATGGAACAAAAAGTGAAAAATTGATATTTTTTTTTATGTTTTTTATTATTTTTGTATTTTTTATCTCATATTAAGCTAACCAAAAATCCTCAAACGTTTTACAGGCCAAGCCCTGTACATTAGACAAATTGAAGGAAGCAATCTGTCAAGAAACCAATGGAATCAACAGAGACCTACTGCAGAGAGACAAAATCAATTTTTGCTAACGGCTTTAAAAATGTGTGAATTATAATAGACATCAAATTCCAGATTTAATTTTTCGCACAAAATGTTTCTCAAATACTATTTTCCAACAATTAAAGATTTTATGATTATTTCAAAACCACTCGAGATCTCTGTCCTGTTCTGTACAATGAAATGAACTTCACTGCCTACTAACTCAAAAAAATCTTGAATGTTGGACTTTTTCCCGAAATTCTATGACTACTTCATCACTAGAGACCGGATTCCCGTGCAATTGCACTTTTTTTTTGGTTGCTTGAAATCGATCGGGGACAAGTTATTTAGACGAATTAAGACATCTGGATGAGCATAAGTAAGTTTTTATTTTGCAAAAAATTGCACATTTTAAACAATTTTGGGTAAATTGCACGTTTTCTGATTTTTCTACATTAAATTGCATATTTAGCCGTAAAAAAATATTAGTAAATTACTTGAAAATATAAACATTGAACCTAAATTACACAAATTCAAGGCCATCTGCTTATCTATCCTTCTTTATGGCCAAACAAGGAGAGAGCAGGTCAGAAATGAAGGGATACGTGGAGACTTTGGAGTACCCGCCTTGAGGGACACAACACTGTCGAAAGTGGTTCGGTCATCTGGTCATCTATGCCGAATGAAGAATACCAGGATCCACGAAAGTTTTTTGAAGCCAGGCCCACTGGCAAATCAATAATGACCTTCAAGTAAAGTACTACTTCCGATAATCATGCAGTGACCAAAAAGGGAGGTTCAGAACTAGATTTTACAGTAATCATAAATACAAAGTTTTAACTTTCTAAGGCTAACCGTTTTTTAGTTATGCGAGATACTTACGAACGAAAGAAATTACGTTCAGACATCACGACGAAACTTGTCAAAATGGATTCCGGGATGGTCAAAATAGATATTTCCGTTGAAATCTGAAAACCGAAAATTTTCGCGATTGCTATACTTCCTTTACTGCGTACAAGGAAGTAAAAATGTATCAGTTGGCAATAAAAAACACTTAAGCAGAAAATGCGTTGCTATTGTGCGTGAATCGCATATGATCGTGTGCAAAGTAGCAAAAAATATACTAATAAAGAGCTCGTGAGGCTTTAGCATTTTACATAACAATACTCTAACATACATAATTTATTAAGAAAAAGTAGTAATTTATGAAAGAAAACAAAATATGTAGATTTTCTAAGCAAAATAAAACTTAAAATACCAGTCAGTTATCATTTTATCCCATCTTCCGATATCCGCTCTTGGAATGAGAAGATCTTTGGTAGATTTGCCTGTTATTTATTTTATATTTCAATTGTTATCCCAGCAAGTTTTTTTTTCATCTCTTGTTGAGCAGTGGCCGAGGATTTAATTATTACTTTATTCACTGGTCAGGTTTAACTATGACAGAGTAGGGGTGAAACAAGGTGTAAATTATAGAGTTTTTCTTTAAATCCATTGATATATTACTTTTAGAAATATCAGTTTTGAGGGCAACATTAATAAAATATGAAAGAATAGAATAAAAATTTTAAAATGAGTAAAATGTTAATAAATAATTAATGTAAGCAGAACTTTAATTTTGAAGTATAATAATGAACCTATACTATAATAGGAAGAATGGTTATCCATTTCAAAATTGACAATGCGAAAATTTATGTTCTTCTGTACCCACCAGATCATTTAGCAGCCAGCTGCCTTTTTTCAAGACCCTTCATAATTTTTAAAAAATCCAACCTTATATCTTTGCAAGACCAGCTTTTTGGTGACAATCGGCTTCTTGCTTGAACCTTTCATTTAAAAATAATTAGATTCTTCTAATCTCATAGTTTTTTCTATCCACTCTAACTTATGGTCTTCTGGAAGATTATTGATCTATAATTATCATGACAAAACTGATGACCTGTTTCTATACTTGCTTCACGAATATGTAGCATGAAGTATCTTTTCCAGATAGCTTGAGAATTATTCCTTTTTTGAAATGCTGATTATTATTTGGATATAAAGAAATAACTACTTACTGATGTTTCGCAAAGTTAACCCAGAGCCTGATCAGCTGTTGAGATATCTGAACATAATCTGGTTGTGACATTACAGATGTACGGGCTCCTAGGAGGTAGCTTATATCAAAGAAGTATGGAAGATCATCGCCATGAGCAACTCCTAGAGGAGAAAAAATATGTAAAAGTATTTTTATTTGGAGGCGTAATTATAGGACTCGTTGTATTCTGTTATAGCTTTATTTTATTGAATCATAATTACAAATAACTAAATAAATAAATACTTTTATAGAAGTTAGCAAGAATAAAATAAATAAAAAAAGTAAAAAATATAATTAAATTTATATATTGAGGCAAAATGCATTCAGCAGTAACATCCACAAAACTTGTTGTTTTTACAGGGTCTTCCCATGAATGAAGGTCCAAACTTCAAGGACCTTTTTCTGAAACAATTTAGAGTAAAAAAGGTTGAATAAATATATATACGCATATGCTTCCTGTGACACAAGAATTGAAGGTTGATAAGAATATGTCATTTTTTACATTTTCATCAGCCTAGTCTTGCCTGCATTTTCTGTTAGTCTAATTTTGTTAGCATTTTTGGTTGATTCAGTATAATTTCAATTACTGTCAGTCAAGTATCGTTTATATTTTCTGTGAATTCAGTTTTACAATATCCTTTAAAGTTAGTAAAATGTTGTTTCCCACTGAAGAATATGCCCATATTCATTACATTTATGGTCATTCTAATGAAAAGCGTTATAGGCGATTTTCTAATCACAGATGAACTTATTAACAAATTATTGAGATGCGGCAATACAAATCAGGAGGTCTTGGGTGTGCTTTTAGTAATGGGATGATCTCAGGATCATATACGTTTGGAAATAAATAATTTTTAGGTATTTCAACCCGAGATCATTACATTACTAATAGCACATCCAAGAATTCCTGATCTGCATTGCCGCCCCCCCATAATTTGTTAATAAGTTCATCTATGATTAGGAAATTGCCTAATACACTACAACTGTCTTTCACTTTCATAAGAATGATCATAAATGTAATATATACTATATAACTAATTATATATCTACTTTCCATTATGGCTGGTCATTAGACCAAAAGAAAAAATTCTTTTAAAAATGGCTAAAAAAAAAGAAAAAGAAAAAATATGAAGATTTATTTAAGTTAATTAATTAATTAACTAAGTACTTCACCTGAGTTTGTATCTACTTTCATCCTCAATATTGCTTCCCATATCGAAGGACCTCCGGTAACATTGAAGACATAGAAATATTTTGGACCCTTGTGTTTCTTGAGTTCATGAAGTGCAGGATACACAAAGTAGCCATCAGTGTACAACTAAACATAAAATATTAAATTTGTAAGAAATCAGTTTAATTGATCTAAACCTGATTAAAAAAATAAAGCCACTGGGGATGGAAAAAAGTCTCAAAAAGTAGACAAATTTAAATATATTGTCTCTGGAATAATTTAATAAAATTGAACAGAATTCTATTTTTCTTCTTCCTAATACTGGAATTCTAAAAACCTTGATAAAACTTAAACTGAAGGAAAACCTATCAGTTTTCAGCATTTACTCCAATGTAAATATCCTCGCATTTACTTATACAGCAATTAAATCAGGCCATAATTCAACCTGTAGGCATTGCTAGTGCTAAACCCAAGGATGGAAACCAGAAGTTTGGAATTTCTTTGGGACCTCTAGTTATCATGAGAGATAGCCACAAAAATGACAAAGAAAAGGATGTGGCATGGGGTTACCCATAACTCATTAAAATAAAATCAATAATAATATGTATTTAATAAAATTCTATTTTAAAATACCTTTTCTATTCCTTGCTCAACATCGTTGTCAGGAAAGAACTTTTCAGCTATTTTACTGGCAGCATTTTTGTTACCATCCGGAAGATTGAGCATTCTTGTAAGATATTCTTCTTTTTTCTCTAGGAATTCTGCCATGATTGGTTTACCCTTAAGACGAGTTAAAGCTGTAATAATTTTACAGATTAATTTAAAAGATTTATATTACAAGAAAAATAATAAATAAACTTGTATGTATTATACTTAGTTTTTTTTTTAAATATATAAATACATTACATACATTTATATATTTTTCTTATATATAATATATAAAATTATTTTTATAAATATATATTTTTTATAAACATATTTATGTATTAAAGTAGTTGAACGATCTTTAAATATCACCTCTATTTCATATTTATTTATATAACCTTTTGGGCCTAAGATTCAAATTTACAAAATTTTTAAAACAAGAGATAATGGATAGTCAATACAAATAAAGACATAAATTTATTTTAAATGCTTTTAGAATGAAGCATTGTTGTTATAATAAATGAATGTAAAACATCCATCAGGAATTTATTCAATAGAACATCGAATGTAACAAATACAATAGAAGGAAATATCTCCAATTCAAATTCAAATTGTTAAAAAAGTAAATCTTTTTCTATTTTTCTATTATACTTTATTTTATATAATTTTAAATCCCCATTCTATGCCATAAAGCATTGATTTAATTTATTAACACATATCTGAGGTTTTCTTGTAATTTCCTAAAATCATTTTTTGAAAACTTGTTACAAACTTTTGTTGTTTTAGGAATTGAATTGTAAATAGAACTTTAATTTAATTAGTTACTAATGTTCGATTTGAATCTTACACAGTGATTTGAACAACCCCTCTCGGCTGGTAACACCAGTAAGCCAAGGAAAACTACTATCTGTCACGGGCCACTCAGTCAACAAAGAACCATTATGCTTAGATTCCAATACAGGCCCATGTATTATCAGAGGCTCTCCGGCCCAAATCTGTAAAGGAAATAAAAATAACATGTAAGTTTACAGTTAAATACATGTAATATTTAATATTATTATTACTTAAATAGAAAACCTAATGTTTACACAATAACAAAGGCATAGTTTGTTCTTTAACATAATTAATTGTCATATCAACATCATTTGCTACAGTTATATAATAGTGTATATAGAAGAAGTCATCGAGGGTCATTTCCCATAGTTTGTAATATATATAATAGCACCTGCTGGCGGCCTATAATCTTTACTGCCTTTTGAATATCTATGATCCAATATTCACTAGTCTGTTTCAAGTATTTATTCTTCTCTTATCCTTTAAAATGGTGTGTTATAATATATAATAATATACTTTCATCGCCTAACGATCACAAACAATTGAAGTTACATTTCTCAGTTTTTCTCTCCCCTCCCCTTCCTTCGCAAAGGAAAAAAGTTAAGACTGACATGCTTTCCTATTGGCCACTGTGTCAGGATAATGAAAAACATGAACTAGAACTAGTTTCATTGCTTTAGAGAAAGCAAAAGCAGAGATTAATATTTACTGATTTAAGAGCGAAACTATAAAACATAGTAAGGTTAAGCTGTGTTTTCTTTTGATGTAATAAGTGTACAAATATAATTTTATAAAGTGAAAAAAATAAAATGAAAACTTTGAAAGATAAGATAAAGAATAAAAACTGTTCTTTAAATTGTTGTTTTTTCCAGGACCTAATGATAATTTAATTTAATAAAATTATATCTTATTTATACTTGTATTCATCACACTGATATAATTAACTTCTATCAATATGTTTAACTTCTTTATCGTATTATTTTTTAAAAATTCCATAATGCCTTCATCACTGAAGGTAAATAAATGAGAAATAAAAAGCAAAATATTAATAATTTTCTCTTTTAAGTCATGAAGTTACTTTTTCAACAGTAAAAAAAAAAAAAAAATACCCTTAATTTATCTTCAGTTTTGGTAATTTCCTCAACAGGCTTTGATTGAAGACATGTCAGAATATTCTCTAAATCACATCCGACAGCTTTGGCTACAGTGAGGGCAGTTTTCTTAGCATCACCAGGCTTCCGAAGTGCCCAGTGGCTACCTCCAACACCACTTTGTGAGATACAGCCTTTCAGTAAAGCTATAAAATAGTTTTATTTTATTAATTTTTGTTTTCTTAATTTCTATCTTGTATATAGAAAACCTATATAAGGAAAATTAATTTCAGAATTTATGCACAATAATACAAGTATTTTTGTGTTTTAAAAGTCAATTTATATGGAACATTAATACCTAAAATTTAAAGTAATTTTTAGGCATCAAAATCTTTATAAAATAAATAAACAAAAATGTCCAAAGAGTAAGTAAAAATGAAGATACAAACTCATATTGAAGTCATTAAAGCATTCTCCGAAAAAAAGGCCATATTGCGGCTACAGCCCCAATTCAAGGACAAAAAAAATGTTCTGCAATGTCTTTAGAGAAAAAGTTAAAATATATATATATATATATATATATATATATATATATATATATATATATATATATATATATATGTTTTTATATACACATTAAATTGTACCTCTAGATCGTGGCAAAGCACAGAGGTAATGAGCAGAAGCTGCACCAGCACTTAGTCCAAAAGCTGTCATCAGGTTGGGGTCGCCTCCAAAATTGCTTATTTCACGTTTGGTCCATTCAATAGCTGCAACCATATCTTTCAATCCCATATTGCCTGGGATCTTTTCGTCTTCTGTGCTCAAGAAACCTAGAAAATAAAATAAAGAGTCATGAATTCAACTCTCTCCTGATAAAACATTAAAAGATTCATTTTAAGTATTTTGTACTGATAATGGGAAGAAAGAAAATTCTAGTGATGTATTTATTAGTGAAATAATTTCTTCCTTATATCTCAATATTCCTTTATTGGTAGATATTACATAGTTCTCTATGCTGTTGCCCTGCATTACTGATTTATCATACATATATAATATATATATATATATATATATATATATATATATATATATATATATATATATATTTATATATATATATATAATATTAGAAGTCATTCTTAATATTTTATTTAATTACCTTCTTGTACTATATTTATGCCTATTAAATATGCTCATAGTGACAATTTAGATTTTTTGTGTCAGTCTTATAATCAGTATTATCTATGTTTTTAGATATGTGGATTGCTTCCATCGTCCTTCTATTTTTTATGTATTTTTCTAATATTTTGGGATTTTTGAAATCAAAGCTGTGGTTATTTTCAATACTATATTGTGCTCAGAGGTGCACTCCCCTCTAAGTCAACGATGCAACTCCCTCCCCTCCACCTTAGTCGAGGATGCACCCTTCGATCAACCTTTAAGCCGCTAGAACGCGTTGAAAAAGTGGCAAAAAGCGATTTATGGCTCTTTACGTCTGATTACCATAAAAACTATCCAACATAATATCTAATATCCTATTATAAGGAACTAATTATTCCACTAATACATCATTAAAAGATTAATTTTCTCACACAATTTTTCATATTTGTGTTAGCATTAAAAATCAAGAAAGGGTATCAACATTTTCAAAAAATATTTTCCATCCTAACTTAAAGCGGTACTTCCAACAACATTGTGAGTAGTGAAAGCCATACAACTAGGTACATGAAATCAGAATATTCTAAATAACAAAAATGAGTTATTTAAGACATCCTAAACTGAAATTGGTAGTTTAAACAAAATTAGTTAAATGAATTACAAATACCTAAAGCTCCAAGACGGTAGTTGATGGTAACTAGCACAACATCTTCATCCATGAAGTACTTAGCTCCAGAGGGAGGACCTGGCAAACCTATCCTCCAGCTTCCCCCGAAGATGTAGATCATGACGGGAAATGATCCACTGGTCTGAAAGAAATTTCTCAAGTCTTTAATATCAGTTTATACACATCCATCCATTCTTATTTATATGTGTATATTCATAAGTAAGTGTCTTGTTAACTAGTAATCCTTTGAACTGTAGGCCTCGAGAAAACATCTAAAATAAGCTCCTTATTGCAGCTTTTATTAAAGAATTGGCCAATGATGTCACTGATTGAAAAGCCAACATTGTTTCCATGGATACTGGATATCATAATTTGTTAAAATTCAAATCTCAATATATATATATATATATATATATATATATATATATATATATATATATATATATATATATATATATATTTGAATATTTAATTATCAATAAATCTAATATCGTAATAATTCAGGGATTTTTATTTTATTTTGCATCATATAAAATACCTAAGGGACAGTGGTAAGGCACAGTGTTAACATGATCTCAGTCTCAAGTTTGAGACCGGTTATGGCAGATAATTATTCACCTCCTTGCACCACCGTTGGCTTGGAAACAGTACGGTCCTCATTTAGTACTGAACCCAAGACCCTTCATAGGTTTTAGTGGTACAGGTTTTTTTTTTTTTTTTTGCATCCTTTTATTCCAATCACTAGTCAAATCTGCTGAATACGAATGAGACTCTCCGTCAGTAATATAAATGCATATCTCAATGTCCAAAAATCGCCAACATTCGATAAGATTCGAGTTAGAGATGTCAAAGAAAATTTACAAATAATTAAAGAAGCCTTTATACAATTGATCAATTTTTAGCCGTGATTTCTCCAAAAATAATAGACATTTGCACTATATCGAAGATCACATCGCTTTGGGGTGTTCGATTTTAAACCCGATTCATAATCTCTGGAGCACGATTTGGTGGATTTCGGGGATGTTTAATGTCTGGTCTGAGTGCTCATCCTTTGGCTGGTAATTCTTCCTCCCATTAAGTCAGGAGGTTCACACCCTCCGTTTATGGTCATCATCGAACGGTATCTCATACCTCATATCTTTAACCGACCAATCGTTAGTACTTCGGAGGCCTCATGGTGTACAATCCTATGGCTCATGGTATACAATCTATTGACCTCGAGAATAGATGACTAATCTTCACTATATCTCCACCATATTTCAAGAGTTTTTGGCAAATAATACTATAATACATAGAAATTTTATTTTAGATTCATAGGTACTGATATGACAAACCTTAGGAGTGTAGACATTGAGGTAAAGACAATCCTCTTCCCCAAAAGGCCAATTTTCTAGGAATTGGTAACATGGTGGCTGAGACCTGGAAGCGTCCAGAACACCGTTCCAAGGTTCTGGACTTAAAGGATCCTGTATAACAAAAAGAATATTGGGAAAAAGAAAACAGTTTTAAATTGTGAACAGCAAATTAGAAAAAAACAAAGAGGAGACATATCACGTATTCTCTAAATCTCTCCTCTGTTCATCATTTCAGAGAACCATTTGTTTGGGTCTGGATTGGATAAGGCATAGTAAAACTATTGATTTCAATCAGCAGTATAAAGTTCTGCATGACAATCATGTGGCTTTTCTATCAGATGTTCCGAATTGTGATGATACGGTACCGATCACCGTGCAAACGAGTCTTAACCATTATAAACCTGGTGGTAGGGGGAATGCCAAACATATCGTGTTTTGAAAAAGGTCTAAGCGACATTTACAGAAAACACATAAAACGTTTTCCCCGAAATGACATTTATTAAAAAAAAATTAAATTCTTGTGTTCAGTAGGAGTTTATATTATTATTGCGACGCAATAGCCCGCTGAACGGTCTTGGCCTTCACGAACGCCTTCGCCAATCGTCACGATCCTGTGCAGTTGTCATCCAATTCCTGACATCAAGTATGTTTCTCGAGTAAGTCACTACTCTCAGTTTAGGTTAGGTCTGCCTCCTTTCCTGGTCCTATGCAGCGGCCCTGCAAGCATCCTCTTTGGTATTTCATTTTCTCTTCCATCCATAATAGAGTCCCGCCAATCACAATCTGCCTAATTCATAATCTGGACGATGTCAGGCTCTATAAACGCTAGTTATACTTCCTGGTTAGTCCGTCTTCTCCGGATCCTTAGTTCCGGATTTTATAAGGATGGAAAACTTTTATAATAAAAATATATTTTTAAGACTTCTAGCATTGGTCAAGGCCAGAGTGGCGACTGAGAGTCGTCAGTTTTTGGTGCTCATGTCATCAGTTGTCGATTTTTAGACCATTTCCAATTTTTTTTTTCGATTTATCGTGAGCGGAAATCGAAAGATTTGGTGTTTAAGTCGTATAATAAATTGAAATCTAAATTTCGAATTTTTAGAGCTTAAGCCTTTTTTCAAAAACGACATCGATATGATTTTAATTTAAGCAATGTTCAGATGATTCATTCACTGAGGGTCCGCAACTGACTAACATTAGGGAACCACTGGTATACACTATATTAAATTAATAAATGAACATAAAACAATTATTATTAAAAGAAAACTCACCTTGAACCTGAGTTCACCGATGGGAGGTTTGGCAAAGGGCACCTTAGTGAACGCTAAGAACTCCCTTCCATTCCTCGACTGTTTGACGGCACCCTTCAACCGACCCAAGGAAGTGCTGATCTCTGGTGCGGTCTCGGCAGCCCAGGAGAGTCCGAAGAAGGCGCAGAAGAGATAGACGTTCATCCTACCGGAGCAGACACTCTTCTGCTACTGCAACAGTTCGATGCAGAAAATGTGAACAGTGCGGACACAGCCTTATCTTCTGATTGCGAAAATAAGGAGGAGGAAAATAGGAGATATGTGATTAATTCATTTATTCTACTCTGATTACTGCTTTGCTACGTTTTTCGAATATGTATTTTAAAGAAATAACTCTGGCGATAGATAAAAAACAGCGAAAATGTTTTCGATATTCGCTTGATGAAACGAGATAAAAAGAGACTGCAACTCCTTCTAAATTTCTATTGTTTGTTTCATATTCACCAGGAGCACAGAAGCGATTTTGAGGTTTATAGATTTCTTTTTAGTTTATTATTACTCATTTTCTTTCTCTGTCTGATTTTCAACTATTGATTGATTTTATTAATTCACACCAAACACTATCAAAGGTTTTTCTAAAAATCAGTCATTTTTAGAGTTTTTTTGTTTCTTTATGAAAAACTTTCTTAGATTATTCCTTGCAGATTAATTTGTAATATACTTGAATTAAAGGCTTTTGCAATCACCCGTTATTTGTAACAATTCCAGTAGCTGTTATTTGTGACTTCATCAAAATAACATGTTTTGATGGGGAGTTATTTAATTTTGCTAAAATTGGTTATTTGTATCGGTTAAAACAATCAGTTTTAATTCGAGGTAAAATAAGAGCTAACCGGTACCGAGGCCAACCTTTTGCACTAAAGTCAGGAGTCATTCAAGGCGATTCCCTCTCTTCACTTCTATTCAATATTGTCCCCCAAGTTATTGTGTAAAGAGTGCAGCTTAATCAGTCAGGCAACATTTTTAATAAAATGTAACAACAGTTTGGGTATGCTGTTGACGTGGTCTTAGTGGGAACATCTCATAAGGCTATTAAATAAGGTTGCGAAAGATTGGTGAGAGAAGCGGAAACAATGGGTTTTTAATATCAGCAAGGTCTTATCCTCATTGAAATAGTCTGACGGGGCTTAAATACCGAATTTTCAAAATGGCTTTCTCTGAAGTACCTTTAATTTTATTTATTTGAAATAACTACTTATAAAAGAAAATGAATAAATATAAACTATTAAAGAATTTGATAATTAACTAAAGCAGAAATATTATACCAGGTTTAGAACAAATTATCGAAAATAAGAGCATTAAGCCGATGAGACGGGTGGGAAAAACATATGGTAATTGTCAATTGTTTTAATGAATATGTTGAAACACCTTTTATTTTCACTTTCCTGTATATAGAAATATAGTAAGGAGAAGTATTATCATCGTTAATAATAAGAAATTGATAGAAATAAATGAAGGCTGAAAATATTTCACCGCTAGTTCCTTTATTTGGATGCTACGTTTCGGTAATGGGACTTGGTCCAGATCGGATTTAATGTATTGCATTGTTATGCATTTAAACTTATTGGTTTGAAGTAGCTGTATGGTTGTATATAATCATCTATCAATATTTCGCCAATTCAGGTGCCATAAGGATAGTATAAGGGAAAGAAAAAAAACAAAACATAAAGAACAAAATGCAGTACATCTCACATACACATTCAAAAAAGAGGCATCACTAAAAAAGACACCCAAGCACATACTGATGGAAAAGGGAGGTTACATAACAACAGCTGGGAAAAGTTTAATTACCAACAGCTGATCATAAAAAAAAAAATCTTAAAAATAAATCAAATAATTAAATAAGAAACAATCAACCAAATCAAAGAGGAGAGAGGATGTTTCTTTGCATAGAGCAGGAAGGTTCCTTACAGTTTGCTATGTTGTAAATAAACTAAATATGAGTCTTTTCACAGTTGCCTGAGGATGGCTTAAAGGCCGAAACGTAGCATCCAAATAAAAGAACTAGTTGTGAAACATTTCCAGCTTTCAATTATTTATATAAATCACATTTCACCTTAAATCAATAAACATATAAGAAATTGATGTCTTGAAATGAGCAAAGATTATCTGTGGTTTATGTTTTGAGAAGTTAGCTACACTGTAGTCCAAGTTATTAGCTACTGTAGTCCAAGTTAGTAGCTACACTGTAATAAAATGACGTTGATTATAATGTATCGCATTATTGTAACTTGACAAACCAAAAATATATAGTACACACTATATTCGTAGTTACTGCAATAGTTAAAAAAACTACTTTATTATACTTTTGTAAATAAAAGACGTAAGGAAGTGCATGATGTTGAAAATATTTCAAGTAGATAACGGTTTATTTGCATTGTTTAAAATTATTTTTAAAAAATGGATTATTATTACAGAGTATTAAGGGAAAGTTGTGTAATTCGGGCACCGCACCTGATTTTTTCCTATGACGCCATAAAAAGAAAAATTGCCGACATTTTCCTATTTTTTTAAAAAACTGCTATACGCGATGAGTACAGGTTGCAATAACTGATCGGATTCCTTGAAGGGCCGTGTTTGGATGAACGCATCCAACTGTAGTCTTTCGAAGTTGGATCGTGAATAGATAGCTTAATAGTGATGGACTAAACAGTGAAATTTCAACAACTGACAATATGGTAGCAGTTATCAAATGATAACGTGATCGGGTAACAGGTGATTTTTATAACCTGTGAATTCATTATTTGTTACACCGCTAACTGGTTTCCTATTTATAATACTCGAAATTATTTACATTGGAAATAGTACTTCCAGTTAAATTTAATTTAGTATTATAGAAATAAATAATTTTTCATTAACCCTCCAGCACTAATAAGGAACTTACAACCTCAGTATGAACAGGGCGCTTCTGAGGAGTGCATTGCATAAGACTCAATTTAAATGTTTTTAATATAACCTTTTGCGAAATTTCCGTCGGCCTTTTGACCAAAAGTCTGCTTTATTAGTGCCCTGTCAACCCTTACAGCGGAATTCTTAGGTATCTCGGGTATTTCCAGGTTTTTCTTAGACCAGTTCCATATTTTAAATTGACAAAATTTATTCATGTGATAGATTAAATTAACTCGATTTAATTATTACTTTTAAACAACATTTATTCCCTTCCCATCACAGTGTGATTGTATTATCAGACCCGATTGTACGTAAAACATGTTAGGTGGCAAAATGTCATAATTCGACTTATAACATTTTTCCATCATACGATTCTGTGGCTTTCGACTTGTTACAATTTGCCACCGTTGTTTTCTCATGCACTAAAAGAGAAAGAATTACGAATTTTTGTGACATTCTAAACATCAAAGAATTGGACTCCGGAATGTGAAAATCCCTTTTTTTAGGAAAAAGTGACTAATAAAATTTTGCTATAATATGAAAATACGTTTGAGAGGCGAACACTCATCACCCCTCAATACTAATTAATTAATAATGAATAATTATTATTCACTATTATATTATTACTCACCAGTTGTTAACAGCACTAAGGTCGGCGGTTGACTAAAATGAGGAGAGGTACCTGCTTGAGAAATACACGAAGTTAGGAGGATAAAAACCAAGTTCACGTAATTTTATGGTCATTTGATTCCTCTTCTACGGCTTTGTTAATATTTGAGGGTTAATTATAAATACATCATATAAATTAATTATTTATATTAGGTACTGTGTGAATGATGTACCGTCCTTTATCAATTTTATTATTTATATTCTATAATAAAATATATTCTACATATTATGTAATAATAAAGGATCATAGTTTATAACATTCATTATTCGTCAGTATTTTTATTTTTTTAAATATTGTAAACTGAAGAATAATTACGACAACATTATATGTAATTAAATTAAATGACATGAAATTATAAGATATGTATGTCGAGATGATGAGGGAATACCGCGAAACATAGACAAGAATATACAAACATCAATAATAAAATTGAGAAAGGAACATGTTTCATTCACATAGTATTATTTATCCCTGTTATAAATATTACACTTATAATCTTCCATTTTTCGTAAAAAAATTTACATGAAATATATTAATTAAAAAATATATGATGTGGATACCGCATGACTTCCTTTTCCGCCTATTAAACTATAAATCGGTGGCTCAAAAAGTGATCCTGAATTTGGTTTTCTGTTTCCGAGGATACTTAATAAAATTGACACTCGGCGCCGCGACGGCTATTGGCGTCTATCTATTGACACACACACACACACACACACACACGGCTAGAGTGAGCACAGCGTTGGCCCGATTGATGCCCAACATAGGCGGACCCAGAAGTAGTCGGAGACTATTGGTAGCAAGTGTGGTCCCATCTACTCTGCTCTACGCAGCCGCGATATAGAGTGAGGCATTGGACATACTGGCCTACAGGAGACCAACGGTATCTGTCTACCGCCGGAGTGTTCTCAGAGTGATCAGCGCGTTCCGCACAGTTTCCTACGAAGCTGCATGTGTGGTGGCCAGGATGCCGCCGATAGATCTGGTCGCAGAAGAGAGGCAACGCTCATATAAGAGAGTTGAACGCATCTCCAGTACCGAGGAAAGGAAGAAGACAGCCGAGAGATGGCAACGTAGCTGGGATACGACATTGAAAGGGAGGTGGACCCATAGGCTGATACCTCAAATCCAACCTTGGCTGGATAGAAAACATGGGGAAGTAGATTACTACCTAACACAGATGCTCACAGGACATGGCTGCTTCAGAGCCTACCAAGTGCGGTTCAAGCTGGACAATACCGCTGTATGTCCAAGGTGCCCAACAATAGATGAGACTGTAGAGCATGTATTCTTTAGCTGTCCCCGCTTTCAAGAAGAGAGGGGAGAATTTCTAGGAATCTGTGGCTCAGGACCCACAGTAGACAGCATCGTCAGCCTGATGCTGCTTTCACAGGAGTGTTGGATGGCAGGCCAGCGCCTAGCGGCAGAGGTCATCAAGAAGCTGAGGAAGGAGGAGAAGGAGAGGCGTGCCTAAATAGTGGCAGCCTAAAACAATGAGGCGGCACACAGCCAATCACCCTTCATGAAGTAATGCCTAACGGTGGTCCCGTGGAGGGTGGGAAAGAGGTGTAGGGAGGTGGTTTTAGTGGGTAGAAATCCCACACGCGGATAGGTACGGGCCTATCCGCGTCTTTTGAAGATTTCCCCCCACCCTCTTATAAAAAAAAAAAAAAAAAAAAAACACACACACACCATTATAAAAATTATGTACCTTGAAACGTGCTTATCCATGAAAATCTCGTGATTAAAATAGCTCCCTTATTGCGTACAAGGAAATAAAAAAGAAAATCGGATAAAAAAAAGCGCTTACACACCGTGGAAAAAAATTTATTGAATAAAAATTTCTTTGACATAATACTTCGACTTTATTATAAATCATTATACCTTCCTCATCATTTCAATTAAAAAAAGCTAAATTTATATAAAATTAATATCCAGTTTTATTTTAGTAATACCATTTTTCATTTCTAGCGAATATCCTTCCCTTTCTACATGTCATTATTTTAGATTTTTCCAGATTAAGATATAAATTCCACGATACACAATATTTTTCAAAATATCAAATCATGAATAGTAAATAATACTATTAATAAATTAATTTATTAATTAGTAAATAATAAATTATCGCAAATAACGATTTCCCATAACCGTAGATCACGATTTCATCCAAAAGTAATTCGCTACCAAGAAGACATTTTTTATTTCTTGCCGATCTCCTTATCTATTTCACCTCTTTAAATACAGTTTTCCGTGGTACACTGTATATTGCACAGCCGCAAAATGTTTTTTTTTTCCTGTAATTTTTAGCTGAATTCAGTGATAACTTCTAAACTATTGACTTTTTCTTCATGGGAGAGATCCCATTCGATTCAGATACAAAAAACTATAAGAAACGATACCTTACTCAACTTAGTTGGTGCTTTAAGATATTTTGTCAATATCCCGCCCACCATTTCGATCCTCCCTCCCTCCCCCCTCCTCCAAGAGAGGGTTTTCTGCCGGAAATTTGGGCGGACTCTTCAGATTCCGACTCTTAGTACCAAGACGAAGTTAGGACCAAAGTTTTATGAATGTATAAATGTTGTCGTTGTTTTACCCATTAATATCTCAGCATTGATTCCGGAATACTACTTCAAAGCCTTAATATTTTTCTGTATTGATTTGGTCTCGTTTAGTAGCTTTACGTGCTGGTCAACTCACCTTATGAATCCCTGCGAGCAAGAGGTCAGCGACCTATTCAGGAGAGGGCAGGGCTTGGAAACAGTATGACGTCTACAGATTATTTCTATGAATTATTTTCCAAAAGATAGAAAACTACACTTTTTGTTTTTAGAACTATATTATCTATACATGCAAGCATTAAGGTTTGTGAAAATAAATTATTGCGTTATATATTTGGACCGAAGAAGGATAAGTCAACCAGAGAAAATTTTGATAGCTACACAATACACTGCTTGAAATGTACTCGGTAAATATAGCGCTGGGAACAAAAAACATAATTTTTTTTTGGAGGGAGGGAGGAAGGATATAGGTATTGGGTGTGAGTTTAATATACTAAGGTATAAGACATATATGACTTATTTACTGCATATATTATACAGATATTACCTTCCATAAAAGCTCCTGGCAATGATCTCATCTCATCATATATCCTAAAACAGGTCCCTCGAAAAGCTGTCCTATTCCTAGCCTATATATACAATGCTTCACTCCGATCCACTTACTTCCCTGACCCTTGGAAACTGTCTGCTGTAAAAGTGATTTCAAACCCAAAAAGCCACCTGTGGCCCTATTTCATTCTTGTCACTCTTTTCCCACTATGGACAAAATTCTAGAAAAACACATATTAAAACGACTGCACCCAATCCTAGATTTAAATCAAGTGATTCCTGACCATCAGTTAAGATTTCGGACATCCCATTCTACAGTGCACTAGTGTCGTCGTGTGTTGGATATTATATCCTCCACATTGGAGCGCGGAATGTACTGCACGGGAGCCTGTCTCGATGTAGAACAAGCTTTTGACCGAGTCTGGCACCCGGGACTACTTTACAAACTCCGCCAATTACTTCCCTCAACATATTTTCTATTAATCCGCTCCTACCTCACCAATAGAACCTTCAAAGTAAACCATAATCTTTCCTACTCATCACTTGCCGGAGTACCTGAAGGTAGTATACTTGGCACCATCCTGTACAGGGTGTATACAGCTGATATCCCAACCCATCAAAGCACCATCCTCATTACTTAGGCTGATAGCCCATGTGTGTTATCTATGAACAATAACCCATTTGCCGCATTTCTAATCCTACAGTCACACAGCCTTCACAGCCATTGAAGAATGGTGTCAAAACTGGAGAATTAGAATTAATTCCAACAAATTCCATCCAATCACCTTTACGCTACTTAAATTCTTAAATAGTATACCCACTACATCCTGCTCTACAGTATCCTTTAATAATATACCATTTATCTCATTCAAACAGATCCGCTACATAGGACTCCATCTTGACAAGCATCTTACATGGAACCCTCATACAAGTTTGAAATGACAAGAAACTGCTCGAAGTTTCTGATTACTACAACACTTACTTGACAAACGCTCTAAATTACCAATTTTCTGTAAAAACCTCATATACATTACCATTATCAGGGCTATTTGGACATAAGGAATAGAACTTTAGGGCATCACTAAACCATCTAATTCCTTCCGCATCCTTACAATCCAAAATCCTTCGAAAAATCCTTAATGCTCCTTATTTCATCACAAATAAAGACCTCAATATCCCATTTGTTGCAGATTTATCCTGAAATAGATATTATCTCCTTTAATTCCAAACTCCTTACCCACACCAACCCTCTTGTTCATAGCCTTTCGTCCCTATGTATTCCTGATAATCCTCTGAGGCGTCTGAAAAGAACATGGCCACAGGACCTTCTAACTTAAAATGGCCATTTAAATACTGCCAATAGGTGGTTCCTTCACAAGTCATTATCATGTCTTATATTCTCAATTCACATTTACTTATTGTATGTTTGTAATACAGTTATGAATTTCAATAACTTAAAATTAAAAAAAAAAAGAGATTTGCTTCAGTGAAACCATTATATATATATATATATATTATTCAATTTTATATTATATATTATTATTATTCTATATTATTATATTCAATTATATATTCAATTATTATTATTATATTCAATTATTATATATATATATATATATATATATATATATATATATATATATATAAAAAAGAAGAGATTTGCTTCAGTGAAACAATTATATAAATATATATTATTCAATTTTATATTATATATTATTATTATATATTCAATTATTATTATTATTATATATATAATATATATTATCCAATTATAAATATATATATTTTTTTCTGTTCGAAGCATACTTTTAATTCAATATGCTTTCTTCCAGCTATTTTGTCTCTCTGGGTAAGAAAATTGAAATTATTTTGCGTTTCAATTTTGGATGGATTACGTTATTGGTCAGATAAGTTGTGTTAATATCCAAAACAACATTAATAAAAAAAAAAGAAAAATGATCTGCTATAAAGACATATGTTATTTAATTAGTAAAATTAAAATTGGGCATTTTTCACTAATAAACTTCTTTTATTACTAACATTGGAAGGGGAGATGGAAAGCCGGGAAATTAAAAAAATCCATATTCTTCTAAGTCGATTATTGAGGGCAGCGTTGTCTTTATATTGTAGTTTTTCATTGAAAGTGAACCTAGTCTTGAAAAACGGAATTTCATCTTCAGTATTGTATTTTAATGTTTGAAATTATCAAAATATGCAAAATAAAATTTGGCTAATTGCATCTCAGTATACAGATTGATAAAGATTTTTGATGGACTGTTTAAAAAAAACATGCAAACAGAATATGCAATTGTACAAAAATCCGGACTCTGGTCATCACTGATCTCTTTAATGTACAGAAATTACCAATAGGCCAGTATGAAGATGAAAATGCTTATGTAAACGGACGAAAAAATATGATTATAGAAGTTGATTGATTGATGTTTGTGGGAGTGGAATAAATCAGAGAATGAGATAAGGATTTATTGATAATGATAGCCTGCGCGGAATGAAATATCTGATGTGATGGGCTAAGCTTAACTTTTGTATACAAAGTTACTTCACCAGTCTGCTAATAAATCCACAAATAAGCAAAAATACAAAAATTATATAATGGATTAAATTGGCTATAAATGCAATAATTCATATAAACAGTGGCGGTTATTCCATTTGTGCACATGATAACATGATCGCTGTAGCTTTACAAAAAAAACAATTATATTATGGTAGCAAAAAGAAGAAGAAAATATTTATTTGAAATTGAATAACTCTGCAGAAACGCTCCATTCTGACAGAAGCTACCTGCACAGCTTGAGTAGTGAAATCTCTGATCTGTGCCAGAAACTAGAGAGGGGGCTGGGTTCGTGTTGGTGGGGGTACAGCCTGCCTATCTTCGCAACTTGAGCACACATTTCTTGTAAAAACACTCGTCGCTCTGGTGCAAGGGCTTTTACATCAGCTAATTTAGTGTACAATAGTCAACTTGATTTCCAATTCATGTATAAGTTATTTATTTTCACTGTAAACCAAAAATAAAAAATTAACCATACTAAATATACAATTTTATAAACATTCCTTATTTTCTTATAAATAAGCTGCCGCAGATCCTCAGTCTCTTATCACAAACCTTGATAAATAATGAAAATTACCAATTGTCAAAGGTTGCAGTTCTTTATCATGATCTAATATTATAATTAAAAGACTCATACAGAAACATTTAGAAAATATAGTTATGATTTTTCTTTATTTATATAAACAACTATGTCCGTGTTATTTTCTCAACTACATAATATTAGAAGCTGGAATGATAATTTTATCCTAATTTATTTTATATTTACTCAAATGAATTTAAATTAAACACTAATGAATTCTGTGAGAAAGTGATATTGCTACCAATTGTTTAGAACAAGGAGAGTCATTTCTATGTCAGACGTAATTATTCAGCATATTTACTTGTTTTATCAAAAGTAATATAGTTAATGATGCAAATCATGGAGACAGTGGAGCTAACTCATTTTATTATAAAATAATACAAATCCATTTTTCTGTTCCAAGAGAAATGAAAGAATCAGAATTTTTAAAGTTGAAGATATTTGATGAAGTGGCATGGTACTTCTGCTAAAAGCCATATTGCTGGGAGACAAGGAAGGACAAAAATAAAATATAAAAATAGTTGTATATTTAAAAAATATGAAATAAAACAAATAACAAAATTCTTCTAAAAAATGGCGTCGATAAATTCTGATTGTTGTAAAAAAAAAAGTATTTTGTTGATTAATATAAAAGGCATTAAATTCAATCATAAATGTATTAAATAATATAAAATGCATACTTTTTATTTTACTAAACAATAATATATATTTTATAGTTTATCTGACCCACCCACACTGTTTTCTATTTCAGAAGTTTTGAAAATATCATCCCAAAAATCAAGAACTTCTTTCATATTAGTGAACTCCTTCTCTACTATATTTTCTTTCGATAAATATAAATATTTACCACTATTTTTGAATTCTGGCCAAAACGGTTGTTCTCCTTCACAAGTTGGTTTTCTGAAACAAAGATTGGTTATTTTTGTTAGTGATATTCATATGGATGTTTGTGAGAGTGTATGAGTGTCTGTTTGTCTACATATCTGAATGAATCAACATTAATGATATGAAGGGAATATAACTTTCATATGTGATATATACTTACTTACTCAACGACTTCTTAACTATTTTTTTAAAAATTATTAATTTCAAATTATTTTTTTATATTAAAATCTACCCTACAAATTTTTGTCAAGTAAAGTTCAATGTCATTTAAAAAAAAAAAAAAATTGAGATTATTTTTGAGGTAAGACGTAAATAATTAAATAAAAGCATTTTTTTTTTCTAATTTTTAAAAAATTTAGGAGAAAAACTATGGAACAAAAAGTGAAAAATTGATGTGTTTTTTTTTTAAGTTTTTTATTATTTTTGTATGTTTTATCTCATATTAAGCTAACCAAAAATCCTTAAATGTTATACAAGCCAAGCCCCGTACATTAGACAAATTGAAAGAAGCAATCTGTCAAGAAACCAATAGAATCAACAGAGACCTACTGCAGAGAGAGAAAATCAATTTTTGGGAAGAATTTAAAAATTTGTGAATTATAATAGACATCAAATTCCAGATTTAATTTTTCGCACAAAATATTTCTTAAATACTATGTTCCAACAATTAAAGATTTTATGATTATTTTAAAACCACTCTCTGTGCCAATCTCTGTCCTGTTCTGTACAATGAAATGAACTTCGCCTACTAACTCAAAAAAATCTTGAATGTTGGACTTTTTCCCGAAATTCTATGACTACTTCATCACTAGAGACCGGATTCCCGTGCAATATCACTTTTTTTTCGGTTGCTTGAAATCGATCGGGGACAAGTTATTTAGACGAATTAAGACATCTGGATGAGCATAAGTAAGTTTTTATTTTGCACAAAATTTCACATTTTAAACAATTTTGGTTAATTGCACGTTTTATGATTTTACCACATTAAATTGCATATTTAGCCGTAAAAAAATATTAGTAAATTACTTGAAAATAAAAACATTGAACCAAAATTACACAAATTCAAGACCATCTGCTTACCTACCCTTCTTTATGGCCGAACAAGGAGAGAGCAGGTCAGAAATGAGGAGATACGTGGAGACTTTGGAGTACCCGCCTTGAGGGGCACAACACTGTTGAAAAGAGGCAGCTAAAGTGGTTCGGTCATCTGGTCATCTATACGGAATGAATGAATACCAGGATCCACGAAAGTTTTTTGAAGCAAGGCCCACTGGCAAATCAATAATGACCTTCATGTAAAGTACTACTTCCGGTAATCATGCAATGACCAAAAATGGAGGTTCAGAACTAGATTTTACAGTAATCATAAATACAAAGTTTTATCTTTCTACGGCTAACCGTTTTTGAGTTATGCGAGATACTTACAAACGAACGAACGTACGTACTAGAGTTGGAATATCGAAACGCGATATATCGATATATCGGATTTGAAAAACCGATATATTATATCGTTATCCTAACACCCGATATATCGATATTTTACACCGATATATCGGTGATATTGATATTATAAACTTTATTATTTTATTTTAATTAGAAATTTCCTTTATTCTTTATCATATTTTTAATGTTATCCGTGAGCTGTACTTAACATTATAGCTTAATTATTTAATCAATTTAGGTCGCTGTCTTTGAGCTGTTGTAACTTCCTTACTGTTTTAACTCATAGGCGTCACTAACGGTCACTAACCTGTTGTTCATTGCAGTTGTTAGTGTGGTGATTAAAGTGAAAAAAGAAACGAAAATGTCGCCACCAAAAAGTGAAGTGTGGAAACATTTTAAATGGAGAGACAGTAAAAGTGCGGAGTACAAATATTGTCACAAAATATTTCGGACATCGGGAAACACAACAAACCTGCAGTCAAACCTCAAATCTTGCCATTCGCACGTTTTTTCGTCTCCATCAGGGTCAGGTTTTTCTGCAACACCATCTACTTCTAAATGAAGCAAATGAAATAATTCCTCCGTCAAAAGCTTCTGACATAAGAGTTTTCAAGATATCGCATCATTTGAAGAGGGAGACGAAAAACGAAGAAAAATTAATGATGCTATTTTATATTTTATCTGTAAGGATACTATGCCATTCTACACAGTTGAAAAGGAAGGTTTTCTCAGCTTGGTTAAAATTCTAGCCCCTTTCTAGAAATAAATTAAAAAAATTATTGAATGAAAAATACTCAGAACTACGCTCTCTTATTCAAAAACATTTGAATGAAGTAAATTCAGTGACATTGACTTGTGACATATGAACGGAGTCCCACCAGATGAAAATTTTAATTGGTGTCACTGTTCGTTTTATTTTAGAAACAAATTATGAAATGTCCTCAGTGTTCCTGGAACTTCGAGAACTCATGCATCCCAATACATATCTCATGTTTTGGAAGATGTGTTCCAAAACATGAGATTTTTAGATGAGAGCCGACGTTTTAACATCTCAAATAAAAAAGTAACAACAATTGTCACTGACAATGGGGCAAACATTGTGAAGGCAGTGGATACGTTCTCACAGGCCAAGCATGTACACTGTTTTGCTCACTTGTTAAATCTTGTGTGCGAAAAGACTAGTTGGAAGAATTATTTAGAAAGCTTCGTAGCATTACAACTTAGTTTGCTATTGTTGGCTGTGACCAGTTAAAAAAAGCCACTGAAGGTGGCACTAAATGCAAGCTAATTTCAGATGTTCCAACCAGATGGAACAGCAAATATTACATGGTCCAGCATTTCCTAGAACTTCGGCCTCATATCAGCATTATATTGAGTGAACACACAAGTGCTCCAGATATGGTGACTGCACGGGATATTGAAGAATATTCAAGAACAGAAATCGAGGTATATTAGGTAGATGCGACCAACTAGTTTGAAATTTTATTGTGTTTCAACATTTCACAGAGTGTCATATGCATAGTAAATCATAGGTCTACTAGCAATTGTACTTTCGTACTTTATTATGAAATAGAATCCAGTTCTTTTCTCCTTACCCTTCAAATAAAATCAAGAGTTTATGAGTACCAAAACAAAAAATAATATGGATCAATCACTCACCAAATTGAAATAAAATAGACAATACTATAAATGTAATTAAATTGTTGCAAATAATCATTGGTTAAAATATAGCACATGTTAATTTATAAATAAAATGGCGTAAATATGAGAGTAAGTAATATTTAGTTGCCAAAAAATAATTGGTAGATAAGCTTGAAACACATATACTGTTAATTAATTCTATGTAAAGACTAACAGGTTATAATATAAATGGTGATTGTACTGAAATATATATATCTGATGAGTTACATGTTTTTATATAAATGTTTTAAGAATGCTCAATGTATGCATGGAAACTTTATGAAATACAATTTCTTTTTAGAAAAATAAAACAAGGTCTTTTTTTTTTTTAAATTTGTAGAATAATATAATGTATGAAATATGGCAAAAAGCCTTCAAGATAAAAATATATTATAATACTTATTTTTTTGACCAAAGTATTATTCTTTTCTATCTTTTTTTATAATGATTCATGGATAATAAAAATATTGTTCTATAAATAATAATTATATTATTTCATAACCTTCATCACATTTTAACGTTATACTCATTTAATGCACGGTTTCTTTGCTTTTTCATCCATTTTCTTTCGATATATCGATATTTTCTAACGATTATCGGTGGATATCGATATTTGGTTTTGCGATATATCGAATATCGACATTTTTCTTTCGATGTTCCAACCCTAGTGCATACAGACGCCTAGACGAAACTTGTCAAAATGGATTCCGAGATGGTCAAAATAGATAGATATTTCCGTTGAAATCTGAAAACCGAAAATTTTCGCGATTAAAATACTTCCTTTACTGCGTACAGGAAGTAAAAATGTATCAGTTGGCAATAAAAAAAAAATAAGCAGAAAATGCGTTGCTATTGTCCGTGAATCGCATATGATCGTGTGCAAAGTAGCAAAAAATATCCTAATAAAGAGCTCGTGAGGCTTTCGCATTTTACATAACAATGCTATAGCATACCTAATTTATTAAGAAAAAGTAGTAATTTATGAAATAAAACAAAATATGTAGATTTTCTAAGGAAAATAAAACTTAAAATACCAGCCAGTTATCATTTTATCCCATCTTCCGATATCCGCTCTTGGAATGAGAAGATCTTTGGTAGATTTGCTTGTTATTTATTTTATATTTCAATTGTTATCCCAGCAAGTATTTTTTTCATCTCTTGTTGAGCAGTGGTCGAGGATTTAATTATTACTTTATTCACTGGTCAGGTTTAACTATGACAGGGTAGGGGTGAAAAAAGGTGTAAATTATAGAGTTTTTCTCTATATATTATATAGAGATATATTTCTCTATATATATTGATATATTACTTTTAGAAATATTAGCTTTGAGGGTAACATTAATAAAAATATGAGAGAATAGAATAACAATTTAAAAATTAGTAAAATGTTAATAAATAATTAATTTAAGCAAAACTTTAATTTTGAAGTGTAATAATGAACCTATGCTATAATATGATTGACAATTATCCATTTCAAAATTGACAATGCGAAAATTTATGTTCTTCTGTATCCACCAGGTCATTTAGTAGCCAGCTGCCTTTTTTCAAGACCCTTCATAATTTTTAAAAAATCCAACCTTATATCTTTGCAAGACCAGCTTTTTGGTGACAATCGGCTTCTTGCTTGAACCTTTCATTTAAAAATAATTAGATTCTTCTAATCTCATTGTTTTTTCTATCCACTCTAACTTATGGTCTTCTGGAAGATTATTGATCTATAATTATCATGACAAAACTGATGACCTGTTTCTATACTTGCTTCACAAAGATATAGCATGAAGTATCTTTTCCAGATAGCTTGAGAATTATTCCTTTTTTGAAATGCTGATTATTATTTGGATATAAAGAAATAACTACTTACTGATGTTTCGCAAAGTTAACCCAGAGCCTGATCAGCTGTTGAGATATCTGAACATAATCTGGTTGTGACATTACAGATGTACGGGCTCCTAGGAGGTAGCTTATATCAAAGAAGTATGGAAGATCATCGCCATGAGCAACTCCTAGAGGAGAAAAAATATGTAAAAGTATTTTTATTTGGAGGCGTAATTATAGGACTCGTTGTATTCTGTTATAGCTTTATTTTATTGAATCATAATTACAAATAACTAAATAAATAAATACTTTTATAGAAGTTAGTAAGAATAAAATAAATAAAAAAAGTAAAAAAATATAATTAAATTTATATATTGAGGCAAAACGCATTCAGCAATAACATCCACAAAACTTGTTGTTTTTACAAGGTATACCCATGAATGAAGGTCCAAACATTAAGGACCTGTTTCTGAAACAATTTAGGGTAAAAAAGGTTAAATAAACATATGTGCGCATATGCTTCCTGTGACACAAGAATTGAAAGATGATAAGAATATGTTATTTTTTACATTTTCATCAGCCTGGTCTTGCCCTGCATTTTCTGTTGGTCCAATTTTATTAGCATTTTTGGTTGGTTTAGTATAATCTCAATTACTGTCAGTCAAGTATCGTTTATATTTTCTGCAAATTTAGTATTACAATATCCTTTAAAGTTAGTAAAATGTTGTTTCCCACTGAAGAATATGCCCATATTCATTACATTTATGGTCATTCTAATGAAAATGAAAGATAGGCAGTTTTAGCGTAATAGGCGATTTTCTAATCACAGATGAACTTATTAACAAATTATTGAGATGCGGCAATACAAATCAGTTCTTGGGTGTGCTTTTAGTAATGGGATGATCTCGGGATCATATACGTATGAATATAAATAATTTTTACGTATTTCATCCCTAGATCATTACATTACTAATAGCACACCCAAGAATTCCTGATCTGTATTGCCGCCTCCCCATAATTTGTGAATAAGTTCATCTATGATTAGGAAATTGCCTACTACACTACAATTGCCTGTCTTTCATTTTCATTAGAATGATCATAAATGTAATATATACTATATACCTAATTATATATCTACTTTCCATTATGGCTCGTCCCTACTGGTCATTAGGCCAAAAGAAAAAAAATCTTTTAAAAATGGCTAAAAAAAAAGAAAAAGAAAAAATATGAAAATTAATTTAAGTTAATTAATTAATTAACTAAGTACTTCACCTGAGTTTGTATCTACTTTCATCCTCAATATTACTTCCCATATCGAAGGACCTCCGGTAACATTGAAGACATAGAAATATTTTGGACCCTTGTGTTTCTTGAGTTCATGAAGTGCAGGATAAACAAAGTAGGCATCAGTGCACAACTAAACATAAAATATTAAATTTGTAAGAAATCAGTTTAATTGATCTAAACCTGATTAAAAAAATAAAGGCACTGGGGATGGAAAAAAGTCTCAACAAGTAGACAAATTTAAATATATTGTCTCTGGAATAACTTAATAAAATTGAACAAAATTCTATTTTTCTTCTTCCTAATACTGGAATTCTAAAAACTTGATAAAACTTAAACTGAAGGAAAAACCTATCAGTTTTCAGCATTTACTCCAATGTAAATAACCTCGCATTTACTTATACAGCAATTAAATCAGACCATAATTAAACCTGTAGGCATTGCTAGTGCTAAACCCAAGGATGGAAACCAGAAGTTTGGAATTTCTTTGGGACCTCTAGTTATCATGAGAGATAGCCACAAACATGACAAAGAAAAGGGTCATAAGTGATATGGGTTTACCCATAGCTCATTAAAATAAAATCAATAATAATATGTATTTAATAAAATTCTATTTTAAAATACCTTTTCTATTCCTTGCTCAACATCATTGTCAGGAAAGAACTTTTCAGCTATTTTACTGGCAGCATTTTTGTTACCATCCGGAAGATTGAGCATTCTTGTAAGATATTCTTCTTTTTTCTCTAGGAATTCTGCCATGATTGGTTTACCCTTAAGACGAGTTAAAGCTGTAATAATTTTACAGATTAATTTATAAGATTTATATTACAAGAAAAATAATAAATAAACTGTTGGAGAAATTGATTTATTATTTCTCGTTGTTTGTAATGTTATAAATATAATAATAAACTAAACAACACTGTTGGTGGCAACACTGGCACAGAATTATCTGGCAAAAAAAGGATAGCGTTTGTTGAGAGTCTGTAGCTTTGTGCCCGCCATTGGTGAAGTGTCTTGTTGTAACTTGTTTGTGTTTTTGTTAATAAATCCTCTGATCCACAACAATTTGGTAGCAGAGCGTGATTTTTAGAATACAATAACATAAAGTTAAGAGTAATAAACACGTTTTTAACAGATCGTGTGCTATATAGTTTTTTTTTCGGACTAACCGCCGTGAAGAAATATATAGGTCTTTGTTTTATTGACTAATCGCCCTAAAATTTATAAAACATAATGGACGTGGCGAATTATGGTATTGAGAAGCTGACAGCGGAAAACTACTCTATATGGTCGATGAAAATCGAAGCATACCTCGAGGCAAAAGGTATTTATGAAGATATAGTGGAAAAGGGAGTTCCGCCAGTGGAAGAAGCAGCCTTGAAGGCCTGGGAACAAAGAAACAAGGAAGCGATGTCTACTATTATCCTAACGGTGAGTAATGATATTTTACCATCACTTAGAGGGGAGAAAATAGAGAGGGGAGAAAATAGCAAAAATAGTTTGGGACAAATTAAAGGAGAGGTTTGAGGGCATCCCTGAGGAAAAGGTCATAGACCTTATGTTTTACCTAAATAATATCAAAAAACATAGTTCAGAATCTGTTGATGAATATCTCAACAGATTCCAATGTTTAGTCCAGGAGATAGCTCAACTTGGGAAAACGTTAACTAATAGAGAATTAATTAGGTACATAATTGAAGGCTTACCACCCTATTATGACCCAGTCGTTAACCCCATCCTAGCGAACAGGAGCATCAAATTTGCCGAATTGAGGCAGATGATTTTGTCATTTGAAAGGAGAAATGCCTCTAATAAAAATCATCAGGCATTTAGAACCCTTCATAGCCGGACCAATTCCAACACTAAAGTGTGCTCTATTTGCAACAAACCAGGCCATTTAAAAAAGGATTGCTGGTTTAATAGGGGTAAAAGTAAACAGCCCAGTAGCAGTGAACCCGTCTATACAAGTAGACCTCATCCCTGGAAGAATAAAGCTTCTTTGGTGCAAGAATTTGCATTATGTGCAACTGCACGAGTTGATGATAGTGTGTGGTATGTTGATTCGGCCTGCACCTCTCATATAACCCCGGACTCATCTGTGATTGAGGAAGGAGTCAACATAAAAGATTCATCACCAGTAGAAACAGCTGTGAAACAGGAAGTTGTATTTTCCCAGGAAGGAGCTGAAGTAGAAGTAATCCAGATATATGAAATAAACCAGGAAGAAGAACCAAATCAAAAAGAAGTAGTAAACAAGATGTTTGAAATAAACCAGACAGAAAAAATAAACCTCGAAATAGAAGTAAACAAGATTAACGGAATAAGCGAGGAAAAAGAAATAAAGCAGCAACAAGAAGTAAACAAGATAGAAGAAATAAACCAGAAAGAAAAAGTAAACCATGAAGTAGAAGTAAGCAAGATAAAGGATTTAAACCAGAAAGAAAAAGTAATTCAGGAAGAAGAAAGAAAGCAGCAACAAGTAGTAAACGAGATGTATGAAATAAACCAGGAAGAAGATTTAAATCAGCAACAAGAAGTAAACAAGATAGAAGAAATAGACCAGAAAGAAAAAGTAAACCACGAAGTAGAAGTAAGCAAGATAAAGGACTTAAACCACAAATAAAAAGTAAACCAGCAAGAAGAAATAAACTATAAAGATGTAATAAACAAGATAGGTGAAATAAAACTGAAAGGAAAAGTAAACCAGGAAGAAGAACTATACCATAAGGAAAAAGTAAAGCAGAAAGAAGAGGTAAAGAAGATGGATGAAATAAACCATGAAGAAAAGGCATATCGGAAAGGTAAAGGTAAACCTCCTCTCTTTGATGTGGGGAAACATCTTAGGGGCAAGGTAAAGAAGAAGACAAAAATGTTTGCTTTTAGTTAACTTAAGTGTAATTGAACTCCTGGACCTCGAAAAGTGTATATGATTAAGGCTTTAAAAATTGTGTAGTTGTTAATTAAATTTATGTAAATATTACAGTGTTGTGTTAAGTATCTAATAAGTATATTTAGTAATGGAATTACTTTTAAGAGAAATAATAAATAATTTAGGAAGGAAATTGTTGGAGAAATTGATTTATTATTTCTCGTTGTTTGTAATGTTATAAATATAATAATAAACTAAACAACACTGTTGGTGGCAACAGTGGCACAGAATTATCTGGCAAAAAAAGGATAGCGTCTGTTGAGAGTCTGTAGCTTTGTGCCCGCCATTGGTGAAGTATCTTGTTGTAACTTGTTTGTGTTTTTGTTAATAAATCCTCTGATCCACAACATAAACTTGTATGTATTATAGTTAGTTTCTTTTAAAGTATATAAATACATTACATGCATTTATATATTTTTCTTATATATATAATATCTAAAAATATTTTTATAAATATATATTTTTATAAACATACTTATGTATTAAAGTAGTTAAACAACCTTTAAATCTCAACTCTATTTCCTATTTATTTATATAACCTTTTGGGCCTAAGACTCAAATTTACAAAATTTTTAAAACAAGAGATAATGGATAGTCAATACAAATAAAGACATAAATTTATTTTAAATACTTTTAGAATGAAGCATTGTTGTTATAATAAATGAATGTAAAACATCCATCAGGAATTTATTCAATAGAACATTGAATGTAAGCTGTAACAAATACAATAGAAGGAAATATCTCCAATTCAAATTCAAATTGTTAAAAAAGTAAATCTTTTTCTATTAATACTTTATTTTATATAATTCTAAACCCCCATTCTATGCCATAAAGCATTGATTTAATTTATTAACACGTATCTGAGGTTTTCTTGGAATTTCCTAAAATTTAGGTTTTGAAAATTCGTTACAAAATTTTGTTATCTTAGGAATTGAATTGTAAATAGAACTTTAATTTAATTAGTCACTAATGTTCGATTTGAATCTTACGCAACAACCCCTCTCGGCTGGTAACACCAGTAAGCCAAGGAAAACTACTATCTGTCACGGGCCACTCAGTCAACAAAGAACCATTATGCTTAGGTTCCAACACAGGCCCATGTATTATCACAGGCTCTTCGGCCCAAATCTGTAAAGGAAATAAAAATAACATGTAAGTTTACAGTTAAATACATGTAATATTTAATATTATTATTGCTTAAATAGAAAACCTAATGTTTACACAATAACAAAGGTATAGTTTGTTCTTTAACATAATTAATTGTCATATCAACATCATTTGCTACAGTTATATAATAGTGTATATAGAAGAAGTCATCGAGGGTCATTTCCCATAGTTTGTAATATATATAATAACACCTGCTGGCGGCCTATAATCTTTACTACTTTTTGAATATCTATGATCCAATATTCACTAGTCTGTTTCAAGTATTTATTCTTCTCTTATCCTTTAAAATGGTGTGTTATAATATATAATAATATACTTTCATCGCCTAACGATCACAAACAATTGAAGTTACATTTCTCAGTTTTTCTCTCCCCTCCCCTTCCTTCGCAAAAGAAAAAAGTTAAGACTGACATGCTTTTCTATTGGCCACTGTGTCAGGATAATGAAAAACATGAACTAGAACTAGTTTCATTGCTTTAGAGAAAGCAAAAGCAGAGATTAATATTTACTGATTTAAGAGCAAAACTTTTAAACATAGTAAGGTTAAGCTGTGTTTTCTTTTGATGCAATAAGTGTACAAATATAATTTTATAAAGTGAAAAAAATAAAATGAAAACTTTGAAAGATAAGATAAAGAATAAAAACTGTTCTTTAAATTGTTGTTTTTTCCAGGACCTAATGATAATTTAATTTAATAAAATTATATCTTATTTATACTTGTATTCATCACAATGATATAATTAACTTCTATCAATATGTTTAACTTCTTTATCGTATTATTATTATTAAAATTCCATGATGCCTTCATCACTGAAGGTAAATAAATGAGAAATAAAAAGCAAAATATTAATAATTTTCTCTTTTAAGTCATGAAGTTACTTTTCAACAGTAAAAAAAAAAAAAAAATACCCTTAATTTATCTTCAGTTTTGGTAATTTCCCCAACAGGCTTTGATTGAAGACATGTCAGAATATTCTCTAAATCACATCCGACAGCTTTGGCTACAGTGAGGGCAGTTTTCTTAGCATCACCAGGCTTCCGAAGTGCCCATTGGCTACCTCCAACACCACTTTGTGAGATACAGCCTTTCAGTAAAGCTATAAAATAGTTTTATTTTATAGAAAACCTTGTATATAGAAAGCCTATATAAGGAAAATTAATTTCAGAATTTATGCACAATAATGCAAGTATTTTTGTGTTTTAAAAGTCATTTTATATGGAACATTAATACCTAAAATTTAAAGTAATTTTTAGGCATCAAAATCTTTATAAAATAAATAAACAAAAATGTCCAAAGAGAAAGTAAAAATGAAGCTACAAACTCCACCAATAATTCATTCTTATCATCTTTTTTTTAAATATATTTGCTATTAAAATAAATGTTTTAAATTTTTAAAAACATCAATGAATTATGATAAAAAAATTCAATTAGTATCATTATGAAGTTCCTTACAATTTTAATTTAAACGAATCACCATTGTACCCATTCTCAGGTTCTTTATTGTATTGTATGTTCCTGTTGGCATTTGTAGCAATTCTATTTTAATTATATATTTTTCTGTATGAAGATTGTAAATTTCAGATGAATATGGCTCATTTCGCCGAAAGCTACTTCTTATTGTAATATATTAAAGAAACTGAGGCCGGGTAATTATACAATATATATAACAACAGCTAACTAGTTAAGATAGGCCAGTTGTTGTATATACAAATTTAGGAAGAATCAAACTTAAAGTTTAAGGATAAAATGGACATTCAAGTGGCCAATAATGTATAAGGAGAAAGGAAAAATGAATTTTGATAATGGACAAATTTTGTGAAACGTCAATCTATGAATAAAGATTTTAGACATTTGAATGCATATGATCAATCTTCTTATCTTTTATATTTTAATAAAATGAGATAGAACTAGACACTTGAAGTACTGCAAAATGTTTGAATAAAAATAAAGGCTATTAATATCACAACATAATTTTTTTTAAATAAATTTTCATCCAGAAAAGGAAGACAATTTATTTCATACCCGTAATTAAATTAATTTTTAAAAGAAGATCCTTCCATAATAACAAAAAAAGATATAAATTTTTATTAAAAACTGGTTGAGGAAAGTGACCAGAATTATTTGGTAAAATTGTTAACACATACACACATACATAATAAAAAATATATATTGATAAAAATCTAAGGACCTTCCTCCTCTCAATTATCTCATTTCTCAGTTCATCCTCTTACCTTAATCCTATCCTTATAGCTCCTATATACTGGGTCAGAGAACCAATACCCTTAGCTCGCTTTTGATTTACTGGTTGTCCCTTCGACACATCCGATCATCCTGCCTCAACCTATTCCGGCCAGCTACCCTACTGGATACACATTGTTTGAGGCCTTCTGAAAGGTTGAAAGGTCCTTTCACCCTCACCTCGACAATTGATGAGTGCATTTACAATACCCCGACAGGCCAATAAGAAGAGAAAAAGAGTCATACTAGCTTCATTTATTTCTTGATTGGAATAAATAAGATTTTATAGGAATATTCTTGATATCATATTGAAGTCATTAAAGCATTCTACGAAAAAAAGGCCATATTGCGGCTACAGCCCCAATTCAAGGACAAACAAAATGTTCTGCAATGTCTTTAGAGAAAAAGTTAAAATATATATATATATATATATATATATATATATATATATATATATATATATATATATGTTTATATATACACATTAAATTGTACCTCTAGATCGTGGCAAAGCACAGAGGTAATGAGCAGAAGCTGCACCAGCACTTATTCCAAAAGCTGTCATCAGGTTGGGGTCGCCTCCAAAATTGCTTATTTCACGTTTGGTCCATTCAATAGCTGCAACCATATCTTTCAATCCCATATTGCCTGGGATCTTTTCGTCTTCTGTGCTCAAGAAACCTAGAAAATAAAATAAAGAGTCATGAATTCAACTCTCTCCTGATAAAACATTAAAAGATTCATTTTAAGTATTTTGTACTGATAATGGGAAGAAAGAAAATTCTAGTGATGTATTAGTGAAATAATTTCTTCCTTATATCTCAATATTCCTTTATTGGTAGATATTACATAGTTCTCTATGCTGTTGCCCTGCATTACTGATTTATCATACTTATATAAAATATATATATATATATATAATATTAGAAGTCATTCTTAATATTTTATTTAATTACCTTCTTGTACTATATTTATGCCTATTAAATATGCTCATAGTGACAATTTAGATTTTTTGTGTCAGACTTATAATCAGTATTATCTATGTTTTTAGTTATGTGGATTGCTTCCATCGTCCTTCTATTTTTTATGTATTTTTCTAATATTTTGGGATTTTTGAAATCAAAGCTGTGGTTATTTTCAATACTATGTTGTGCTCAGAGGTGCACCCCCCTCTAAGTCAACGATGCAACTCCCTCCCCTCCACCTTAGTCGAGGATGCACCCTTCGATCAACCTTTAAGCCGCTAGAACGCGTTGAAAAAGTGGCAAAAAGCGATTTATGGCTCTTTACGTCCGATTACCATAAAAACTATCCAACATAATATCTAATATCCTATTATAAGGAACAAATTATTCCAATAATACATCATTAAAAGATTAATTTTCTCACTCAATTTATCATATTTGTGTTAGCATTAAAAATCAAGAAAGGGTATCAACATTTTCAAAAAATATTTTCCATCCTAACTTAAAGCGGTACTTCCAACAACATTGTGAGTAGTGAAAGCCATACAACTAGGTACATGAAATCAGAATATTCTAAATAACAAAAATGAGTTATTTAAGACATCGTAAACTGAAATTGGTAGTTGAAACAAAGTTAGTTAAATGAATTACAAATACCTAAAGCTCCAAGACGGTAGTTGATGGTAACTAGCACAACATCTTCATCCATGAAGTACTTAGCTCCAGAGGGAGGACCTGGCCAACCTATCCTCCAGCTTCCCCCGAAGATGAAGATCATGACGGGAAATGATCCACTGGTCTGAAAGAAATTTCTCAAGTATTTAATATCAGTTTATACACATCCATTCATTCTTATTTATACGTGTATATTCATAAGTAAGTGTCTTGTTAACTAGTAGTCCTTTGAACTGTAGGCCTCTAGAAAACATCTAAAATAAGCTCCTTATTGCAGCTTTTATTAATGAATTGGCCAATGATGTCATTGATTGAAAAGCCAACATTGTTTCCATGGATACTGGATATCATAATTTATATATATATATATATATATATATATTTGAATATTTAATTATCAATAAATCTAATATTGTACTAATTCAGGGATTTTTATTTTATTTTGCATCATATAAAATACCTAGCGGACAGTGGTAAGGCACAGTGTTAACATGATCTCGGTCTCGAGTTTGAGACCAGTCATGGCAGATAATTATTCACCTCCTTGCACCACCGTTGGCTTGGAAACAGTACAGTCCTCATTTAGCACTGAACCCAAGACCCTTCATGGGTTTTAGTGGTACAGATTTTTTTTTTTTTTTTGCATCCTTTTATTCCAATCACAAGGCAAATCTGCTGAATACGAATGAGACTTTCCATCAGTAATATAAATGCATATCTCAATGTCCAAAAATCGCCAACATTCAATAAGATTTGAGTTAGAGGTGTCAAAGAAAATTTACAAATGATCAAAGAACCCATTATACAATTGATCAATTTTTAGCCCTATTTTCTCCAAAAATAATAGACATTTGCACTATATCGAAGATCACATCGCTTTGGGGTGTTTGATTTTAAACCCGATTCATAATCTCTGGAGCACGATTTGGTGGATTTCGGGGATGTTTAATGTCTGGTCTGAGTGCTCATCCTTTGGCTGGTATTTCTATCTCCCATTAAGAAAGGAGGTTCACACTCTCTGTTTGTGGTCATCATCCAACGGTATCTCATACCTCATATCTTTAACCGAACAATCGTTAGTACTTCGGAGGCCTCATGGTGTACAATCCTATGGCTCATGGTGTACAATCTATTGACCTCGACAATAGATAACTAATCTTCACTATATCTCGACCATATTTCAAGAGTTTTTGGCAAATAATACTATAATACATAGAAATTTTATTGTAGATTCATAGGTACTGAAATGAAAAACCTTAGGAGTGTAGACATTGAGGTAAAGACAATCCTCTTCCCCAAAAGGCCAATTTTCTAGGAATTGGTAACATGGTGGCTGAGACCTGGAAGCGTCCAGAACACCGTTCCAAGGTTCTGGACTTAAAGGATCCTGTATAACAAAAAGAATATTGGGAAAAAAAAACAGTTTTAAATTGTGAACAGCAAATTAGAAAAAAACAAAGAGGTGACATATCACGTATTCTCTAAATCTCTCCTCTGTTCATCATTTCAGAGAACCATTTGTTTGGGTCTGGATTGGATAAGGCATAGCAAAACTATTGATTTCAATCAGAAGTATAAAGGTCTGCATGACAATCATGTGGCTTTTCTATCAGATGTTCCGAATTGTGATGATACGGTACCGATCACCGTGCAAACGAGTCTTAACCATTATAAACCTGGTGGTAGGGGGAATGTCAAACATATCGTGATTTGAAAAAGGTCTAAGCGACATTTACAGGAAACACATAAAACGTTTCCCCCGAAATGACATTTATTAAAAAAAAATTAAATTCTTGTGTTCAGTAGGAGTTTATATTATTATTGCGACGCAATAGCCCGCTGAACGGTCTTGGCCTCCACGAACGCCTTCGCCAATCGTCACGATCCTGTGCAGTTGTCATCCAATTCCTGACATCAAATATGTTTCTCGAGTCAGTCACTACTCTCAGTTTAGGTTAGGTCTGCCTCTATTCCTGGTCCTATGGAGCGGCTCTGCAAGCATCCTCTTTGGTATTTCATTTGCTCTTCCATCCATAATAGAATCCCGCCCATCGCAATCTGCCCAATTCATAATCTGGACGATGTCAGGCACTATAAACGCTAGTTATACTTCCTGGTTAGTCCGTCTTCTCCGGATCCTTAGTTCCGGATTTTATAAGGATGGAAAACTTTTATAATAAAAATATATTTTTAAGACTTCTAGCATTGGTCAAGGCCAGAGTGGCGACTGAGAGTCGTCAGTTTTTGGTGTTCATGTCATCAGTTGTCGATTTTTAGACCATTTCCAATTTTTTTTCCGATTTATCGTGAGCGGAAATCGATAGATTTGGTGTTTAAGTCGTATAATAAATTGAAATCTAAATTTCGAATTTTTAGAGCTTAAGCCTTTTTTCAAAAACGACGTCGATATGATTTTAATTTAAGCAATGTTCAGATGATTCATTCACTGAGGGTCCGCCACTGACTAACATTAGGGAACCACTGGTATACACTATATTAAATTAATAAATGAACATAAAACAATTATTATTAAAAGAAAACTCACCTTGAACCTGAGTTCACCGATGGGAGGTTTGGCAAAGGGCACCTTAGTGAACGCAAAGAACTCCCTTCCATTCCTCGACTGTTTGACGGCACCCTTCAACCGACCCAAGGAAGTGCTGACCTCTGGTGCGGTCTCGGCAGCCCAGGAGAGTCCGAAGAAGGCGCAGAAGAGATAGACGTTCATCCTACCGGAGCAGACACTCTTCTGCTACTGCAACAGATCGATGCAGAAAATGTGAACAGTGCGGACACAGCCTTATCTTCTGATGGCGAAAATAAGGAGGAGGAAAATAGGAGATATGTGATTAATTCATTTATTCTACTCTGTTTAGTGCTTTGCTACGTTTTTCTAATATGTATTTTAAAGAAATAACTCTGGCGATAGATAAAAAACAGCGAAAATGTTTTCGATATTCGCTTGATGAAACGAGATAAAAAAAAAACCGATCTGAATTAATTGGCCTGAAAGGGTTCTTGGCTTTACATTGAAGATTTAGAAGTTAAGCCAATGTAATTTTGTAAAAATTTAACATTATAAAATTTTTCATTTTGTCACATACCATGTTTTACGACTCAATTTATTATCTTCGTACTTACATTCGACAGAAGTATGACAGCTCGTTCACAGACGATGTTGCGTCTTAATTAATGACGAATCTTTTTTTATTTGATATTACCTCATGAATAAATTAGAGTATTCATACGTGCAAACAGCTTTCCGAATCGTCAAAAATGATGGATCGTTACGAACGCGGACTATATTCCGGACTATACTCTGTCTTTTATTACGTTCACGTCCATCTTGTTCTAAGGTAGTGATAATACAGCCTTGGTGTGAACTACGGATGTCAATAACCGGTCGGTTATAACTGATAACCGCTTCTTTTTTTTATCAGATAACCGGTATCTTCGGATTACTATCATTATTGGTTATAATCTTTTGTTTTTAGTTCAAAAACCAGAGAAAAAACCGAATGAATATGAATTTCATAGAAAAAGTAACATGAGCAAAAAATACAAAATAAACATCTTACTTTTTACCCTCCTGCCTACCTCCTAGTGCTTATACCTCCTTGGTAAAGTCACACTGTTTCATGGACTGCAACTCCTTCTAAATTTCTATTGTTTGTTTCATATTCACCAGTAGCACAGAAGCGATTTGAGGTTTATTTCTTTTTAGTTTATTATTACTCATTTTCTTTCTCTGTCTGATTCTCAACTATTGATTGATTTTATTAATTCACACCAAACACTATCAAAGGTTTTTCTAAAAATCAGTAATTTTTAGAGTTTTTTGTTTCTTTATGAAAAACTTTCTTAGATTATTCCTTGCAGATTAATTTGTAATATACTTGAATTAAAGGCTTTTGCAATCACCCGTTATTTGTAACAATTCCAGTAGCTGTTATTTGTGACTTCATCAAAATAACATGTTTTGATGGGGAGTTATTTAATTTTGCTAAAATTGGTTATTTGTATCGGTTAAAACAACGGATCTAATATATTGCATTGTTATGCATTTAAACCTATTGGTTTGAAGTAGATATAGTCAGAACAATTATTCATTTTGCAAGGTTACGTGTTGGGCTAAACAGTGAAATTTCAATAACTGACAATATGGTAGCAGTTACCAAGTGATAACGTGATCGGGTAACAGGTGATTTTTATAACCTGTTAATTCATTATTTGTTACACCGCTTACTGGTTTCCTATTTATAATACTCGAAATTATTTATATTGGAAAGGGTACTTCCAGTTATATTTAATTTAGAATTATAGAAAAAAATAATTTTTCATTAACCCTCCAGTACTAATAAGGAACTTACAACCTCAGTACGAAGAGGACGCTTCTGAGCAATGCATTGCATAAGACTCAATTTAAATTTTTTTATTATAACCTTTTGCGAAATTTCCGTCGGCCTTTTGACCAAAAGTCTGTTTTATTAGTGTCCTGTCAACCCTTACAGCGGAATTCTTAGGTATCTTGGGTATTTCCAGGTTTTTCTTAGACCAGTTCCATATTTTAAATTGACAAAATTTATTCATGTAACAGATTAAATTAACTCGATTTAATTATTACTTTTCAACAAAATCTATTTCCTTCCCATCACAATGTGATTGTATTATCAGACCCGATTGTACGTAAAACATGTTAGGTGGCAAAATGTCATAACTCGACTTATAACATTTTTCCATCATACGATTCTGTGGCTTTCGACTTGTTACAATTTGCCACCGTTGTTTTCTCATGCACTAAAACAGAAAGAATTACAAATTTTTGTCACATTCTAACCATCAAAGAATTGGACTCCGGACTGTGAATACCCTTTTTTAGGAAAAAGTGACTAGTAATATTTTGATACATGAGCACAGAACTAATATAACATAATATGAAAATACGTTTGAGAGGCGTACACTCATCGCCCCTCAATACTAACCCATGTTATTACTTGCTATTATATTATCACTCACCAGTTGTTAACAGTTCTAAAATCGGCGGTTGACTAAAATGAGGAGAAGTACCTACTTGAGAAATACACGAAATTAGGAGGGGAAAAACCAAGTTCACATGATTTTATGGTAATTTGATTCCTTTTCATATTCACCAGTAGCACAGAAGCGATTTTGAGGTTTATAAATTTCTTTTTAGTTTATTCTTACTCGTTTTCTTTCTCTGTCTGATTTTCAACTATTGATTGATTTTATTAATTCACACCAAACACTATCAAAGGTTTTTCTAAAAATCAGTCATTTTTAGAGTTTTTTTGTTTCTTTATGAAAAACTTTCTTAGATTATTCCTTGCAGATTAATGTGTAATATACTTGAATTAAAGGCTTTGCCAATCACCAGTTATTTGTAACAATTCCAGTAACTGTTGTTTGTAACGTCATCAAAAACTTGTTTTGATGGGGAGTTATTTAATTTTGCTAAAATTGTTTATTTGTATCGGTTAAAACAATCAGTTTTAATTCGAGGTAAAATAAGAGCTAACCGGTACCGAGGCCAACCTTTTGCACTAGTCAGGAGTCATTCAAGGCAATTTCCTCTCTTCACTTCTATTCAATATTGTCCCCAAGTTATTGTATAAAGAGTGCAGCTTAATCAGTCAGGCAACATTTTTAATAAAATGTTTGGGTATGCTGTTGACGTGGTCTTAGTGGGATCATCTCATAAGGCTATTAAATAAGGTTGCGAAAGATTGGCGAGAGAAGCGGAAACAATGGGTTTTTAATATCAGCAAGGTCTTATCCTCATTGAAATAGTCTGACGGGGCTTAAATACCGAATTTTCAAAATGGCTTTCTCTGAAGTACCTTTAATTTTATTTATTTGAAATAACTACTTATAAAAAAAAAATTAATAAACATAAACTATTAAAGAATTTGATAATTAACTAAAGGAGAAATATTATACCAGGTTTAGAACAAATTATCGAAAATAAGGCAAGGCAAGCCGATGAGACGGGTGGGAAAAACATATGGTAATTGTCAATTGTTTTAATGAATATGTTGAAACACCTTTTATTTTCACTTTCTTGAAAATAGAAATATAGTAAGGAGAAGTATTGTCCTCGTTAATAATAAGAAATTGATAGAAATAAATGAAGGCTGAAAATATTTCACCGCTAGTTCCTTTATTTGGATGCTACGTTTCGGTCTGTAATCCATCCTCAGGCATCTCTGAAAAGGCCCTTATTATGTTGTATAATTGGACTTGGTCCAGATCGGACTTAATGTATTGCATTGTTATGCATTTAAACTTATTGGTTTGAAGTAGGTATATGGTTGTATATAATCATCTATCAATATTTCGCCAATTTAGGCACCATAAGGACAGTATAAGGGAAAGAAAAAAAACAAAATATAAAGAACAAAATGCAGCACATCTCACATACACATTCAAAAAAGAGGCATCACTAAAAAAGACACCCAAGCACATACTGATGGAAAAGAGAGGTTACATAACAACAGCTGGGAAAAGTTAAATTACCAACAGCTGATCATAAAAAAAATATAAAAATAAATCAAATAATTAAATAAGAAACAATCAACCAAATTAAAGAGGAGAGAGAATGTTTCTTTGCATAGAACAGGAAGGTTCTTAACAGTTTGCTATCTTGTAAATAAACTAAATAAGAGTCTTCTCACAGTTGCCTGAGGATGGCTTAAAGGCCGAAACGTAGCATCCAAATAAAAGAACTAGTTGTGAAATATTTACAGCTTTCATCTATTTATATAAATCACATTTCATCTTAAATCAATTAACATATAAGATGTTTTGAAATGAGCAAAAATTATCTGTGGTTTATGTTTTGAGAAGTGGTTGAGACTACACTGTAGTCAGAACAATTATTCATTTTGTAAGGTTACGAATCTTTACCTAATAGATTTTCTATTAATAAAATGACGTTGATTATAATAATGTTTCGTATTATTATAACTTGACAAACCAAAAATATATAGTACACAGTATATTCGTAGTTACTGCAATAGTTCAATAAACCACTTTATTATACTTTTGTAAATAAAAGACGTGCATGATGTTGAAAATATTTCAAGTAGATATCGGTTTATTTGCATTGTTTAAAATCATTTTTAAAAATGGATTATTATTATACAGTATTTAGGGAAAGTTGTGTAATTCGGACACCGCACCTGATTTTTTTCTATGACACCATAAAAAGAAAAATTGCCGACATTTTCCTATTTTTTTAAAACTGCTATACGCGATGAGTACAGGTTGTAATAGCTCATCGGATTCCTTGAAGGACCGTGTGTGGACTAACGCATCCAACTGTAGTCCTTCAAAGTTGGATCGCGAATAGATAGCTTAATAGTGATGGGCTAAACAGTGAAATTTCAACAACTGACAATATGGTAGCAGTTACCAAATGATAACGTGATCGGGTAACAGGTGATTTTTATAACCTGTGAATTCATTATTTGTTACACCGCTTACTGGTTTCCTATTTATAATACTCGAAATTATTTATATTGGAAAGGGTACTTCCAGTTAAATTTAATTTAGTATTATAGAAAAAAATAATTTTTCATTAACCCTCCAGTACTAATAAGGAACTTACCACCTCAGTACGAACAGGACGCTTCTGAGGAGTGCATTGAATAAGACTCAATTTAAATGTTTTTAATATAACCTTTGGCGAAATTCCCGTCGGCTTTTTGACCAAAAGTCTGCTTTATTAGTGCCCTGTCAACCCTTACAGCGGAATTCTTAGGTATCTCGGGTATTTCCAGGTTTTTCTTAGACCAGTTCCATATTTTAAATTGACAAAATTTATTCATGTGATAGATTAAATTAACTCGATTTAATTATTACTTTTAAACAAAATTTATTTCCTTCCCATCACAGTGTGATTGTATTATCAGACCCGATTGTACGTAAAACATTTTAGGTGGCAAAATGTCATAATTCGACTTATAACATTTTTCCATCATACGATTCTGTGGCTTTCGACTTGTTACAATTTGCCACCGTTATTTTCTCATGCACTAAAAGAGAAAGAATTACGAATTTTTGTGACATTCAAAACATCAAAGAATTGGACTCCGGAATGTGAAAATCCCTTTTTTTAGGAAAAAGTGACTAATCAAATTTTGCTATAATATGAATATACGTTTGAGAGGCGAACACTCATCACCCCTCAATACTAATTAATTAATAATGAATAATTATTATTCACTATTATATTATTACTCACCAGTTGTTAACAGCACTAAGGTCGGCGGTTGACTGAAATGAGGAGAGGTACCTGCTTGAGAAATACATGAAGTTAAGAGGATAAAAACCAAGTTCACGTGATTTTATGGTCATTTGATTCCTCTTCTACGGCTTTGTTAATATTTGAGGGTTAATTATAAATACATTATATAAATTAATTATTTATATTACGTACTGTGTGAATGAAGTATCGTCCTTTCAATTTTATTATTTATATTCTATAATAAAATATATTCTACATATTATGTAACAATAAAGGATCATAGGTTATAACATTCATTATTCATCAATATTTTTTTTTTAAATATTGTAAACTGATGAATAATTACGACAACATTATATGTAATTAAATTAAATGACATGAAATTACAAGATATGTATGTCGAGATGATGAGGGAATACCGCGAAACATAGACAAGAATATGCAAACATCAATAATAAAATTGAGAAAGGAACATGTTTCATTCACATAGTATTATTTATACCTGTTATAAATATTATACTTATAATCTTCCATTTTTCGTAAAAAAATTAACATGAGATATATTAATTAAAAAATATATGATGTGGATACCGCATGACTTCCTTTTCTGTTGCCGAGGATACTTTAAAATTGGCACTCGGCGCCGCGACGGCTATTGGCGTATATCTATTGACATTCACACACACACGCACACGCACACGCACACCCACAGGCACACGCACACGCACGCACTCACATACACACATACACACACACATTGTTTTTAGAACTATATTATCTATACATGTAAGCATTAAGGTTTGTGAAAATAAATTATTGCGTTATATATTTGGTCCGAAGAAGGATAAGTCAACTAGAGAAAATTTTGATGGCTACACAATACACTGCTTGAAATGTACTCGGTAAATATAGCGCTGGGAACAAAAAACATAATTTTTTTTGGGGGGGGGGGGGAGGGGAGAGGAAGGATATAGGCATTGGGTGTGAGTTTAATGTACTAAGGTATATGACGTATACGACTTATTTACTGCATATATCATTCAGATATTATCTTCCATAAAAGCTTCTGGCAATGATCTCATCACATCATATATCCTAAAACAGGTCCCTCGAAAAGCTGTCCTATTCCTAACCTATATATACAATGCTTCACTCCGATCCACTTACTTCCCTGACCCTTGGAAACCGTCTGTTGTAAAAGTGATTTCAAATCCAAAAAGCCCCCTGAATTCCCATCTTCCTATGGTCCTATTTCATTCTTGTTACTCTTTTCTCACTATGGACAAAATTCTAGAAAAACACATATTAAAACGACTGCACCCAATCCTAGATTTAAATCAAGTGATTCCTGACCATCAGTTAAGATTTCGAACATCGCATTCTACAGTACACTAGTGTCGTCATGTGTTGGATATTATATCCTCCATATAAGAGCGCGGAATGTACTGCACGGGAGCCTGTCTCGATGTAGAACAAGCTCTTGACCGAGTCTGGCACCCGGGACTGCTTTACAAACTCCGCCAATTACTTCCCTCAACATATTTTCTATTAATCCGCTCCTACCTCACCGATAGAACCTTCAAAGTAAACCATAATCTTTCCTACTCATCACTCGCCGGAGTGCCTGAAGGTAGTATACTTGGCACCATCATGTACAGGGTGTATACAGCTGATATCCCAACCCATCAAAGCACCATCCTCATTACTTACGCTGATAGCCCATGTGTGTTATCTGTGAACAATAACCCATTTGCCGCATTTCTAATCCTACAGTCACACAGCCATCACAGCTATTGAAGAATGGTGTCAAAACTGGAGAATTAGAATTAATTCCATCAAATCACCTTTACGCTACTTAAATTCTTAAATAGTATACCCACTACATCCTGATCTGCAGTATCCTTTAATAATATACCATTTATCTCATTCGAACAGATCCGCTACATAGGACTCCATCTTGACAAGCATCTTACATGGAGCCCTCATACAAGTTTGAAACGACAAGAAACTGCTCGAAATTTCTGATTACTACAACACTTACTTGACAAACGCTCTAAATTACCAATTTTCTGTAAAAACCTCATATACATTACCATTATCAGGGCTATTTGGACATAAGGAATAGAACTTTAGGGCATCACTAAACCATCTAATTCCTTCCGCATCCTTACAATCCAAAATTCTTCAAAAATCCTTAATGCTCCTTATTTCGTCACAAATAAAATTATCCATAAAGACCTCATATATATCTCAATATCTCATCTGTTGCAGATTTATCCTGAAATAGATATATGTCCTTTAACTCCAAACTCCTTACCCACACCAACCCTCTTGTTCGTAGCCTTTCGTCCCTATGTATTCCTGATAATCCTCTGAGGCGTCTGAAAAGAACATGGTCACAGGAACTTCTAACTTAAAATAGCCATTGAAGTGCTGCCAATAGGTGGTTCCTTCACAAGTCATTATCATGTCTTATATTTTCAATTCACATTTACTTATTGAATGTTTCTAATACAGTTATGAATTTCAATAAATTAAAATTAAAAAAAAAGAAGAGATTTGCTTCAGTGAAACCATTATATAAATATATATTATTCAATTTTATATTATATATTATTATTATTCTATATTATTATATTCAATTATATATTCAATTATTATATTATTATTATTATTATATATATATATATATATATATATATATATATATATATATATATATATATATATATATATATATATATATATATATATATATATATATATATAAAAAGAAGAGATTTGCTTCAGTAAAACCATTATATAAATATATATTATTCAATTTTATATTATATATTATTATTATATATTCAATTATTATTATTATATTATTATATATATAATATATATTATCCAATTATAAATATATATATTTTTTTCTGTTTTGTAATAGATCCTAATGCATCAATGTAATGTCCTGCTAATGCTAAACATTCTCGAATGATTTATTTATTACATAATTTAATATGGTGGTTTTAGATCTAAATCTAAAAATAGTCCATTGTGTTCAGTTTAGGAAGGGACACACTTCTGAGAAACCAATTTAGTTTAAAAACTCCATTCGAAGCATACTTTTAATTCAATATGCTTTCTTCCAGCTATTTTGTCCCTCTGGGTAAGAAAATTGACATTATTTTGTGTTTCAATTTTGGAGGGATTACGTTATTGGTCAGGTAAGTTGTGTTAATATCCAAAACAACATTAATAAAAAAAAAGAAAAATGATCTGGTATAAAGACATATGTTATTTAATTAGTAAAATTAAAATTGGGCATTTTTTACTAATAAACTTCTTTTATTGCTAACATTCGAAGGGGAGATGGAAAGCCAGGAAATTAAAAAAATCCATATTCTTCTTGGTCGATTATTGAGGGCAGTGTTGTCTTTATATTGTAGTTTTTTCATTGAAAGTGAACCTAGTCTTGAAAAACGGAATTTCATCTTCAGTATTGTATTTTAAAGTTTCATTTCTATTTTTTTTTTTTTTACTTTATTGAAATTATCAAAATATGCAAAATAAAATTTGGCTAATTGCATCTCAGTACACAGATTGATAAACATTTTTGATCGACTGTTTAAAAAAAACATAAAAACAGAATATGCAATTGTACAAAAATCCGGGCTCTGGTCATCACTGATCTCTATAATGTACAGAAATTACCAATAGGCCAGTATGAAGATGAAAATGCTTATGTAAACGGACGAAAGAATATGATTGCAGAAGTTGATTGATTGATGTTCGTGGGAGTGGAATAAATCAGAGAATGAGATAAGGATTTATTGATAATGATAGCCTGCGCGGAATGAAATATCTGGAGGATCTGATTTGTATGTGATATCAATATGGGCTAAGCTTAACTTTTATATACAAAGTTATTTCACCAGTCCGGTAATAAATCCACAAATAAGCAAAAATACAAAAATTATATAATGGATTAAATTGGCAGTAAATGCAATAATTCATATAAACAGTGGCGGTTATTCCATTTGTGCACATGATAACATGATCCCTGTAGCTTTAAAAAAACAATTATATTATGGTAGCAAAAAGAAGAAGAAAATATGTATTTGAAATTGAATAACTCTGCAGAAACGCTCCATTCTGACAGAAGCTACCCGCACGGCTTGAGTAGTGAAATCTCTGATCTGTGCCAGAAGCTAGAGAGGGGGCTGGGTTCGCGTTGGTGGGGGTACAGCCTGCCTATCTTCGCAACTTGAGCACACATTTCTTGTAAAAACACTCGTCGCTCTGGTGCAAGGGCTTTTACATCAGCTAATTTAGTGTATAATAGTCAACTTGATTTCCAATTCATGTATAAGTTATTTATTTTCACTGTAAACCAAAAATAAAAAATTAAGCATACTAAATATACAATTTTATAAACATTCCTTATTTTCTTATAAATAAGCTGCCGCAGATCCTCAGTCTCTTCTCACAACCCTTGATAAATAATGAAAATTACCATTGTCAAAGGTTGCAGTTCTTTATCATGATCTAATATTATAATTAAAAGGCTCATACAGAAACATTTAGAAAATATAGTTATGATTTTTCTTTATTTATATAAACAACTATGTCCGTGTTATTTTCTCAACTACATAATATTAGAAGCTGGAATGACAATTTTATCCTAATTTATTTTATATTTACTCAAATGAATTTAAATTAAACACTAATGAATTCTGTGAGAAAGTGATATTGCTACCGATTGTTTAGAACAAGGTAAGTCACTTCTAAGTCAGACATAAATTATTCAGCATATTTACTTGTTTTCTCAAAAGTAATATAGTTAATGATGCAAATCATGGAGACAGTGGAGCTAACTCATTTTATTATAAAATAATACAAATCCATTTTTCTGTTCCAAGAGAAATGAAAGAGTCAGAATTTTTAAAGTTGAAGATATTTGATGAAGTTGCATGGTACTTCTGCTGAAAGCTATATTGCCGGGAGAGAAGGAAGGACAAAAATAAAATATAAAAATTGTTGTATATTTAAAAAATATGAAATAAAACAAATAACAAAATTCTTATAAAAAATTGCATTGATAAATTCTGATTGTTGTAAAAAAAAAATTATTTTATTGAAAAATATAAAAGGTATTAAATTCAGTCATAAATGTATTAAATAATATAAAATGCATACTTTTTATTTTACTAAACAATAATATATATTTTATAGTTCATCTGACCCACCCACACTGTTTTCTATTTCAGAAGTTTTGAAAATATCTTCCCAAAAATCAAGAACTTCTTTCATATTATTGAACTCCTTTTCTACTATATTTTCTTTCGATAAATATAAATATTTACTACTATTTTTGAATTCTGGCCAAAACGGTTGTTCTCCTTCACCAGTTGGTTTTCTGAAACAAAGATTGGTTATTTTTCAACGACTTCTTAACTATTTTTTTTATAATTATTAATTTCAAATTATTTTTTTATATTAAAATTTACCCTACAAATTTTATTAAGTAAAGTTCAGTGCCATTTAAAAAAATAAAAATTGAGATTATTTTTGAGGTAAGACCTTAATAATTGAATAAAAGCATTTTTTTTTTCTAATTTTTAAAAAAGTTACGAGAAAACCTATGGAACAAAAAGTGAAAAATTGATATTTTTTTTTATGTTTTTTATTATTTTTGTATTTTTTATCTCATATTAAGCTAACCAAAAATCCTCAAGCGTTTTACAGGCCAAGCCCTGTACATTAGACAAATTGAAGGAAGCAATCTGTCAAGAAACCAATGGAATCAACAGAGGCCTACTGCAGAGAGACAAAATCAATTTTTGCTAACGGCTTTAAAAATGTGTGAATTATAATAGACATCAAATTCCAGATTTAATTTTTCGCACAAAATGTTTCTTAAATACTATGTTCCAACAATTAAAGATTTTATGATTATTTCAAAACCACTCGAGATCTCTGTCCTGTTCTGTACAATGAAATGAACTTCGCTGCCTACTAACTCAAAAAAATCTTGAATGTTGGACTTTTTCCCAAAATTCTATGACTACTTCATCACTAGAGACCGGATTCCCGTGCAGTTGCACTTTTTTTTCGGTTGCTTGAAATCGATCGGGGACAAATTATTTAGACGAATTAAGGCATCCGGATGAGCATAAGTAAGTTTTTATTTTGCAAAAAATTGCACATTTTAAACAATTTTGGGTAAATTGCACGTTGTCTGATTTTACTACATTAAATTGCATATTTAGCCCTAAAAAAATATTAGTAAATTACTTGAAAATATAAACATTGAACCTAAATTACACAAATTCAAGGCCATCTGCTTATCTATCCTTCTTTATGGCCGAACAAGGAGAGAGCAGGTCAGAAATGAAGGGATACGTGGAGACTTTGGAGTACCCGCCTTGAGGGACACAACACTGTCGAAAGTGGTTCGGTCATCTGGTCATCTATGCCGAATGAATGAATACCAAGATCCACGAAAGTTTTTTGAAGCCAGGCCCACTAGCAAATCAATAATGTCCTTCAAGTAAAGTACTACTTCCGGTAATCATGCAATGACCAAAAAGGGAGGTTCAGAACTAGATTTTACAGTAATCATAAATACAAAGTTTTAACTTTCTACGGCTAACCGTTTTTGAGTTATGCGAGATACTTACGAACGAAAGAACGTACTTTCAGACATCACGACGAAACTTGTCAAAATGGATTCCGGGATGGTCAAAATAGATATTTCCGTTGAAATATGAAAACCGAAAATTTTCACGATTGCTATACTTCCTTTACTGCGTACAAGGAAGTAAAAATGTATCAGTTGGCAATAAAAAACACTTAAGCAGAAAATGCGTTGCTATTGTGCGTGAATCGCATATAATCGTGTGAAAAGTAGCAAAAAATATACTAATAAAGAGCTGGTGAGGCTTTCGCATTTTACATAACAATGCTCTAGCATATCTAATTTATTAAGAAAAGGTAGTCAATTTATGAAAGAAAACAAAATACGTAGATTTTCTAAGCAAAATAAAACTTAAAATACCAGTCAGTTATCATTTTATCCCATCTTCCGATATCCGCTCTTGGAATGAGAAGATCTTTGGTAGATTTGCTTGCTATTTATTTTATATTTCAATTGTTATCCCAGCAAGTTTTTTTTTCATCTCTTGTTGAGCAATGGCGGAGGATTAAATTATTGCTTTATTCACTGGTCAGGTTTAACTATGACAGGGTAGGGATGTAACAAGGTGTAAATTATAGAGTTTTTCTTTAAATCCATTGATATATTACTTTTAGAAATATCAGTTTTGAGGGTAACATTAATAAAATATGAAAGAATAGAATAAAAATTTAAAAATGAGTAAAATGTTAATAAATAATTAATTTAAGCAGAGCTTTAATTTTGAAGTATAATAATGAACCTATACTATAATAGGAAGAATGGTTATCCATTTCAAAATTGACAATGCAAAAATTTATGGTCTTGTTTATATTATTTACGTATGGTCATCTGGAAGATTATTGATCTATAATTATCATGACAAAACTCAAGACCTGTTTCTATACTTGCTTCACAAAGATATAGCATGAAGTATCTTTTCCAGATAGCTTGAGAATTATTCCTTTTTTGAAACGCTGATTACTATTTGGATATGAAGAAATAACTACTTACTGATGTTTCGCAAAGTTAACCCAGAGCCTGATCAGCTGTTGAGATATCTGAACATAATCTGGTTGTGACATTACAGATGTACGGGCTCCTGGGAGGTAGCTTATATCAAAGAAGTATGGAAGATCATCACCATGAGCAACTCCTAGAGGAGAAAAAATATGTAAAAGTATTTTTATTTGGAGGCATAATTATAGGACTAGTTGTATTATGTTATAGCTTTATTTTTTTGAATCATAATTACAAATAACTAAATAAATAAATACTTTTATAGAAGTTAGTAATAATAAAATAAATAAAAAAAGTAAAAAATATAATTAAATTTATATATTGAGGCAAAACGCATTCAGCAGTAACATCCACAAAACTTATTGTTTTTACAAGGTCTTCCCATGAATGAAGGTCCAAACATTAAGGACCTATTTCTGAAACAAATTAGGGTAAAAAAGGTTAAATAAACATATGTACGGCATATGCTTCCTGTGACATACAAGAATTGAAAGATGATAGGAATATGTTATTTTTTACATTTTCGTCAGCCTGGTCTTGCCCTGCATTTTTTGTTGGTCCAATTTTATTAGCATTTTTGGTTGTTTTAGTATAATTTCAATTTCTGTCAGTCAAGTATCGTTTATATTTTCTGCAAATTTAGTATTACAATATCCTTTAAAGTTAGTAAAATGTTGTTTCCCACTGAAGAATATGCCCATATTCATTACATTTATGGTCATTCTAATGAAAATGAAAGACAGGCAGTTTTAGCGTAATAGGCGATTTTCTAATCACACATGAACTTATTATCAAATTATTGAGATGCGGCAATACAAATCAGGAGTTCTTGGGTGTGCTTTTAGTAATGGGATGATCTCGGGATCATATACGTATGAATATAAATAATTTTTAGGTATTTCATCCCTAGATCATTACATTACTAATAGCACACCCAAGAATTTCTGATCTGTATTGCTGCCTCCCCATAATTTGTTAATAAGTTCATCTATGATTAGGAAATTGCCTACTACACTACAACTGCCTGCCTTTCATTTTCATTAGAATGACCATAAATGTAATATATGCTATATACCTAATTATATATCTACTTTCCATTAAAATTCTTTTAAAAATGACTAAAAAAAAAAGAAGAAGAAAAAATGTGATAAAAAAATATGAAAATTAATTTAACTAAGTACTTCACCTGAGTTTGTATCTATTTTCATCCTCAATATTGTTTCCCATATCGAAGGACCTCCGGTAACATTGAAGACATAGAAATATTTTGGACCCTTATGTTTCTTGAGTTCATGAAGTGCAGGATACACAAAGTAGCCATCAGTGTACAACTAAACATAAAGTATTAAATTTGTAAGAAATCAGTTTAATTGATCTAAACCTGATTAAAAAAATAAAGCCACTGGGGATGGAAAAAAGTCTCAACAAGTAGACAAATTTAAATATATTGTCTCTGGAATAGCTTAATAAAATTGAACAGAATTCTATTTTTCTTCTTCCTTATACTGGAATTCTAAAAATCTCGATAAAACTTAAACTGAAGGGAAACCTATCAGTTTTCAGCATTTACTCCAATGTAAATATCCTCGCATTTACTTATTCAGCAATTAAATCAGGCCATAATTAAACCTGTAGGCATTGCTAGTGCTAAACCCAATGATGGAAACCAGAAGTTTGGAATTTCTTTGGGACCTCTAGTTATCATGAGAGATAGCCACATAAGTGATATGGGGTTACCCATAGCTCATTAAAATAAAATCAATAATAATATATATTTAATAAAATTCTATTTTAAAATACCTTTTCTATTCCTTGCTCAACATCATTGTCAGGAAAGAACTTTTCAGCTATTTTACTGGCAGCATTTTTGTTACCATCCGGAAGATTGAGCATTCTTGTAAGATATTCTTCTTTTTTCTCTAGGAATTCTGCAATGATTGGTTTACCCTTAAGACGAGTTAAAGCTGTAATAATTTTACAGATTAATTTATAAGGTTTATATTACAAGAAAAATAATAAATAAACTTGTATTTATTATAGTTAGTTTCTTTTAAAGTATATAAATACATTACATGCATTTATATATTTTTCTTATATATAATATACAAAAATATTTTTATAAATATATATTTTTATAAACATATTTATGTATTAAAGTAGTTGAACGACCTTTAAATCTCACCTCTATTTCATATTTATTTATATAACCTTTTGGGCCTAAGATTCAAATTTACAAAATTTTTAAAACAAGAGATAATGGATAGTCAATACAAATAAAGACATAAATTAATTTTAAATGCTTTTAGAATGAAGCATTGTTGTTATAATAAATGAATGTAAAACATCCCTCAGGAATTTATTCAATAGAACATCGAATATAAGCTGTAACAAATACAATAGAAGGAAATATCTCCAATTCAAATTCAAATTGTTAAAAAAGTAAATCTTTTTCTATTAATACTTTATTTTATATAATTCTAAACCCCCATTCTATGACATAAGGCATTGATTTAATTTATTAACATGTATCTGAGGTTTTCTTGGAATTTCCTAAAATTTAGGTTTTGAAAACTCGTTACAAAATTTTGTTGTTTTAAGAATTGAATTTTTAATAGAATTTTAATTTAATTAGTAACTAATGTTCAATTTGAATCTTACACAATGATTTGAACAACCCCTCTCGGCTGGTAACACCAGTAAGCCAAGGAAAACTACTATCTGTCACGGGCCACTCAGTCAACAAAGAACCATTATGCTTAGGTTCCAATACAGGCCCATGTATTATCAGAGGCTCTTCGGCCCAAATCTGTAAAGGAAATAAAAATAACATGTAAGTTTACAGTTAAATACATGTAATATTTAATATTATTATTACTTAACTAGAAAACCTAATGTTTACACAATAACAAAGGCATAGTTTGTTCTTTAACATAATAAATTGTCATATCAACATCATTTGCTACAGTTATATAATAGTGCATATAGAAGAAGTCATCGAGGGTCATTTCCCATAGTTTGTAATACATATAATAGCACCTGCTGGCGGCCTATAATCTTTACTACCTTTTGAATATCTATGATCCAATATTCACTAGTCTGTTTCAAGTATTTATTCTTCTCTTATCCTTTAAAATGGTGTGTTATAATATATAATAATATACTTTCATCGCCTAACGATCACAAACAATTGAAGTTACATTTCTCAGTTTTTCTCTCCCCTCCCCTTCCTTCGCAAAAGAAAAAAGTTAAGACTGACATGCTTTTCTATTGGCCACTGTGTCAGGATAATGAAAAACATGAACTAGAACTAGTTTCATTGCTTTAGAGAAAGCAAAAGCAGAGATTAATATTTACTGATTTAAGAGCAAAACTTTTAAACATAGTAAGGTTAAGCTGTGTTTTCTTTTGATGTAATAAGTGTACAAATATAATTTTATAAAGTGAAAAAAATAAAATGAAAACTTTGAAAGATAAGATAAAGAATAAAAACTGTTCTTTAAATTGGTATGTTTTTTCCAGGACCTAAAGATCTAATGATAATTTAATTTAATAAAATTATACCTTATTTATACTTATGTTCATCATTCCATAATGCCTTCATCGCTGAAGGTAAATAAATGAGAAATAAAAAGCAAAATATTAATAATTTTCTCTTTTAAGTCATGAAGTTACTTTATCAACAGTAAAAAAAAAAAATACCCTTAATTTATCTTCAGTTTTGGTAATTTCCTCAACAGGCTTTGATTGAAGACATGTCAGAATATTCTCTAAATCACATCCGACAGCTTTGGCTACAATGAGGGCAGTTTTCTTAGCATCACCAGGCTTCCGAAGTGCCCAGTGGCTACCTCCAACACCACTTTGTGAGATACAGCCTTTCAATAAAGCTATAAAATAGTTTTATTTTATTAATTTTTGTTTTCTTAATTTCTATCTTGTATATAGAAAACCTATATAAGGAAAATTAATTTCAGAATTTATGCACAATAATACAAGTATTTTTGTGTTTTAAAAGTCATTTTATATGGAACATTAATACCTAAAATTTAAAGTAATTTTTAGGCATCAAAATCTTTATAAGATAAATAAACAAAAATGTCCAAAGAGTAAGTAAAAATGAAGCTACAAACTCCACCAATAATTCATTTTTATCACCTTTTTTTAAAAAAATTATTTGCTATTAAAATAAATGTATCAAATTTTTAAAAACATAAATGAATTATGATAAAAAAAATTCAATTAGTATCATTATGAAGTTCCTTACAATTTTAATTCAAAAGAATGACCATTGTACCTATTCTCAGTTTCTTTATTGTATTACGACAAAAAGTAGCTTTCGGCGCAATGAGCCATATTCATCTGAAATTTACAATCATCATACAGAAAAATATATAATTATAATAGAAATGTTACAAATATCAAAAGGAATCTGAGCATCTTACCTTATAGTTTTTGATTCATTATTTGAATCTCGTCTAAATGTTAAATTATTATCACTCATTTTGGCAAACATTCATCTCTTGAATTATTGATCTAATAGTTCAATTACTAATGAATATTATTTAACCACAATAGTCAATAGGGGAAAAAAAAATTTAATTTAGATCAGATTCCTGTTGACATTTGTAGCAATTCTATTTTAATTATATATTTTTCTGTATATTGATTGTAAATTTCAGATGAATATGGCTCATTGCGCCGAAAGTTACTTCTTATTGTAATACATTAAAGGCACTGAGACTGGGTAATTATACAATATATACAACACCTGGTACCTAAGTACTAACTACTTAAGATTGTTGTATATACAAATTTAGGAAGAATCAAACATAAAGTTTAAGGATAAAATGGATATTCAAGTGGCCAATAATATACATGTAGAAAGGAAAAGTAATTTATTAAGAAAAATGAATTTTGATAATGGAGAAATTTTCTGAAACGTCAATCTATGAATAAAGATTTTAGAAGTTTGAAGGTATGTGATCAATCTTCCTATCTTGGTACATTTTAATAAAATGAGATGGAAATAGACATTTCAAGTATAGCAAAATGTTTAAATAAAAATAAAGGCTTCTAATTTCAGAATATAAATTTATTTAAATAAATTTTCATCCAGAAAAGGAAGAAAATTTACTTCATACCCATAATTAAATTAATTTTTAAAAGAAGATCCTTCCGTAATAACAAAAAAAGATATAAATGTTTATTAAATAACTAAAAACTGGTTGAGGAAAGTAACCAGAATTATTTGGTAAAATTGTTAACACATACACACATACATGATAAAAAATATATATTGATAAAAATCTAAGGACCTTCCTCCTCTCAATTATCTCATTTCTCAGTTCATCCTCTTACCTTAATCCTACCTTATAGCTCCTATATACTGGGTCAGAGAACCAATACCCTTAGCTCGCTTTTGATTTACTGGTTGTCCCTTCGACACAGCTGATCATCCTGCCTCAACCTGTTCCGCCCAGTTACCCTACTGGGTACACATTGTTTTAGGCCTTCTGAAACCTCCTATCACCCTCACCTCGACAATTGATGAGCGCATTTACAATACCCCGACAGGTCAATAAGAAGAGAAAAAGAGTCATACTAGCTTCATTTATTTCTTGATTGGAATAAATAAGATTTTATAGGGATATTCTTGATATCATATTGAAGTCATTAAAGCATTCTCCACAAAAAAGGCCATATTGCGGCTACAGCCCCAATTCAAGGACAAAAAAAATGTTTTGCAATGTCTTTAGAGAAAAAGATAAAAAATAAAAATATATATATGTTTATATATACACATTAAGTTGTACCTCTAGATCGTGGCAAAGCACAGAGGTAATGAGCAGAAGCTGCACCAGCACTTAGTCCAAAAGCTGTTATCAGGTTGGGGTCGCCTCCAAAATTGCTTATTTCACGTTTGGTCCATTCAATAGCTGCAACCATATCTTTCAATCCCATATTACCTGGGATCTTTTCATCTTCTGTGCTCAAGAAACCTATAAAATAAAATAAAGAGTCATGACTTCAATTCTCTCCTAATAAAACATTAAAAGATTAATTCTAAATATTTAATACTAATAATGGAAGAAGGAAAATTCTAGTGATGTATTAGTGGAATAATTTCTTCCTTATATCTCTATATTCGCTTATTAGTTCCACCAATATTTGAGGTTACTCCCCCATTCTCAAGATGTTTTTTTTCTATAAACATCATACAGCAATCAGAATTATTTAAATAACAATATTGCACATACAATAAATAAATATTCCTATTGTCTAGATATATCCATATTAATTTCATGTGTTAATAGATACAAATAAATAAACAAGAAAAAAATGAGTCTTACATGGTTTAAAACAATTGCTAGGAGTGTGTACTACATATATTTTCATCATTCTCACATTGCTGTGGTATTAGCTCCTCTACTAATCCATCCCTACTATTATTTATTTAGCTCTCATCCATCTACCTCTATGCTGTTGCCCTACATTATTTGTTTATCATATATACATAAAATATATATATATATATATAATTTTAGATGTCATTCTTAATATTTATTTAATTACTTTTTGAACTATATTTATGTCTATTAAATATGTATTCTCATTATTTCAAAGGCTATTATATTATTAATAATATCAGCATAGTGGCAGTTTAAAATTTTTGTGTCAGTCTTATAACTACACGGTTAAATACTAATGACATCGGAAATATTTTTGTGAAGTTTTTTTTATTCATAAAAAACATTATAATTTAATGATAATGATATTGATATTATAATTTAATATTTGTGATTTACAATGACAAAATTCTGATATCATTTCAGATCGTTATAAATAAGTTTTATCAATTCCTAAGTGTGAAGTATATGGTTTATTTAGACTGTATTATCTATGTTTTTAGTTATGTGAATTGCTTCCATTGTCCTTCTATTTTTTATGTATTTTTCATTTTTCTAATATTTTGGGATTTTTTAAATCAAAGCTGTGGTTATTTTCAATACTATATTGGGCTAATTCTGTGATATTATTGTTCTTATTATTTTTATAGTTACTTATGTGCTGTTTGATTGGGGTTAGAAGTTGTTTTTATGTTTCACCTATGTACATTAAGATGTACTGCTTGCAGTCAACCTGTACACCACCCCCAATTTGTCCATCACATTCATTTTGTCTTAAGTACTGCTCAAATATTTGTCTAATCTATTATTATTATATATATATATATATATATATATATATATGTATATATATATATATATATATATATATATATATATATATATATATATATATATATATCACTATGTAATATGTACCAATAAAGGAATACAGAGATACAAGGAAGAAATTATTCCACTAATGCATCATTAAAAGATTAATTAGGCATTAAAAATCAAGAAAGGGTATAAACATTTTCAACAAATATTTTTCTTTCTAACTTAAAAAGGTACTTCCAACAGTCGTTGAAACAAAATTAGTTAAATGAATTACAAATACCTAAAGCTCCAAGACGGTAGTTGATGGTAACTAGCACTACATCTTCATCCATGAAGTACTTAGCTCCAGAAGAAGGACCAGGCAAACCCATCCTCCAGCCTCCCCCGAAGAAGTAGATCATGACGGGAAATGATCCACTGGTCTGAAGGAAATTTCTCAAATTTTTAATATCAGTATATACACATCGATTCATTCTTATTTATACATATATATTCATAAGCAAGTGTCTTGATAACTAATAGTTCTTTGAACTGTAGACCTTGCGAAGAAATCTAAAATATCCCCTTTATTGCGATTTTTATTAAAGAATTAGCCAATGATGCCATTGATTGAAAAGCTAACATTGTTTCCAGGAATACTGGACATCATAATTTGTTAAAATTCAAATCTCAATATCTATATATACATATTTTTGAATATTTAATTATCAATAAATCTAATATCGTACTAATTCAGAGATTTTGATTTTATTTTGCATCCTATAAAATACCTAAGGGAGCGGAGTACTTCAGCGGTAAGGCACTGTGTTACCATGCTCCCGGTCCCGGGTTCGAGACCGGCTGTGGCAGATAATTATTTATTCTGTTATCAGCCGTGGATCGATCCTGTGGGATAGTCTCTCGATCCACGGCCTGGAGATCTCACAGCGTCTAGAAAGTGGGTACATTAATTGGGGAAAAAACCTGGCGGTTGAGCATGATCTCGATGAAATCACCTCCTTGCACCTCAGTTGGCTTAGAAACAGTATGGTCCTTACCTATTACTGAACCCAAGACCCTTCATGAGTTGTAGTGGTACAGGTTTTTTTTGCATCCTTTTATTCCTATCACAAAGCAAATCTGCTGAATAGGAATGAGACTTTCCATCAGTAATATAATTACAAATCTCAATGTCGAAAAATCGCTAACATTCGAGTTAGACATGCCAAAGAAAATTTACAAATAATCAAAGAAGCCATTATACATTTGATCATTTTTAGTCGTATTTTCTCCGAAAATAATAGAAATTCGCACTATATCGAAGATCATCGCTTTGGGATGTTCGATTTAAACCCGTTTCATAATCCCTAAAACACGATTTGGTGGGTTTCGGGGTGTTTAATGTCAGGTCTGAATGCTCATCCTTTCGCTGGTATTTCTTCTTCCCATAAAGTCAGGAGGCTCACACCCTCCGTTTGTGGTCACCATCCAACGGTATCTCATACCTCATACCTTTAACCCACCGATCGTTAGTACTAATACTTCGGAGGCCTCATCGGGTGCAACCCTCTGTAAAATCCTGTTCTCGAAAACGTTCTATCGAGGCCTTCTGATACCCCGAAAGTAGATGACTAACCTTCACAATGTCTCGACCATATTTTAAGAGTTTTTGGCTAATTATGCTATGATATATTTATAACATAAAAATTTTGTTTCAGATTCATAGGCAATGAAATGACAAACCTTTGGAGTGTAGACATTGAGGTAAAGACAATCCTCAGCACCAAAAGGCCGATTTTGGAGGAATTGGTAACATGGTGGCTGAGACCTGGATGCGTCCAGAACACCGTTCCAAGGTTCTGGACTTAAGGGATCCTGTAAAACAAAAAGAATATTTAAAAAAAAAAAAAAAAAATTGTGAACAGCAAATTAGAAAAAAACAAAGAGGTGACATATCACTTATTCCCTAAAGCTTTCTTCTGTTCGACATTTCAGAGTAACTCCTGTTTGGGTTTGTATTGGATAAGGCACTCTGGTAAACTATTGGTTTCAATCAGCAGTATAAAGTTTTGCATGTTTTGTCAATCATGTGGCTTTTCTGTCGGAAGTCCTGAATTGTGATTTTGAAGAGTATTTGAGGCTATCAAATGCTTGCTCAAATGATTTTTGAATAGTAGTGTCTCCATTTGGGAAATCTCGGAATTCTAAAGATAATTTAAGAAAAATTGATCAATCGTTTTAGTCAAATCCACAGAGACACCCAGGAGCCAGCAAGTTTAAACTCAAGCTGATGGGGGTTTTTAACCAGCATTCAACTAATTAGATTTTTTTTTAAATACAGAAATTAACCATTTTTAATCTTGTGATGTCATCTTTACGCGTATCGAAAAAGTGGGACACCTAGATTTTTATTAATCGCCGGTTGAGTCGTTGTATCCGTTAAGCCCGCCATACACGGTCAATATTATTCAAACAATATTATTTAACGTGGAGTATATATCGCATGTCTCAATATTATTGCTACAATATACCTCTCAGACGGTCAATATTTTGACGGAATTCGATATTGACTTAATAATATTGATTGTATGGTGGACTTTAGACATCAGTTGTAAGTGTCAAGTTGCATAAACAACATAAACAAAGATTCTGAATTCCCAATCGGTTCCTCTATTTTGGAAAGAGAACAATCGAGACTTTTCTTCGACACATTCGACAGTTTTAATTATAATATAAAATATAAAATATAAAATGGATTAAATAAACTTTTAATTATATAAAAAACCAGGCGCTACCCGCAGTTTTGCACGCGAATATGTCATTTCTAACTTTTCATTTTAATTTTCATACGTTTATGGTAAAGGTACTGGTACTGGTACTGGTATTGCTGGGGGGAACTAGTCCGGAAAGTTGGCCTTATGGTCCTTTTTGCCAACCCCTGACGGCTACTTTTACGTCACCGCCACGTACTAACCAGAGTGGGAGTGTCAAGATTCATTTCGCGGGATCGCCACGAAATAAATATTAATCGACCCAGGTGGAAATCGAACCCACAACGTTCCGAAGCGGGTACTCTGGGACCCTCGCCCCAACGTACTCGGCCGTCACGTTCTCATGGTAAGGGTAACTATAATGCTTATAACAATTGTTTTATACATTGTGTGTGCGTGAGGTAAGCCCCGCTTCAGACACTCCACGTGATTTCACAGACATCCACTGATTTCACTTACTTGAACTGAAAATGGAACCTTTAGTCAAAACATGCATCATTTTTTCTTACTTTCAAATGAAACAGTCGAACTATTATATCTTGCCTGGTATGAGGATTTTGTTCTTCTTTTAAGGCATCTCCAATTTCAGACCATTTCGGGTTACTTGTAAATATGATAAACAAATAAGGACTATCGTAGTGACGAACATATGTCATGACATTCTGATTTCTCTCATGCATATTACGGGGCCCACCAGTAAAACAGGAAGCTAACAGAAACATCTTTCCAATATTCGAAACGTTACCATCCCCGTTGCACAATGCGCTTTTAAGACCAACATAGTTTTCCGCTTGCTGCTTGTTCTTGTTAAGTTGAAGTTAAGCGTTTTTGCCTCTATCTTGGCGTAGATATTAACCCAAAATTAGTTGAAAAGACTACGTTACAGAAAGATGTCTGTAACGTAATACTAACGTTTTATCTTATAAAAATAACTGTTGTAAACCGACGAAACCTGAAGTCTTCCGCCTGTAAAAAGTGAAAAAAAACGTGTTTTTTAGGTCTTAGAAGTAATTAAAAGGAGATTAAATACTCTTTTAATTATATTGGAGACTTTCACAGTTAAACTTTTTTAATATTCAATAGCGCGTATATTAAAAACTTAAAAGCTTGTCATTGATCGCAAGGTAAACAAAATATTGTACTCAAGAAGACTGATTACGTTTAGAAGAGTTGAGGAATTAGAGATAACATTTTTGAAGAAAAATAATGGAATTTTTTTTTAAAGCAAGTTTGGATTAATTAAATAATATTTTGTAATAAGTGATTAATAAATAATTAATTACATAATATGTAATATATTATATTATAAGTGGATTATGGGTATCCTTTTCTTTTTTACAAATCAAATAATTCCAATATTTTAAAATTTAGAGCATTCGACCTTCAAACCGAGTGGAAGGTCACTTCAAAATTTCGAGAAAAAAACTAACCAACTTCACTTTTATCTCCTCAAAGTAAAATTGTGACATCTCGCTGGAATTTCGCATACTTGATGTTAAAAGAGAAGGAAATTATTACATAAATCTTGATTTTGAATAAAACATTACGCCACCACCTTTTCCGAACCTTTAAGCAGAATGAAGTGTTCATAAATTGGGGAGTGGTTTTCAGAGAACTCATAATATATACTAAATAAATACTTGTATTTCAGTTGTGTGTGGTAGGTTAAGTTAATCAGGAGGTTGTAAGCTAATTATTATAACCATTACAACGCATGATACAATATATGCATTTAACCGATTATTTAAGGACTATCCAGATTGGTGATAGTAAAGAAAATGTAAGCGTTTAAGATGAAAACGTGAGTATTTAAGCATTTACTAGTTATACAGTTCATATTAGGCTCAAAAGAAAATCTACCGCAAGCGAATGGGAAGCTAAACTGAAGAGAATGGAAGCTAAACGTTGAAAAGAGAAAAGTATTGCACAACGGACGGAATCAAGAGGAGGTTGAAATTCGTTGCAAGGGAGAGATTCTGGAAATTTGGAGGATTATGCCTATCTAGGTACAGTAATTAGCAGGAATGGAAAGATCGACAGGTAGATTTCCAACAGAATTAAAAAAGCCAATGATGTATCCTACAGTTTGTGCAATAAATCATTAGGAAAAGGTAGGAAGAGAATAATGTTAAAATACATATTCTTAAAGCTGTATACTTGACTACCCTTATGTATGGAAGTGAAAGCTGGGAGTTGTAGGGAGACTATGCCTACCAACGTTCTTGGTTTATTCAACTGTTACTTGGGTTTTGTTTACTTACTTTTTTTGTATATTTGTTTGCACATATGTTTGATGTGAAAAAAATATTTGAATAATGTTTCTGCTTACGGTAATAGTAGTTATGTACGTAGCTTGGTCATAAAACAATATTCTTAATATCGACTCATTATCTAACTTGATTGGAACTGTTTTCCGTTATTAAACTAGGTTTTAATGGATTCGGAGCAAACTCATTGGGCCGTTAGAATTTACAAGGCTTCAGTTCGTTTCTTCCAAGTATTACGCTTAGTTAGATGGACAGAATATTTTTTTAACTTTTTTTTCTTTAGTAAAATTAAAATTTAACTTAATATAAAAATAAAACATTAAAAAAATAACGAGTTTAAAGATGCTCTAAAATAAATATATGATATATATATATTTTTTATTTTTCTATCAAAGCAGTCCAGGAAATCTAATATTTATTAACAAAAATTAGCAATAGTGACATTCCATAAATTTAATCTTCTTATATTACATGTACATTCACTTATCCATAATTATACTACGTTTCGGGATTGTTTCCCAAACTTCGGGATTACTTTCTTTTACTCAGCATAATTTTGTACATCAGGATACAGGGATACTTTGCACAATTGTGGATATAGTTGTGGATAAGTGAAAATGCATGTAAGATAAGAAGAATACAAATTTATGGAATGTCACTATTGCTAATTGTTGTTAATATATATTTTTTTAGTTGACTTCCGCATGATGGTATAGAAGTATCAATCTAATTATGGATTGATAAATTATTTACCACTTCTATAATTTTGTTTTTATTGAAAACTAATATCGAATATTATACATTCATCTTCAGTTCTAAAACCACACAAAAATTCAAAAATAAGCAATTAAAAATAGAGTTTGGTATTATTATACATATGACATAAAATATAATATAAATTAGTATTATAAAACATTTATGAATTTAATTAAGGCAAGAAATCAAATACATATTGGTACTCGCCATGGTTTAAGTAGATCAAACAGAAAAGCTTCTATAGGTTTGTTCTCGCACTGAACTAGTAATAGAAGAAAGATGGGTTGTATATACATAAACGGTTTAGGGGTCGGGTTTTTTCAGTAATTTCAGTGAGTAATTGTTTACAAAAATACCCCACCTTTCTTCCATTACTAGTTCAGTGCGAGAACAAACCAATACAAACTTTTCTGTTTGATATAATCTGCTTAAACCTGGGTGAGTTCCAACGTGTTTGATTTCTTGTCTTAAATTCATAATTCATAAATGTTTTATAATACTAATTTATATCATATTTAATTTAATAGGTATAATAATACCAAACTATATTTTGAATTGCTTATTAAAATTAGAAACTAGTTTTCAATCAAAACAAAATTATAGAAGTGGCAAATAACCGAACCGTCTATTTACTTTGCAGGCCGCAAAAAGAGAAATAAAAGCAACAGTCGCTGACACAGTAGTCAAGGAGTATGTAGACAAATCAGCTGGGAAATCGAGGACTTTTTAAAATATGCATCTGGACGAATTCTAAAGAACTTCCGCAATTACCAGTTCGTTGCTGGCTGTAAGATGCTGGCTGGTCATTATTACCTCCGCAAGCATCTTCATTGCGTAATTTGCTTAAGTAAAGAAATGAACGCCGAACATTCTTTACATGTCCTGCATTAGGAGGTTTTTCGATAACATTTCGAAGATCAAGATAGCATCTATATTAAAAATGAACGGTTATATTGGACTGCACAGACACGAATAGCTGAAGCGGCTTACATTACCATGGCGTAGGGAAAAAAAAAATTTGGAGACGAATCCATATATGCTTAATTGTACTTTTATTCTCTCTTCAACTTGCACTTGAACGTATTAATTGCTGTACACTCAATTCCCGCGCTTTTATTCCCCTTACAACTCGATCTCTTTTAATCCAGTTGCCCTTCTCTTCTCGTTCATATGCAGTTGCTCTTTTGAATTCAGTAAGGTAATGTGGAACAACCATACCTCCCGAGAATTTGAGACCAACCTGGGGATAAGGCAAGGATGCAGCCTAAGCCCCTTTTTATTCATATTAGTTATGGATCTAGCACTGAAGAGAGCCAAGGAGAGGATGCGGAATTTTCAACCAGGACACTGGAATATGCAGCCCACTCTTTATTCTGTACTCGCATTTGCCGATGACCTCGTTCTTTTGGCTCCCAATGACCGATACTTACAGAAAAACATAAATACCCTCAAACAGGAACTAAGCACTCTTAACATGGTAATTAATCCTGAAAAGACAAAATGCATGCGTATTGGAAGAAAGACACACAGGATTATGAGGGTATTATGGGTAGATCATGATTATATTATATTATGTTATGTTATGTTATATTATATTATGTTATGTTATATTATATATTATATTATATTATATTATGGGGTGCTCATCTCAATGAGTCTGGATACGTAGAAGAAGAGTTGAGGCAACGAATGGGAGCAGCAGAGTGAATTTTCGGGGCTGTCCGGCGTGGCTTCCTCAACCGCAGAGAAGTTTCTAAGAGGACAAAAATCGCAGTATATAAATCGACATTCCTTCCCATCCTATCATACTCCTCTGAATCCTGGACCCTCATTTCCAAACATAGGAGACAAATACAAGCAATGGAAATGCGCTATCTGCCGAAAGTCGAAGAAAAGACTAGACGAGACAGGATTCGCAACACTACCATCCGAGCGAGTCTCAAAATAAAACCCGTGGAAACAATTCTGGAAGAACAAAAGATGGTTCGGTCACCTTCTCAGAATGAGCCAAGATAAAGTTGCCAGAAAGAATTAAGAGACTCAAGTGGAAGGCAGGAGACCTAGGGGAAGACCCCGAATATCTTGGGAGGAAGGAATGCGGGAAGCGTTCCAGAGATGGGAATTGGTAAAGCATAGGACAACCAGGCTCTGCAAATGACAACCTCACACTGCGTAAAAGATGTTTTAGATTATGATGATGAAGGTAATGTGGGGTAAGAGCGCAGTAGATTTTACAAAGTTCGGCTTTAAATGACTGTAAAATCTTTATTTTTTAAGCTAGTTTTTGAAAATGTTCCTTAGACGATTATGTTTAAATATTAAATTCAATTCCATTTTTCATGAGATTGTTAATTCAATTTAATAGTATTTAGTAAGCACTTGCCGCTGCCTCAAGGGATAAGTGCCAACGAAGTATCTGGAAGATTCATTATTCCAGCAGTAGCAGTTTTGGGACAATGGCAAAACTGTTCGGTGTCCGGAGGATTATTATACTTAAATAATCATTGAAATAAGTTAAAGTTTGTATGAGATTCACATTTTACAATTTTCATTGAGTCATGAGAGTGATATGTGAAATATAAATAATCAGAATATAAATCTATTGAAATTTCAGTTAAACCGGCAAAATATGATAGTAAGGAAAAGTGTACGCCACGCAAACTTGCCCAACAATAGAGCTCTGCACTTAATCCTACTACCATGTTTTCCTGCGGGCAAGCGCTTAAAAACTAGAAAACTGTCAAGGAGAACTTTAAATCACATTGTATTTTGAAGAACACCTTTTACAGGTTCCTCTTACCGCAAGACTAAAAATAAAAACCAGGCCTACTGGTAGATATAGACCGATACAGTTGTACAGCAGAAGTTGAAAGATCCAACTTTATCAACATTTAGGTTGGAACTAATATCTTTACAACTTGTTATACTTTACCTTAGCGAACTCCAGTGGCTTATTTCTGATATATCAGTGTTTCGACTTCATGATACACAAAGGGCTGCTCTTACCACCAGGGAATTTGGATTTAATCAGATGATTACGCACTTACAACGAAAACTTATAAACCCCCCAACACCTTACTGACCGCACGCTGATTTGATGGTCAGACTGGCGCCAACGTTTCAAAGACAAATTGATGACTTTTAATTTCACATTTGCTTTAATGCCCCAGTTACACTGCAGTTTAACGAAGGATGGCGGATGTGTGACATTAACCGAGCTTAATTGGCTTCCGTGACCCATTTACCGAATAGCCAGTTCACATAGTCAAAGGTAATTTACAATTCTCTCACCAGTATATTTCTACCGATAATTTCAATTCCATCTGATTTATTGCATCCAGTAACTTTACGAACTTCAGTTATACAGTCCTCCAATTACTTTTTGTATTTCAAATAAATTTAAGAACCACCCAAACCCTAAAGACAAGTGTGATTTCCCAAAAAGTAGTCCGCGCTTGACTGCTGCAAATAAGTTATGGAATACGTTTCTATAAAATTTACAGGAAACACTTGAAACGTTTTTCAATATATGTATGTATATATATATATATATATATATATATATATATATATATATATATATATATATATATATATATTTAAGACTTCTAGCATTGGTCAAGTCCAGAGTGACAATTGAGAGTCGTCAGTATTTGTGGCTTACGTCATAAGTTGCCGATTTTTAAACCATTTCCAATTTTTTTTCTCAAAATATCGTGAGCGGGAATCGTAGAGGAGGCATTTAAGTCCTATAATAAATTAAAACCTAATTTTCGAATTTTTGGCGCTTAAGCCTTTTTCTAAAAACGACATCGATATGATTTTAATTTAAACAAATGTTCAGGTGTCCTCGATGATTTAATTAATTTACTGGCGGTCCACGACTGACTAGCAATTGGGACCACCGTTATGAACATAAAGCAATTATTATTAAAATAAAACTCACCTTGAATCTGAGCTCACCAATGGGAGGTTTGGCAAAGGGCACCTTAGTGAACGCTAAGTACTCCCTTCCATTCCTCGACTGCAGGACGGCACCCTTCAATCGACCCAAGGAAGTGCTGACCTCTGGTGCGGTCTTGGCAGCCCAGGAGAGTCCGAAGAAGGCGCAGAAGAGATAGACGTTCATCTTACCGGAGCAGACACTCTTCTGCTTCTGCAACAGATCGATGCAGAAAATGTGAACAGTGCTGATAAAGCCTTATCTTCTGATGGCTAAAAGTAGATATGTGACTTGTTAAATTTATTCTGCTCTGTTTAGTGCTTTGCTATGTTTTTCGAATATGTATTTTAAAGAAATAACTCTGGCGATAGATAAAAAACAGCGAAAATGTTTTCGATAGTCGCTTGATGAGACTTGAGATAGAAAAAAAGGATCTGAAGTAATTGGCCTGAAAGCCTATAGACCTGAATTTTGGCCAGTTTGATAAGGGTCCTTGACCTTAGAATGAAGATTTAGAAGTTATCTGTAGTGTTTCATTGCTTTCTACAAAAAAAAATAGATGGCCTCATACCATTTATAACTTTTTTTATCTAATTGATAATTTTTTTTTAATTTCCTTACGGTTATCAGAAAAAAATAGATTAGATGTATATATTACCGATATTTAATTTATTAAATGAAAATCGTTTTGACTAGAACTATGTGATACATGTATATAACAATAATTTAATTTGCAAATTTGTTAATAAAATCACTATGTATTATTATTTAAAAAAAAAATCTAGTGTTTATTATTTCATTAATCCTACACATATACATTACACAAGTTTGTGTATTATGTATATATAATACATTTTTAAAACTGCTTATGCCCTTTCAATTTCTCAAACACAACATCTTTTGTGAATTAAAGTTTTTGGCAAGAAATGATTTCTTTTGGCTGATTCCATTAGATGTTACATTTTTTTTCTTTAAAGAATAATGTTTTTCTTAAGTTATGATAAGTACCTACTGGTCGAAGGTAAGCCATTGTAATTTAAAAAAAAAGATTAACATTGTAAAAGTACTTGCATTCGACAGAAGGATGACAGCTCGTTCTCAGGCGATGTTGCGTCATTTTTTTCGAATCTTATTTAATGATGAATCTTTTTTTATTTGTTATTACCTCATGAATCTATTAAAGTATTCATACGCGCAAACAGCGTTACGAATCGTCAAAAATGATGGATCGTTAAGAACGCGGCTTACAGTTTTTTCAACAAATCATGAATACGAAATTAGTAAACAGACGGAGTTCACACGGTTCAGTTTTTCGACAAATTATTTTTCACTATCCATCTTTTATTACGTTCACATCCATCTTGTTTTTAGGTAGTGGTAATACAGCCTTCGGGTGTGAACTACGGATGTCAATAACCGGTCGATTATAACTGACAACCGCTTTTTTTTATCGAATAACCGGTATCTTCGGGTTATTTACACGGGTCATAATCTTTTATAATCCAGAAACCAGAGAAAAAACCGAATGAATATGAATTTCGCAATAAAAAGTAACATGAGCAAAAAATACAAAGTAAACATCTTACTTTTTACGTCTACCTCCTAGTGCTTATATCTCCTTGGTAGAGTCACACGATTACATGGACTACAACTACAACTAAATTTCTGTTGTTTATTTTATGTTCGCCAGTAGCACAGAAGCGGTTTTGAGGTTTATAGATTTCTTTTTAGTTATTATTACTCATTTTCTTTCTCTCTCTGATTCTTAATTATTGATTGATTTTATTAAGGTCCACCAAGCACTATCACAGGTTTTTCTAATAATCAGTCATTTCTAGAGTTTTAGCTTTTTGTTTATTTATTTAAAGCTTTCTTAGATTATTTCTTGCAGATCAATATGTAATATACTTGAATAAAGGCTTTGCCAATCACCAGTTATTTGTAACAATTCCAGTAACTGTTATTTGTGACGTCATCAAAAACATGTTTTGATGGGCAGTTATTTAATTTTCCTAAAATTGGTTATTTGTATCGGTTAAAACAATCAGTTTTAATTCGAGGTAAAATAAGCGCTAACCGCTACCGAGGCCAACCTTTTGCACTAAAGTCAGGAGTCATTCAAGGCGATTCCCTCTCTCCACTTCTATTCAATATTGTCCCCCAAGTTATTGTGTAAAGAACAGAGCTTAATCAGTCAGGCAGAGCTTACATTTTTTTAATAAAATGTAACAACAGTTTGGGTATGCTGTTGAAGTGGTCGTAGTGGGAACATCTCATAATGCTATAAAATAAGCTTGCGAAGATTGGTGAGAGAAGCGTTTAATAGCTAAACTATTAAAGAATTTCATAATTAACTATAGGAGAAATATTATACCAGGTTTAAAACAAATTATCGAAAATAAGAGCACTAAGCAGATGAGACGGGTGGGAAAAACATGGTAATTGTCAATTGTTTTAATGAATATATAGCATTTCCACGTCAATTGTAACCTTTTCCAAATCAATTGTCACCTTTTCCATTTCAATTGTAACTTTTTCCATTTCAAATGTTACCTTTTCCATTTCAATTGTAACCCTTTCCAAATCAATTGTCACCTTTTCCAATTCAATTGTAACCTTTTCCATTTCAAATGTAACTTTTTCCATTTCAATTGTAACCCAACCGGACATGAAATAATTCAATATTATTCATTTTATTATTGAAAAATAATTATTTTAATTACATTAATGACTTTTGAAATAATTTCGGCATATTCTTTCGACATTTATTTCGTTTATAAGATAATTGATATTAAGTGCTAATTTCAAGTAGGTAGTTTAAATTTTTTAAATAAAATTGTCGTTTATTTATTTTTAAATATTTATTATTTTTTATTTATTTAGTGGGGGGGAGGGTGGATTTCATCGATTTGATGATCGTTCATTAGGTTTTCGAAGTTGTTGATGTCAAATTTACTACCAAAATTTTATTCGGCCATGAGTATTTCTACTTAATTATTAGTTTTCAAAATTCTTCGGTATTGGCATCGTTTACTAGGTTTTCAAGGGCGCTATTTTCGAATTCCACTATCGGATTTCCGATCGCGCATTTCGCTTTTACGATGCTATTGGAGATTTCTATGATAAAGGGATCGATTATAAGGTTTTTGAGGGTTCTGATTCCATTGTTTTAGTTGGATTTTAGATCGCGCATGCGCGTTTGGCATATCTGTTACTGTTGGAGTTTTCTATGATATTGGGATCGCTAATAAGGTTTTCAATGGTTCTGATTCCATATTTTTAATTGGATTTTTAATCGCGCATGCGCATTTTGCATTTCTGTTACTGTTTGAGTTTTTTATGATAAAGGTATCGTTTATAAGATTATCGAGGGTTCTGATTCCTTATTTTTAATTGGATTTTTAATCGCGCATGCGCATTTTGCATTTCCGTTACTGTTTGAGTATTCTATGATATAGGGATCGTTTATAAGATTATCGAGGGTTCTGATTCCATATTGTTATTGGAAATTGTGATTGCGCCAGCGCTTTTCCATATTTTATCATTTCGGTTACTGTTGGAGTTTTTTATGATAAAGGTATCGTTTATAAATATTATTTATAGTTTACCGTTAGTTAGGTTTTCGAAGGTTCTTATCGAGCATGTGCATTTCAAATTACTATTAATGTTGACATCTCTTTGGTACCAGTATCGTTTATGACGTTATCAATCATCATATTTTCGAATTAAAATTTGGATTTTTGATCTCACCTGCGCATTGCCTGTTCTTAATTAATTTGTCTTCGCTTATAAGAGCCGTTTATGAGATTTTCAAAGTTTCTGATTTGTTTTTTGGAATTTGATATTTCATCGAACATCCTCATTTCGGATAACCGTTACCATTGACCTTTTTTCGGTAAAGTTATTGTTTATTAGGTTTTATAGGACTATATACTCTAAAAAATGTCAAATATAATTGCATTTGGAATGCACATGCTCGATAAAAAATAAAATTTAAAAAAGGAATCAGAACCCGCGAAAACCTAATTAACGATTTGTGTAACAAAGATAATATTAATAGTATCAGAATATGGAAAAGCGCTGGCGCAATCACAATTTCCAATAACAATATGGAATCAGAACCCTCGATAATATTATAAACGATCCCTATATCATAGAATACTCCAACAGTAACGGAAATGCAAAATGCGCATGCGCGATTAAAAATTCAATTAAAAATATGGAATCAGAACCATTGAAAACCTTATTAACGATCCCTATATCATAGAAAACTCCAACAGTAACGGATATGCCAAACGCGCATGCGCGATCTAAAATCCAACTAAAACAATGGAATCAGAACCCTCAAAAACCTAATAAACGATCCCTTTATCATAGAAATCTCCAATAGCATCGTAAAAGCGAAATGCGCGATCGGAAATCCGATAGTGAATTCGAAAATAGCGCCCTTGAAAACCTAGTAAACGATGCCAATACCGAAGAATTTTGAAAACTAATAATTAAGTAGAAATACTCATGGCCGAATAAAATTTCGGTAGTAAATTTGACATCAACAACTTCGAAAACCTTATGAACGATCATCAAATCGATGAAATCCACCCTCCCCCCACTAAATAAATAAAAAATAATAAATATTTAAAAATAAATAAACGACAATTTTATTTAAAAAATTTAAACTACCTACTTGAAATTAGCACTTTATATCAATTATCTTATAAACGAAATAAATGTCGAAAGAATATGCCGAAATTATTTCAAAAGTCATTAATGTAATTAAAATAATTATTTTTCAATAATAAAATGAATAATATTGAATTATTTCATGTCCGGTTGGGTTACAATTGAAATGGAAAAAGTTACATTTGAAATGGAAAAGGTTACAATTGAATTGGAAAAGGTGAAAATTGATTTGGAAAGGGTTACAATTGAAATGGAAAAGGTAACATTTGAAATGGAAAAAGTTACAATTGAAATGGAAAAGGTGACAATTGATTTGGAAAAGGTTACAATTGAATTGGAAAAGATGACAATTGATTTGGAAATGCTATATTGAAACACCTAAAGCTTTTACTTTCACTTTCCTGTATATAGAAATACAGTAAGGAGAAGTCGTTCTAGACACATGATTACATGGACTACAACTACAACTAAATTTCTATTGTTTATTTCATGTTCACCAGTTCATGTTCACAGAAGCGGTTTTGAGGTTTATAGTTTTCTTTTTAGTTTATTATTACCCATTTTCTTTCTCTCTCTTATTATCAATTATTGATTGATTTTAGCAAGGCACACCAAACACTATCAAAGATTTTTCTAATAATCAGTTATATCCAGGGTTTTAGCTTATTATTTATTTGTATAAAGGTTTCTTGAGTTATTTCTTGAAGATCAATGTGTAATATACCTTGAATTAAAGACTTTGCAAATCATCTGTCATTTGTAACAATTCCAGTAACTATTATTAGTGACGTCAACAAAAAAATGTTTTGAAGGAGAATTACTTCTTTATATTTACCGTTTTTCCTAAACATTGTTAATGAATATTTACGCATTACTTAGATAGTTTTATGTAGGATTGGAATATCGACACACGATATATCGATATATCGGAGTTATAAAACCGATATATTATATCGATATCTTAACATCCGATATATCACACCATATGCTAAACTATATTACAGTAGAATCTCGGCAATTCATATCCCAGTAATTCGTATAGATTTTCTGGTCTCTTGAAAGTCTCCCTTTATTTCGTATAAAAACATTGCAATCCGGTTCCCCCGATAATTCGTATTTATTTTCGTCTTCCAAGTAATGTAAACACCTTATACAACGAATTTCCAAATAAAAAATCTGGTTAACTCTTAATCATTTCAAGAGGAGAGGTGAGTGAGTGAGAGAGGAATCGTTTCTATGAATTTCGGTCGGTTTACCCTTTTTTTTTTTCTATTCAGTTCTCTTTAAATAAAATTAAAAAAAAAAACCTTTAGCCATACTCTTAGCCGAAAACATAGATTGATCTGAAAAATTAAGTTCGCTGGCAAATCCGCGAATGCAAGGTGCTTTATAAACAAAAACTTTACCGAACGCGTATCGTGCAAACACAAAAGCATGTATCATAAGTGAAATTTTCAACGAATGGGTTTGTACGGCCCACAACAGTATCTATCACATCGCTCAGCGATGTTTATCTTCTGTTTTTGCCTCCCAGCACAACCCCTAAGCTGCAATCTCTAAACTTGGTCATAATTAAACGATTTCAGACATTTAACGCAAGGAAGTAGTGATGCAACTCTTAGAAAGCATCAAGGATGGGAATCACCTACCTCAAAATTAAGAAATCCCATGACTTTTCTGAGATTTCACCTATTTTGACGAAGGTTTAGCAGTAGCTTGGATCCAAACTGACGAGAAAATGTTGACTCCATAAAATAAACGAGATGAAGAATAAATTGATGTGCCGACGATTAGTTCAAAAATGGCGAAATAAAGCGTCTCCAGCGTGTAATTTCTTAGCAAAATCGGATGTTTGTGTAAACGAATTTTCTGCTCTGGACATGCTTAACGAAGCCATCGATGAGATCCGTCTTCAAGGATTGCACCATAAGAAAATAACCGAATTTGTTTGTTAATCTAACTATATCGCTTGTATTTCCACACATATTAATACAATTTTGTATTAATTTTGTAATTTCCTATTTTTTACCGCCGATTATTGGACATCTCGATAATTCATATCTACCTTTCGAACCCTTGACCATACGAATTATCGAGATATTGCTGTATTTTATTTTAACAATTTCCTTTATTCGGTAAAACTCCAGAATCGTAACCCCAAAATGGCGGAGGTCTAGATTTTTAAGATCAGCCAGGACCTAAAAATCTAGATGTCCTCCATGTTGGGGTTACCATTCTGGAGTTTACCAGTAAATATAACAATAAACAATATTTAATTATCAAACAATAATTAGTAGATAAGATTTACATACAAATAAAGTTGATTAATCCTATATAAAGAAAAATTGATGATTTATATAAATGATGATGATACTGAGATGTATATCAAATAAATTACATGCTTTTAGATGAATGTTTTGAGAACGGAACATTACATATATCTTATAGTCGGAAGAGTTATAAGATAAATAAATTAATCATTAATGTGAGAAGTTTGAAGGTTTTATTATTGAAAAACTTCTAGAAGACTATAATATATCAAATATGGCTAAAAGTCTTCAAAAATAAAAATATGTTATAAGATTTTTTTTTCTTTGAAATTTTCTATCTTCTTTTATAATGATTTATGGCTAATAAAAATATTGTTTTATAAATAATACTCATTACATTATTTCATAACCTTCTTCACAGTTTAACATTATACTCATTTGATGCACTTTCTTTGCTTTTTCATCCATTTCCTTTCGATATATCGATATTTTTCAAGCGATTATCGGTGGATATCGATATTTGGTTTTGCGATATATCAAAATATCGAATATCGATATTTTCCTTTCGATGTTCTAACCCTAGTTTTATGGTAAGCTTCTTGGAAGTAACAATGAGATGCCTACCGACACTAATTCTTGAAAACGCCCACAAAAATCTGAAAAGAAGTTGTATGTGGGATCTTCATGATAAGCAAATATGTTTTTATTCATATCAGAAGGTATTGCTCTTTCGCATGCCTAGTACGCCAAATTAAGTTGAGATGCTCACTTTTTACTTTCCCTAACCTATTTACGAAGTATATAGTAAGGAGAAGTATTGCGATCCTGAAAATTTTCGAATTCGAGTTTTCAACGGAAATACATGTTTTAAGGTTCCCTGAGTCCAAATGACCAAGTCTCGCAAAATGGTCTGTGTGTCTGTGTGTATGTGATCAGTCTAGCTCAAAAACGGAAAGTTGTACCATACTGAAATTACATATTTAAGGTTAGCACATGCATGTGATGTTACAGCAACATTTTCGTCAAAATCGTCCAACCGGAAGTGCCACTTGATATAATCGATTTTACACATTTTTAAAATTTTCTCGAAAACGGCTCTAACGATTTTGACTAAACTTGCCTAAATTATTCTTCATAAAGACCTTTAACTTTTCAATAGTACATCACCGAGGAATTGCAGGGAAAAAAGTTATGATGAAAAGAATGTTTTATTTACGCATAACTTCAAAAGCGTGCAATTTATGGTAAATCATCTATGCACTTGTATGAAAGATAATTAAATCATCTAAAAAAGAATAAAAGAATCATCAAAATCGGACCAATAATAGCAAAGATACAGCGCATCGGACTAACCGGAAATGATAATTATATCATGGACATTACACTTTTTTACAATTTTCTCGAAAACGGCTCTAACGATTTTGATGAAACTTGCCAAAATTATTCTTCATAAAGACCTTTAACTTTTCATTTATGTAGTAAATCACCGAGAAAATGCAGGAAAAAAGTTATGGAGAAAAGAATATTTTATTTTCGCATGGCTTAAAAAGTATGCAATTTATAGTAAGTTATGTACAGAATTATATGAAAGGTTATTAAAGTATCTAAAAAAAAAACAAAAATCATCAAAATCGAACAAGTATTAGCAACGATATAGTGTATTTTATGAGGAGCATAAATCATCTATTTAGATGGATAACCGAGCGCATCCGAAAGGAGATAGATGCGACCGAACATCCTCCCACCAATCCGCCAATCTGTTATAAACAATACGCTCTGTAACAAAGTAATTTAAGAATACAAAAACGGAAATTAACTTAATAATTTCTACTTTCACACTATTTAATGGAAAGAAAATGTTTCCATAGAAACTAAACCAGCAACTTTTAAAATATATTTGCAACTTGACAAAGTTAAAATATATAGATAGTGTACAGAATTGTCATACTAAAATTGTTTTAAAAACTATTTTATTGTACTTAAGTGGGAGAAGAATTGAATGCTGCTGAGTTTATTTCAAGTATTGTTAATGTGAACCCTTTAGAATTATATTAAAAAGATAATTATTATAGGGCAGTAAGGGAAAGTTGTGTGATGCGCGCACCGCACCAGATTTTTTACTTATTGTTATTAATCGAAATTAAGGATCATCAATACTGAAACACAGAAATGTTATGAAGGGTTCAGAAAAATAAGTTTTGAAACTACTCACAAATTCAGCGGAAAAAACACAAAATTGGCACAGTTCATCTAAGCATTATAAGAAAATAAAGTTTCAAAGCCGGCCATAAATAATTTATCTTGAAAATCTTTATATTTCTAGCGACTTAAAACTAACTAGAGAACGAATGGTTCATGAAATGTAATAAGTGGTGAAAACAATTTATTTTTAAACCACATCTTTGGACTTTGTGGATCCTCAGATGAATTCACTGAGATCTCGAAAACATTATTTCTAACGGTAACCAATTTTCCTTCACCTTCAGGCAGAAGGTGTGAAGTACAATTTATGTATTTGATGTCAGTTAACTGTCTCCATAATACCAATTAAATTACAACGGTACGCCGTAATTTCGTATTGAATGCATTTTGAGATATACATTAGACCCTGTACAGATCAATTTCTCTTCAATAAAACAACAGTAAATACAATTTTCAGAATTAAATGCCACATCAAAGGCCTTTATTACATTGTGACAGCTACGACAAGCTGAAAGAGCATAGTTAACGAAGTAAATAGTTCAATCTAGAACTACAAAGAGTTTCAAATAATCGAGATACTTTTTATCCAGACAGTTCTTTTCAATCTTGATCATATCCTGAACAATCGCTAAAGAAAAAATTATTCTTAAAAAATAAAATGAAAATAATAATAATTTCGAAACATTAGAAAATATTTAATTTTCAATTAATAATTAATAACTGAAACTACGTCTGCCTGAAGTATGCAGGTATTTTTCTCATCTTCAGTATCTTTTAACTATAAGAGTGTTTCTCAAGAGTGTGGTACGCGTAGCAAAACGGGTACAGGAACAGTTTGGTAGGGGAACGCGCTGTACCGGGTCATAGAATATAGAAAATAATAATAATAAAACGCTGCAAATTATTACACAATGGTTTATTATTTCCACTTATTTATTCCACTTGTTTATTATTCCACAAAAATATCTATTCTGTCAAAGTAAAAAGTATGAAGCAGTAGGTACCAAAGGAAAAGAAATTTGAAGCTTGTCACAAGATGTTCGCCGTGAGAGTGCCGAACTGAGTTAATTAAAAAAACTGCGTCAATGCAAGTAGGCTGTGATGTAAAATGATACAGAGGAAATATTTGATGTGCACTTCACTAGGAAAAAATAAAAACGAAGTTCATTAAGCTATATCTCAGCTAATAATGGTCCGATTTAGGTGATTTCTAGTTCGTTTTGTTAGCTTTTTTTGCGGACGGATTTTTTTTTATTCGATATTTGGATTCTACGTATCTTGAAACGTAAAATCTCAAATTTTGAGGGGGGTTACAAAAAAATTTTCTTTGGTCGATTCCAAAGGTCTATTATTGAAAATAATAAACCAAAAGCATTTACAGATAGAGATTTTTTTATTTTTCGTTTTTCTTTTTTGTTATTTTAATGCCTTGTTATGCTGATTCCAAAACACCTTACATTTCTCCTCTATGTTTATAAATGGCCAAGTTATGGGCTTATTAGATATTTAATCGGTAATTATACAGATGTTTTATTTTTCAATTTTTTTTTTTTTTTTCCTGTCTCGTTATGCTGATTCCAAAACACCTTAATTTTCTCTCTATCTTTATAAATGACCGAGTTATGGACTTATGAGATCTCTAATCGGCCGCCATTTTGAAACAAACAGACGGATTATAATGTCTAGTTCCGAGGATCATCCCGGGGTGACCTGTGACTTTGGTACCGAATCTCAAGAAAATCGGTCCAGTAGTCTCGGAGAAAATCCGCGGACGGCGTACGAACGGATTTTTTTTTTATTCGATATTTGGATTCTACGTATCTTGAAACGTAAAACCTCAAATTTTGAGGGGGGGTTACAAAAAAAATTTCTTTGGTCGATTCCAAAGGTCTATTATTGAAAATAATAAACCAAAAACTTCGTTACTTATTAGTATGTGTTGTTTTTTGGTTTTCACATCTACATGAAGTTGATTTTTCAGTATTTGTAAAATTACGTCAGTTAAGGTGATTGACCTACCTATCTGAGTCAGCATTTTCCCTTTCTCTCAATATTGTATATATACCCCTCTATTTCAGATGTAAGCCAGTTATTATCAGTCATTAGAGATAGTGCACCTAGTTAATAGTAGTTATAGTGCAGTGCCAATCCATGTAACTTCGTACCTTTACCAATAAAGTTTTTATAAGTTCTTCGTGCGGCCAAGTTCTTTATCTGTCGAAAAAAGAAACAGCCTCATTACGCCGGACAGTGTCGTCATAAGACTCCTTACAACCCAGTATAAAACAGATCCTCTCGAGAAGTTATTCTCGGTGTCGGCTAGTGAAATTCTAATGTTTTACATGGCAGGACAAATGTCAAGGTGGCGAGCAGACATCTCTTCTTGGCACCAGGGACATCTGGGGCTTTCAACGACTAGAATTCTATGGAGACGGTGTTGGAGGTTGTCATGTCCCGTATGTATCCTGAAGGAGGCAACAGATCGTCTCCGAGGCAACGACATCGGTATGTTGCCTTCCTGACTTAAATCAAGCTCCCATTTCTTCCCCTCAGCTAATCTTTAATAGTCTTTGCGATTTTCCAAATTCTACTCATTTAGCAGAATGATAGTGGAGGAAAATTTATGTAATTAGGGATTGATGAATTATTTGCCACTTCTATAAATTTGTTTTATTGAAAACTAGTTTGGAATGTTATACATTCATCCTCAATAAAAACACACAAAAAATTCAAAAAAAAAAAAAGCAATTCAAAATATAGTTTGGTATTATTATACATATTAAATTAGATTTAATATAAATCAGTATTGTAAAACATTTATGAATTATGAATTTAATTATGAAAAGAAATCAAATACATGTTGGTACTCACCAAGGTTTAAATGGATTATATCAAACAGAAAAGTTTCTACTGGTTTCTTCTCTCATTGAACTAACAATGAACGAAAGGTAGGTAGGATGTTTTTAGGTAAACGGTTTAAATGTCCGAGTTTTTCCAGTAATTCCGGTGAGTAATTGTTTTTTCTGTTATAGATGGGAATAAATTTAAGATTGGACTATTGGAGATATTTATTTGGTCATTTAAGCAAAAATCTGGATTGGATTTGAAGGATTTTATTATTTAAAATGCTTCATATATATTTAATTTGAAGCTGTTTTCAACGTGATATATTAATTTAACTCCTGAGTCTTTGATGAATTTATGATTATTTTCATTTAAATGAATTGCAAAGTTGGAATTATCAGTCTTATTATTATATGCACGTATATGTTCCTTTAATCTCTGATCTAGCGATCTTCCAATTTTTCCCGTGTATTTGGCTACACAATCATTACAATTTAGTTCGTATACTCCGGTTTTTTGGAAACGGTCTATTTTGTCTTTAGGAGAAGAGAAATATGAGGATAGGGTTTTTTCTATTTTAAATGCATGGTTTAATGCTAGTTTTTCAATTCATTTCCGACTTTGGTGGATATAGAGCCGTAATATGGAATCAAAACATAATGTTTCGGGATGGGCCTATCTTCGGGGGTTGTAGAAATAGAAATTTTATGGTTGTGGCTATTCGGGCCTCGCTTGACTAATCTATCTTCCATCATCCATCTTCATTACGTATAAGCCCGCAATGGCTTGGGACCCATTGAAATCCCTTGTTTTTTAAATCATTAATTAGCTTTCTGCATTTACTAACTTCTAGCTTTCTTATTTTTATCTTAGCGAGAGTAGCACAGCCTGCGATTCTACAAAGATGGCTATTTTCTTGTCTTCTCGGGAAGTTAGCTTTTCTAAAGCCAGTCGGATTGCTTTCTCTATCATAATTTGTTGCAATCTTCCCCGCATGCTCAGCCATTTCAAACTCCCTCACCAGCATTTGTTGTTGCTCCTACTAGTGAACTATCAGTATAAATATGGAGTCATGACTCTATTTGATATCTCTCATAAATAGTTTCTAAAGCTAGTGACAAAATGATTTCGTCAAGTGTATTCTTCTTTTTTCCAGCTTGTAAGAGCTTTATGTAGACAGTAGCGTGTATTACAGGCTATGGCCTTCCGTGTGGAAGGAATGGCTGTCGGTTGGCGAGTTCCAGATTGTTACTCTCCATGATGTTTTGCGCCTCGGCGATGAAAGTGATCTGCACTCCAATACTCAACATCCAGACGCTGGAGGCGTTCATACATGTTAATTGCCAATTGCTCTCTTCTAGTCCACAATGGTTCTACTCTAGACTTAAATTCAAAGGCGGTTATTGGGGTTGACTTGGGAGCTCCTGTAATGATTCTTAGGATCTGATTTTGGATAACAGTAAGTTTTGAAAAGATGTTCCCGAAGCTATAATTTCCAATTCGCTACCGCATTCCATGACTGGTCGAATGTAGGATTTATAAGCAAGGACAAGAATATCTCCTGGCTTGTTCGATTTCTTTTCCTAAGATCTTATTCCAGTTTAACTTTGGGTCATGTCTCACTCCAAGATATCGTCCCTACCATGTCCAACTATCGAATATGGAAAAATGAAGTTTTCATATCCGTCACTTTGATACGCTCTAGTTGAGGTACGCAATATGGCATAGTCTAGTAGTAGTAGTAGGTAAAAGATAAGGAATTGAGACATTATTTCGTTTGGACCAGAGATTTCCCCCTTTTTTTTACACTGGAAAAAAACTCGTTGCTTACTGCAAGTAAATGGGAGTTTTTTTTTTTCAGATAGGATATTTTTACTTCTTTGTACGAAGTATAGGAAGTATTTTAATCGCGAAAATTTTCAATTTTCTGGATTTCAACGGAAATATCCATTTTGGCCATCCCTGAATCCATTTCGACTAGTTTCGTCGTGACGTCTGTACGTACGTACATTCGTACGTGCGAATCTCGCATAACTCAAAAACGGTTAGCCGTAGAAAGTTAAAATTATGTAATTAGGATTAATGTAAAATATAGTTGTGAATCTCTCTTTTTGGTCACTACAGAATTACCGGAAGTGGTACTGTACGTGAAGGTCTCTATTGATTTTCATCAAAATTTATAATAAAATATAATTCAAAGCTTCTCAAATTAGGTATATAAAACTTACATATTAATATAAATAACATAAAAAATTTCAGTTAACATTGGCAGACCGGAAGTGGTTCTTTACTTCAAGGTCATATTAGACTTTCATCAAAAATTATATTAAAATATAATGTAAAACATCTCAAATTTGGGAAATGGGACTTTTATATCGATATGAATGTATTTACTAGATTTTTGTTAAAGTTGGTTAGCCGAAAAGGGTAGAATTGAAGGTCATAATAAACTTAGATCAAAAATTTATATTAAAATTATATATAGAGATCATACGGTTCGGTAATAAAGGTTACAAACGCGATTTTTTTTCACTCCAATTAGACATTTTTATTACTTTTATTGTTTAAAGTTTTAAAATTGAGTGTAAAATACTGATTATCCTTCCCATTTGTGAGATGAACAAGTCTGCTGCAGGAGAATAAGATTATATAAGAGAAAAAGTGGGTTCAAATATCGAAACCGTCGATTTCAGTGACATTGATAGTTCTAATGTTGTCATGGAGCACGAAGAAATATCTTGGAAACTAATTACCCACTGAAAGAAAACGACATATAATAACGGGATGAAACCTTCAGAAACAAGAGTATTTGTGTGTGTGTGTGTGTGTGTGTGTGTGTGTGTGTGTGTGTGTGTGTCAATAGATCGATTTCTTCGTGTTTTGTGACCACATTAGAACTGTCAATGTCATTAGATACAGTATTGGAAATCGACGGTTTCGACATTTTAAGCGGAAGAATCCGAACCCACTTAACTTATATACTATATTATTCTCGTACTGCAGACTTATTCATCTCACAAATGGAGAGGAAAACAAGTATTTTACCCTCAATTTTAATATTTAAAATAAGTCTGGACCTTCTCATAGGATAATTGACCCTTCATTCTTTTCAGTCAATCAATGACCATAGAAATCTGTACATCTAATTGTTCCCAAGATAAGGGTTTTCAAATAACATTCTACATGATTTGGACATTATTCAACGCAGTCCTAACATGAGAGAAGTTAGATATCTCAGGAACTATTCGGAGAACAGATGTCTATTACCACTCCAATTAGAGCTAGTTAAATGTAACATAAATTAGTTTATAATGATTCTCTTCGTAGAAAGAACTGCTTCCATGATATTTTCTGAAATAAATTCTCAAAATGTTTTAAAAAAAAAAATACTTAATCTAGAGAACTAGTAAACGTAAAGAGTTCTTTCAGGATAATTAGGCTATTAGGGCTCAAATTTTAGCAAATTAAATATTCTTTAAAAAACTATTCATAATATTTTTCGCTTAGTTGGTTGTCTTCAAGATACTGAACACGGAATGAAAAAATATCTGATGTGGACAACACATGACTTCCTTGCACGCTTATTAAACTATAAATTGGTGGCTCAAAAAGTGACCCTGAATTTGGTTACTAGTTTCCGAAGATCACAGTATCTTAAAAACGACACTCGGCGTCTATTGACACATACAGACATACACACACACACACACTTACACACTTACACACACACACACACACACACACACACACACACACACACACACACACACACACACACACACACACACACACACACACACACACACACACACACACACACAGACACACACACACACACAGACACACACACACGCATAAGCTCTTGTTTCCGGAGGTCTCATTCCTTTATTATATGTTGTTTTCTTTCAGTTGATAACAAGTTCCCGAGAGATATCTACATGTTCCTTGACAACATTAGAACTGTTTTTGTCACTAGATAAAGCATTGGAAATCGACGGTTTCGACATTTTCAAACAAATATTTTACATTAGATTTTAACACTTAAAACAAGTAATAAAAATGTTTAATTAGAGTGGAAAAAAATCGCGTTTTTAACCTTTATTACCAAACTATTTAATTTTAATATAATTTTTTATGTAAGTTTATTATGACCTTCAAGTAAAGCACCCTTTTCGGCTCACCAATTTTAACCAAAATCTAGTAAATAAATTCATATTGATATAGAAGTCCTATTTACTAAATTTTAAATGTTTTACATTATATTTTAATATAATTTTTGATGAAAGTCTAATATGACCTTCAAATAAAGTACCTCTTCCGGTTTTCCAATTTAGACCAAAATCTTGTATGTTATTTAAATTAATATATAAATTATAAATACTAAATGTGAGAAGTTTTGTATTATATTTTAATATAATATTTGATGGAAATCAAAAGTTTATTATGACCTTCAAGTAAAGTACCGCTTCTGGTTTTCCAATTTAAACCAAAATCTAGTATATTATTTAGATCGATTTATAAATTATAAACACTAAATTTGATAAGTTTCACATTATATTTTAATATAATTTTTGATGGAAATCTATTATGATCTCTAAGTAAATTACCACTTCCGGTGATCATGCAGTGACCAAAGAAGGAGTTTCACAATTAGATTTTACAGTAATTCTAAATACAAAATTTTGACATTCTACGGCAAACTGTTAGAGTTATGCGAGATACGAACGTACGTACGTACAGACGTCACGACGAAACTATTCAAAATGGATTCAGGGATGATCAAAATGTATATTTCCGTTGAAATCTCAAAACCGAAAATTTTCGCGTTTACAATACTTCCTTTACTGCGTATAAGGAAGTAAAAACAATACAATGTTTTTCTTTAATTAAAGCAAAGCCTTGAACAAATAGGAATCATGATTTATTATTCATGACATAGGAATATTATACAATACTCGTATAAACCTTTCGACTAATAAAAGTATAAAATATAATACGCAGTAGTGAGTTGACAGTGGTCGAGTGCACATCGCTTAATCCTCTAAAGCTCGCTGGGATTATCAGGCCAGTCCTGTCCAATATTATTACTAACCATTATTTTACTCAGCTGGCATATTTGCGTCTGCTGTTAATTTGTACTAATTATCACCTTTTCATTGATTTTTTTTTTTTTAATTTCTTACTTAATTTCTGTGTAAACTAATACGTGCTGGTGGAATCGCGTAAACGGCTCCCGAAGCATAGTCCTTGACGACCCATGGGACAAAAAACCCCCTGATCCCATATCAAATAAAAAAGAAAATGAACTTTCAGTAGAAAATACACCAATAAAACATTTTGAAAACTCACCAAAATTTTTGAGATACTTTCGAGCCCCTTTTATTGTAATCATTGAGAAAGACGACGACAATAAACTCGAGACATTTCATGACATGAAAATTGAAAAGCTTTTGGGTTCAAGCAATTCAGAAGTAATTTCTGTTAGGAGAAAAAATAAAAATCAAATCGAAATTAATTTTAAAACTTACGAATACGCTAATCGATTTTTATCAAACTGCTTTATCAAAACTAACAATCTTAAAGCTTTCATCCCGAAACAATACACAATTAAATACGGTGTTATTAGAGGAATTCCAATTAACATTGATGAAAGAGAGATTCTCGAAAATTTAGTCAGTGCAGAAAAAATAATTAGTGTACGTCGTTTATATCGCCGAGAAGTCAAGACAGAGGAGGTTTTAAAAGTACCAACACCTTCTGTACAAATAACTTTTCACTCTCAGCGCCTACCTGAAAACGTCACCCTTTACCTAGCTCCGCGTAAAGTTCAGCCATATATTTTTAGGCCTCTCTTCTGCGGAAACTGTTTAAATTATGGTCATTTAAAAGATAAATGCAGGGGTAAAACTAAATGTAGCAATTGTGGAGACATTACTCACCAAACTAACGAGTGTGGGAACACAACCAAATGCATACACTGCAAGCTTCAGCATTTGCCAACAGATAAATCCTGTTCAGAAAGAAAACGCCAAGAAAAGATTAAACAAGTAATGGCAACACAGCCCATTAATTACAAAGAAGCTGCTAAGCTAATACAGCCAATAGCCACTTTTAATAGGTTCTCCCCTCTCGATTTTCCGGAATTACCCCATAAAGAGTCACAAAATCCTTACAACGTACAAAATATCAATCAGACTCGAACTTTAACAAATTTCTCAGCTCAAAATCACAGGGATAGATCAATTAAAAGACCGCGTACTGGATTATCCTCTGACCACTTCTGGGATTTACCCTCTCCTCCCATCTCTGAGGCATCTCATCCAATTCATACCAGTCCAAAAAGTTTCACTTATAGTAACCCACACAAAAGCACACCAGATTCAAAATATATACAGTTCCTCAATTCTTTAATTTTGAAAATAAGGAACTCATCAGATGAAAAGGAAACTGTCAATATAATCGGTCAATCATTTTATAATTTTGTTCAAGACAACAAACAAATAATAAACAGTCTATCACCATATGGAGAAACAAGAACACGAGAAGAACCAGTTGCTTGTAAATTTAATGAATCAGAGCTGGATGCCGCTCTACAAGGCAAAAAATCCACAGCCACTGGTCTAGATGAAATCAATTATGAGATGATAGCTCTTCTACCTAGATTTCTGAAGCTTAAGCTACTCAGAGCATTCAATGATATTTGGGAAGCATCAAATGTCCCTCCTGATTGGAGACAGGTTCTAATAAATCCTATTCTCAAACCTGGCAGAGACCCTTCCCTTCTATCCAGTTCGAGACCCATCGCCCTCATCTCCTGCTTAGCTAAGACATTTAACATTATGGTTAAACATAGACTAGAGTGGTTTCTTGAAAATAATCATATAATAAGTCAGAACAGTTATGGCTTTCAAAAAAACCGTTCAACGTCTGATAGCATCATGTTTTTTATAAATGAAATATACAAAACATATAATAGCAAAAATATTCTCCTAGCGATTTCCCTGGACCTCCAAGACGCTTATAACAAAGTTAACATAACAAAGTTAAAAGAAATCTTGATAGATATCGATCTCCAGGTAGTAATGATAAAGTGGATTATTAATTACCTATCATATAGAACATACCACTTACGAACATCCGAGGAAGAGGTCTAAGTTCACTCACAGACAGGCTTGCCCCAGGGAGATCCTTTAAGTCCCATTTTATTCAATATTTACACACACATGATAACGAAGTTCCCCCCTGATAAATGCAAAATTCTACAGTATGCTGACGATTTAATACTTTATACAACTTGTTCAAATATATCTGAAGGATGTCATATACTGGAAAAAGGATTTAATACATTAGAAGAAAAGTTTCATGCACTTAATGTTCAAATAAACATATCAAAATGCAAAATTATCCCTTTTACAAAAAAAAGAAAACTAAACCTAACACAATTAACCATTCCCACAAACAGAGGAGCAATAGAAGTCACCAACACTGTAAAATTCTTAGGAGTATACCTTGACACCAAACTTTCGTTTAAAACACACATACAACAAAGCAGCCAATAGCTTAAACATAATTAAATCAATTATGATTTAATTATGTTATGCAGGAGTTACCTGGGAAGCATACCCCCACAATTTACTTACCATTTACAAAACTATGGTCAGATCAATAATGGACTACGCATCCATAATATACAATGAGTCTAACTCTCCATTAATTAAAAAACTAGACACAATACAAAATAATGCTCTAAGTATGTGTTTAGGAGCGTTTCGCACAAGCCCTGTAAATGCTCTGAAAGCCGAAGCAGGTGAAATGCCTCTTTATTTGAGAAGGGAGTGGATAACAAAATAATTTCTTCTAAAAGTAGCATTTAACAGTACCCATCCTCTATAGGAATCGACCCGGAAGGGCACCCTATACATCCCGAAAACAGGAATTATAGTTCAGCAAATGAGACACTCATTTAACTCACTTGCTACCTCTGCCGGACCACTCGACCTATGCACCCCCATTCCAAAGTCACAAATCGTTATTAAAACCAATTCCAAACTACATCAAACAGACTTGCCCAAACCACACTATCCAGCAACAGTTCTAAGACAGAAAACCATAGAAACTTTGTCAGAAAAGTTCAAACATCATCATAAAATATATACTGACGCGTCTAAAGATAGAAACAAGGGTGCAGTAGGGATATACGATGCCCATTCTAAACAAGAAACATCTATGAATCTCCCGACAAAATTAAATATTTATAGTGCGGAATTATACGCTGTCACCGAGGCTTTTAAATTAGCCAATAGACTGTACAAAAATACAAAAGTGGTCATTTTAACAGATTCTGCATCCGTATGTAACTCTCTCCAAAACATCCACAGACAACAAATCCCATCATATTTAATCAACAACTTAATATAGGAGGTCCATTGCACAACAAATCTTATGAAATATAGTCTAATAATGATCTATGATTATCGTTGAACGACTCTAATGACTGAATCGTTGAACGATCATCGTGATAGTCGCACCGAGGAAAACGCACCTTAAACTTGTCAAAACATTTTTGTGAATATTTTTTTAAATATAAAAAATAAAAGAATTATGTCTTCCTGTAAAGCATTTCTGGGAGCCTTTACTATGAGCAGGCCTCCAAAATCGTAGGACTCAATATTAATCAAACCAAGACTAAATATATGAGGACCTCACGGAGTGATTGATGGACAAGGAATGGTCTTAGGGCTGGAGTATGGACTTTTTAATAAACTTCTTCGAGTAGGTACAGGAGTTTAAATATCTTGGGACCAAGATCAACGAAAAGAAATAAAGTTACGCATGCTGGCCGGAAGTTGATGTTGCTGGGCGCTCGGAAAAGTACTTAGGTCGAAGATCTTTAACCCTGGCAGTTAAAGAAGGCCTTATACGTCAGCATTATTAGACCGGTGGTGACATATCGGAGTGAGACATGGGTCCTCGGCAGAAAGTCAGAACGCTTACTCAATGTGTGGGAGCGGAAGGTGCTGAGAAGGATTTTTGGTCCTCTGAAGGAGAGAAATCGCTGGAGACAGATAAATAATCAGGAGCTACGTGATCTATACAGAGTCCCAGATATTGTCACCTGCATCAAGAAGGGTAGAATTAGGTGGCTAGGGCATGTACAGATGATGGAAGAGCAGCGTATCTCGAAGAAGCTTCTGGAGGGATGAGGAAGAGGACAATCCAGATTTTGGTGGCTGGAGGATGTGGAGGAGGACCTGAGGACATTTGGAGTCCGAAGGGGCAGAAGAGCGGCTATGGACAGTGACGAATGGCGGAAGATTGTGAAGGAGACCAAAGTTCCACAAGAACCATTGTTTCATCGACTGGAATTGAACGTCTTTTTATTCTTATTCTCATATAGATAATCCTCTAATATCTAGGCATAATTTAAGGATAAACAAAAATATTCATTACATATTTTTAAATTTAATAATTATTTTTAAAACAATATGTAATACATATTTTTTTTATTTAATATTTTTTACAAAAAAAATTATTATAAGGTTATTCTTGCGGTCAGCAACATGAAATTATAGTTACAGGTTACATTCATGGTTTCATGAGTAATTTTGACATTCATTAAATTTAATTTGTTTTTTTTTTCTTCCCTTGCGCATAATTGTAAATTTGTTTATAAAATGAGATTATTTCATTATAAATTTATTTATTTTATGTTTAAATTGGTTTCATTAATTTTAATATATATTAAAATATTTCTTTTTGAATTTCATTCTTACGTCATCAAATGTTTTCACACCCAGTTGTTCTAGCGTCATCAAGAGGGCAATATGGCGGAGCGTCTCTTTATTAACAACACTCTTAATACTACTAATGATATTTGTTCCTCTGTCATTATCTAATTTCTTATCGTATTTTACTGGTGTGAGTTACATTCTATTCTCAATCAATTCATTTATGAACTTTAATTTATTAATGGACATTAACTTTATCTCATAGATCAATTGTGGCATTCTTCAAGAATATTTTTTGTACAATTCCTTTTTAGATGTTTTCTATTAGTAAGTCTGTTTATCATTGTAAAAAATAGTTTTGTCCATTTGCTTACTTAAGTAATTGCTTACTTGAATTTTCTTAAATTTCTTTTGTAAGTTCATGTGTAATGTCCCTGGCTAACCTTTAATTCCGCGCCCGACTTATTTCACTTCTAGACGTTCCTAAAGATAATCCTTCAACGGCGAGGAATCTATATATAAAATCTATGGCCATCACATATCCCTAAATTTGGCAAAAAAAATGTGAATAATAGAACTGTATCATGAGAATAAATAAATTACAAAACTGTCATGTCTGACCCATTGCCAAGTTTAGGGTTAAAGTATTGTTTATGTATAACCCTCCAAAATAAAAAACATCACTGTTGTCGCCAAAGATGCTCACTGATGACTCAAAATAGCTGTCAACTTTTGCCAACACCAGGGTTAGGATGACGATTGATCGCTAAATTTTTATTTAAAAAAAAAATAACAATGACTATTGAGTAATATTTTGCTCATTAGTCGCGACTAGTATAATACGAAAAAAAATCCGTGAGCAGCAGAACTACGTCACTTTTCACAAAAATAAAAATATTATAAAAATGGAGGAGTGAGAAAAAAGTTAAGACCCACAAAAGACATTTCCCTAACATACCGAAATTTTTCCATATTTTAATTATATTGTTTTGGCTCTCCGCTGACCTTCGATACATAAAACACTTCATACCGAATTTCAGCTCATTTGGCCCAACGGGAGCCGCTGGAATATTCCAGACAAATATTCAGTCCTATAAACTATGGTGGAGCTGTAGAGATGCGCAAAACTTTAAAAACGCCGAAATGTCAGGTAAACAAACCGAAATTTTGACTATAATTTACCCATTCTTTAATGGTATCGTTAAATCGTCTATCTGAAAGAAAGCCCTATCGACCGAATTTCAGCTCATTTGACCCAAAGGGGGCAGCTGGAGGTGCTCAAATGTAGCCGGAAAACAAATATATATATATATATATATATATATATATATATATATATATATATATATATATATATATATATATATATATCAGACACCACCATGACTTCCATAATTATGCTCTAAGTGTTATGAAACGGATATAAAACGTAGTCCTGCTGCTCACCGCCGACTTTCGACCCACTGCAATAGTCTATTTTTTTCGGGGAATATACGACTAATAATGAGAAAATAGTAATTTTTTTTAGAAACTTCAAACGATTAATGACTAAAAATCCAACGAAAAAAGTCTTTTGTTTTTTGCCGAAATGGTAAAATAAATCGATACGTGAACAAGCGACCTTGCACCACTTGAGATCTGTTATCACCTCTTTAAATACAATTTTCCGTGACATTCTATATATTGTTCTGCCACAAAATGTTATTTTTGTGTATTTTTTAGCTAAATTCAGTGATGACTTCTAAAATATTGACTTTGTCTTCGTGGGAGAGATCTCAAGTAACGATATCTTACTCAACTTAGTTGGTGCTTTAAGATATTTTGTCAATATCCCCGCCCACTATCCCTCATTCTCCAAGAGAGGGTTTTCTCCCGGAAATTTGGGGAGACTCTCTAGATTTCGACCCTTATTACCAAGACGAAATTATGACCAAAGTTTTATGAATGTGTAAATTTCGTGTTTTTTTTCCCCATTAATATCTCAGCAAGGATTCCGAAATATTACTTCAAAGCCTTTATATTTTTCTGTATTGATTTGGCCTCGTTTAGTAGCTTTACGTGCCGGTCAACTCACCTTACGAATCCCTGCGAACCAGAGGTCAGCGACCTGTTCAGGAGAGGACAATGCTTGGAAATAGTACGACCGTTTCTACACGTTTCTTTCTATGAATTATTTTCCAAAAGATAGTAAACTACACGTTTTATTTTTTTTTTTGGACCGAAGAAGGATAAGTCAATCGAAGAATTTAGACGGCTAACCAACACATTGCGTGAACTGTACTCGGTAAATATAACCTGAGTAACAAAAAAATGCTTTTGGGGGGAGGAGGAGAGGGAGAGAACATAGGTATTGGTGTGAGTTTAGATACACCAATGTACTAAGGTACAAGATGTATAGTTACTTCGTTAAAATTGACACTTTTTTTTAAATTCTTCTTTTACAAAATAAACTAGGTCCTCGGTATAAATCGATCCAGGGGCGTAAGTAGCTGCTGGTAAATGCCACGAGCCTCGGCCTCAGGAGAGCCTTCAATCGGTCTTTATAACAATAAAATACAATATCTAATTATATTATATTTAGTATCATAATATAATTAATAACTCACATATTATTAATATGAATATAAACACATCTTCGAATTTCGAGTTAAAACTTAGGGAGTATAAAGCTTGGCTACCACGGGCCTCCAAAATCATACTTACGCCACTAAACCGATCTATCGAAAATAAAAAATATTGTCGGTTATCTAGTCTCAGGTCATGTTTATTCAGACATAACGATCCTTGAATCACCTTGTTTATTTGTTTTGTTTATGTTGTTATTACGTCAGAAGAAAACATTTGTAAGTATCAATAAAATTTCGTTATTTTTCTACTTTGAACACTATAACAATTTTTTTTTTAAATCTGGTGCGGTGCGCTTTTCCTCACCATCCTATAATAATAATCTTTTTAACATAATTTTAAACAGTTCACATGAAATAAACTCAGCAGCATTCATTTCTTCACGTCTTCTCTCACAAAAATACAAGTTGTTTAAACCACTTTTGTACAACAATTTTATGCACTATATATTTTAGGTTTGTCAAGCTGAAAATATAGCTGTATTTTAAAATTTTCGGTTTAGTTTCGAGGGAAGTTTCATTCAGATTCCATTAAATAATACAAAAGTAGAAATAATAAAGTTAATTTCTACTTTTATATTATTGTATTACATTAATACAGAGCGTATTATTGACAACAGCTTCATGCCTTAGTGGAAGAAGGTTCGGTAGTATCCACCTCCTTACTGACGCGCTCGGTTTCCCATATAGGTACTTGTAATCCTTATAAGATACATAATATCTTTGTTAATACAGGTCCGAATTCGATGATTCTTGTTTTGTTTTTTAGAAAATTTAATTATCTTGTACGTGATCGTATGCGAACTTCACTGTTATATATATTTTATAATTTCTATTTTTTATATATTATATATTATACAAGAACAAAAGATGAAATTTTTATATTGTTATTTCATTTGAACTCCAACTAGGGCTGGAAGGGCGGCTTATTCTACCCAGAGTATTAAAGATGAGATTTGTTTCAGGAACAAAAGTTTGTTCCCAATGGCCAAATTCGAACCAGTGCAATTTCTAGCTCGAGCGTGTTTAATTACTGTTTTTAATATTTGTTTTATTCTACTTTTTTTTCATAAATAAATATGTTATTTCCAAAATTTTAAAACTCTCCGCAATCATAAAATAACAAATAAATAACAAAATGAACCCTAACTGTGAACCTTCGTGACCGCTGAACATTAACTAAGCATATCTAGGGCATATCTTGGAGTTCCGCATCATGCAGTCATTCTCCATTATTTTGCCAAACTTATACAGAATGATTTCTAAAAGCTTTTTTTATTAATGTTTAATTTAATTCTATAAATCTACAATTAATGTTCTTGTCATGTTATTATTTTATTATGGAGCAATACATTTTATCTTACCCACACACGAAAACCAAAATTATATTCCAAAAATTTCGTGCTTCACCCAGTTAATTATATATTTTAGATTTGTGATTATATATTTATTTTGATATATTTAATCTGCATCTGCCCAAAGATGTATTGGCAATTAGTGTTGTTTCAGGCATTGTCGCGAGTGTAATTCTGACATTTAATTTTTTTTTATATACACTAATTCTAAATATTTTTGCAATAAAAGAACAACCATATTAAAGAAATACTTGTTGAAAAACATTACTATATGTGGCGTAGTTGCTTTTTCAACTATTTTTTAAAACCATCATTAATTTAAGTTGATTTATAGTTATATATTTTCTATTTGATATAGTGTATTTTAATTTTCAAGAATGCCGATGAACTCTGTTCGAAAAATTCGACTAGATAATAAAATTCCATTATTTTTCTATATATTTTTTTAATTTACTAGTTTAACATTTTGGTTCATAAACATAATTCTCTATAATCATTTTATAATTTCAATATTCATCGATTTTGATCACATAAACTTCTGTTATAAGCGGCGTTTTGGTGAGTGGCTAAATTTGAAATTATATTTTTAGATTTTAACGAATTTGTAAGAATAAAAAATAGCTCGATGCAGCGAAGATCGAAAAGGCCAACCGCAACAAGGAAGTGCCTATCTCATTGTAAATGGTTTAAAATGTTGTCGGTAGATTTCGCTGGTAGCAGTATCTGATCGCTAAAACCAACCATTCATTTCACCCTCCTAGCTTCCTATCAAGTTCGATCGTAAGTAGGGTTATCGTCCTACACAAAAAAAAAAAAATAAAAAAAATAAAAAAAAAAAAAAAAAAAAAAAAAAAAAACGCGAACTACACTTGTTTACAACTACGTCATTATTAAATCATTAATTATTATCAATATTTGTTTACTATTAGTCAGTGTTACCAGGTTGACCTTTTTCTCCATTGATTTAAGGTTTTTTTACTATTTTTTTTTTAACTTTCTAACCATAGTTTTGGGTTTTTATTCGTATCTGCTACTAAATTTGTTCATCATTTTTACCCAATTAGAAACTAAAAATTAGAATCACAAGAAAAAATAATTTCGAAAACATATCTTCAGTTTGTACTTATTATTTTATTTTACACGTATTTCCCAAACGTGCAGTGTAATAAGCTAATAAATAGATATTCTCATGGCCAATTATCCCTAAACATAACGTCACTGTGACGTTCTATAGTTGGCAATGAATTAAAATATAGAATAAATTTTGAGATTAAACGTGAATGGCGTCAATGTTTAATTAACAATATTGGATCCTATTTTTTGATAATTAAATTTTCATCTTTAATTTATCATGTTTTGTATTGTTTTACGTTTATAATCATTAATTTGATCTGATCTTTCAATTATTATAACTAACTTAAGTTATATTGAATTAAAGTAATATAAAAATGTACAAGCCTTGTAAATAAAAACGTATAACACAAATATAAACTAAACAATCAATGCAAGAGCGAGATGGGCAATTAAATAACACGTGGTTTGACCTTTAGTGCGAGGAGGCAGTCAGAGTACGGAACGAAAAATGATGAAATTTTCGAATAAGGAAACAAGACAGAGCAGAAAAGAATACCACGATACCAGAGCTAAGGCGAAAAAGTTGTTGAAGCAAAAGAAAGAAAAGGCGAGACTACGCCGATTGAAAGAGCACAGAAGAAATAACGAAGCCAGGAAGTTTAAACAGAATAAAATCAGGCTTCAGCAATCATTGTCCAGCGATAAAGCGATCGGATGGAAAAATGGCTTTTTTGGATCAGGATTTACAAAATAAATGGGAAGAGCAATTTCGAGAATTCCTAAGCCACTAGAAATATGTGGCCTATCGTAAATATTTAAAAAATATGAACTTGAGGAATAATTAAAACAACATTATATGTAATTAAATTAAATAACATGAAAATATAAGGGAAATAACATGTCCAGATGATGAGGGAATACCGCGAAACGTAGACAAGAACATGCACTCATCAATAGTAAAATTGAGATAGGAAGATGTTTCATTCACATAGTACATATTATAAATATTATATTTATAACCTTCCATTTTTGTTTATTATTTTCAATATCGAGACCTTTGGAATCGACCAAAGAAAAAAGTTTAGTAACTCTCCTCCCCTCAAAATTTGAGTTTTTGCGTTTCAAGATACGTAGAATCCAAACATCGAATAAAAAAAATCCGTCTGTCCGCCGTCCGCGGCTTTTCAGACTACTGGATCGATTTTCTTGAGATTCGGTATCAATGTCACAGGTCACCCCGGGAAGATCCTCGGAACTCGGACATTACCATCCATCTGTGTGTTTCAAAATGGCGGACGATTAAAGATCTTCTAAGCCCATAACTCGACCATTTATAAAGATAGAGGGGAAATGTAAGGTGTTTTGGAATCAGCATAAAAAATCATTTAAACAAAAAATCTATAAAATTGCTGATTAAAGATCTTATATACCCATTATTCGGCCATTTATAAAGATAGAGGAGAAATCTAAATGTGTTTTGGGATCAGTTTAACAAGGCATTAAAATAAAATAAAAAACGAAAAATAAAAAAATCTCTATCTGTAAATGCTTTTGGTTTATTATTTTCAATAATAGACCTTTGGAATAGACCGAATAAAAAATTTTTGTAACCCCCTCTCCCTCAAAATTTGAGGTTTTACGTTTAAAGATACGTAGAATCCAAATATCGAATAAAAAATAAATCCGTCCGTCCGCCGTCCATAATTTGCAGCGTATTTTGTAAAAAAAAATTAACGTGAGATATATTAATTAAAAAATATATGATGTGGATACCGCATGACTTCCTTTTCCGCTTGTTAAGCTATAAATCGGTGGCTCAAAAAGTGATCCTGAATTTGGTTACTAGTTTCCGAAGATACCTCAAAATCGACACTCGGCGCCGCGACGTCTATTAATATGCACACACTATCACTATTACACTATTACAAAAAATATTTACCATGGAAAACCTTGAAACGTGCTGTTCCATGAAAATCTCACGATTACAATGGTTCCCTAGCAAGGAAGTAAAAAAGGAAATCGGATAAAAAAAAAGCACTTGAACACACCGTGGAAAAAACACTTTGAATAAAAATTTCTTTGACGTAATACTTTGACGTTATTATAAATCATTATTCTCTCCTCATCATTTCAATAAAAATAAAAAAATGAATTTATATTAAATTAATGTCCAGTTATTATTTTATTAATACCATTTTTCATTTCTTGTCAATATTCCTCCCTTTCTAAATGCCATTATTTTAGATTTTTCCAGATTATGTTATAAACTTCACGATACATAATATTTTTCCAAATATCAAATCACGATTTCTCATAATCGCATATTTCGATTTCAACTAAAAGTGATACGCTACGAAGAATGATAGTTATCACACTCACGATGATCGCGCCCATCATTGAAGTAACGTCAATGCATTCGTTCGTGACTAGCAGCTTAATGAACCCTCGAGAGAGAAAGAGTGATTCCAATCACGGGTTATTTCTACGTAATACGTAATACGTTATCTTGGTAAATGTTACTTTCAATTAATAGGTCATTTTAAACTGGGACATTATTTCTAACCAACCTCGCGTACTCGGATATCAGGCTGGAGAAATCCCTCTTTTGAAAAATGTCTTTACTTTCAGCCTTATCCATTTCTGGTCTTCAATTATTATCAGCAAAATATATTTGTTTTAATATGAGTAAATGTTGTTAGCATTGGAGCAATAGATTGACAATTGAGGAGGTGAAAAAAATAATAGTGTTTAAAGAAGTGTGTGTCGGTGGGGAGTAAGGGCACTAGTAGAATTGAATTATTATCAACCAATCGAAAAACTAATCCTCTATATCTAATCAGAAAGAATACTTCTTATTTAAAAAATCCCCTTTCCTGTGAGATTTCTCCCAACGCCAATTTCAACAGAAAATCCAATGACGTAGTGTTCGGAGGGATCATTTGCATCAAATTTTTGTGAAACGAATTTCATAAACGAGTAATGACGTTTACTTTTGTCTGGCTTTAGGCACATATTAACAAAATCATTCCACGCTATTTTAAAGATTTTTTTTTTATAGAAATAAAAACAAAAGCTATCCAAACCCAAAAAATAGCATGAATTTTGAATCGCCACACTTTTCAATCAAGACTCGCTTCAATACTATCCAGTAAAAATTCTTAATTGGATATTTTCAATCATATAAGGTACATACACTAATCTTGATAAAACAATGACACTTATAGTTAATATTTTGAAAAATTTTCCTTCAACAGTTCCTTATCTTGAATATAGATATTCTATATAAGATATATTAAAAAAAAAAAAGTGTTTGATTTTTAATTCTCAGTAGTGGTGGACACTTTCAGGTAGACACTAAAATAAATCACCAAAATATGTAGAATTTTTATATATCATGTTAAATTTATAATTAATATAAATAAAAATGATTAATGTTAATGAAATTTCAGAAAAAAAATAAGGAAAAAATAGGCATTTTAGTGTTGTGGGCAATAAACCAAATTATACCCAAATAAACTTTTAAATGGTTTTAAAAATAATCTAGATACACAAACTATTTTACTGCAAGCAGCAGATCTCAAGACATGTCTTAAAAAATGCCTCAAGACAATAGAAGCACTATATCGGAAATTGTACATATTTGTAAAAACAGTTTTAAATAAAATCGGATGGCAATTTCAATGGCATGAAACCGGATGTGATTGAGTACAAGAATCATGGTGGATGCTTTTGTATTTAAGTATGTTCTGATACTGATTTGGGTTAAAAATAAAAAAAATATTTAGCAATTAATTTTGTACACAGGATCTTACGAGGACACAATGTACTGAAGGTTTACAATACCTGTAGAAATAATATCCATTATGAACGGGAGATGTTGACATGAACACTTAAAGACTGAGACTAATTAAAAATGAGGAAACAGTTCACCGAATTCGTAGCATTATTTATACGTGTTTTTTTAAACAACGCTCTGGGATTATTAAAGCCGAACAGATTAATGTTTCCGAGGTCTATGATTCCTAAAATGATCACGGAAAATATATTTTTCTTCTCCTTTATTTTTCCCTAAAATGGCCAAGTCCGGAATTAAAATTTTGAACTCGACGACCTCCAGACTACCGTAGAGCTTGGTCGCCATGTTGCAGGGGTTTGGCCCGATCCGCTTCCTGATGCCCTCCAGCTCAGGGCATGACTGAAGGATGTGCTCTGTGATTTGGTTCTCTTTTCTGTATCCACAGAGAGCGCTTTCATCATGATCTGGCCCGTCCTGAGTCTAAAGAATGCAACTGGCTCCTTCCTGTTCATTTTATAGTAGGCATCATCTGGGTCACGATGTTTGCGGAAATCATTTCCATCTTTGGCGTATAGCTGCCTTTTTTATAGAAATCGCTTCTTGGAGAGCCTGAGCAGCGTTAACTTAAAGAGATGCTGCTCCTTCCTTTGCAAGTCGATCAGCTGCATCGTTCCCATCGAGCCCGCAGTGCCCGGTCATCCATTGGAGGACTACTCCGCTACACTAGTGTTGGAGATTTTCGACTTCTTCTGCAAGAGTATGCAGTCCTGATTTCCATTTGGACTTGAGGGACTGTAGTACTGATGCAAAAACCAAAATTAATATTAATACATTTTCCCTTATGAAATAAACACGCATAGAAATCCCGAGTCGAAATAGCTTAGCCAAAGCCAACTGGCTCACAATAAATAAATAAATATTCACAAATTTTAAAGCTGAATAGGGTGCAATCTTAAGGTAGACTTTCGCTAGTACTGCCCGCGGTTGTGACTGGCAGTTTGCCAATCGTAGCTGCTAACTGTTACTGTTCTATATTTCGCTGAAACTGCCCACCGCAGTGCTAAGATTTTAAGCCGCCAGTATGGTTTATTTCTAGACAATTTATCATTTAGAAGCGAAGTTAGAACAGCAATTTAGACAACTTATAAAAATTTATCGATTCGAGCTGGACCATTCAGCAAACAAACAAGTCCATTCCTCAGGAGTTCTGGATCTGCACCATATTAATGTGCTGTAATAATCCTCATTATTACAGGCCAAAATAGAAGATATGGGGTTTATCATAATAAAATGACAAAAATGAGTAATTCTCGCTCTGTACCTCTGCAAGATAGGTGTTTTCAAGATTTCCATACCGTTTAATCCATAATTTGTTATATCAACCATTATTACTTTATGATTTGTTTAACTTTCACATGAACAATGTATTTTATTATATCGTTTTCTTCATTATAAACATATTTTGTTATTTCCTTTCTTTTCAAAAAAAAATTAAACAAGAGTACCTTATTTAGAAAAACAAAACAAAAAAAACAACATGAATTCTCTAGGCTTGCGTATACCCAGTGGGTCGATAATGACCCATCAAAACTCGTTTTATATAAATCAATATACATGCTTATATAAAGAAGCTCCAACTTAAGTTGCCAGTCACACTTAAGCGATTGAAGCACCGAAACTCTTTTGAATACTAACCTTAATTGCACTTTGGATTCTCGAGTAGGAGCCAAGAATGTTTATATTACTAGCCAGTTTATTTATATCTAGAAGCGCTTTATATCGTAATTTGCTCAACTGTATTAGGAAATAGATGCCCGATGACCGTTTATTATCCTTTATATATATATATAACTTATGGTCTTCTCGGCACAAAAGACAAAAAAAATGAAAAGGGTTAGAACAAACACTCTCAAGAGCTGATAAAACACTGACTTTATTTGCCTTCTAAGCCTCTATATATAGCATTACTATTGTTTACATTTGTACGTTTAGAATTAACTATTATATTATGCCTCATCGTATCTTAACTCCCCCCCGCCAGTTTTTGAACATTCTTTTCATAAACTTACATACATTTTTTTTTTTACTCCAAAAAAAAGCAAACAAAAAAAAACAACAGTATAAATAAAAATGCCTTACATCTATACAGTCTAAAACTTATCTAATATGCTAAGACTAATATATACAAAAACACATCGCTAAAAGTAAAAAAAAATACAGATAATACTACCTACTAATAATAAATAAAAAAAAAATACATCTTCTGCACTTAAACTAAACTGTAAACCTGTTCCTAGAAAAGAGGACTTTATCTTTGAGATTGGTGGGCCTCCCCCACTGGAATTTTTAATTGTTCAATATGAACAGTCCTTTGTTTTCGTGGCTCATCCACGCTTCGAATCGTAACCAAATTATGTTCCCTTATTACCGTCACCCGGAACGGCCCTTTGTATCGCACAGATTCTTTTGTTCGATTAGACCCTATCCGTCGGTATACAATGGTTCCGATGCGAAGATCGTCCATCCTATCCCTGAGCCCTACATTCTCCCGGGCGACCCTCCTACGTTTCTCGCTGACTATACGCCCGTGTGCCTTTTCCCATATTTTTGCGAGGCCCATTCGGTTTATCCACAGCTGCTTAGCGATGCTCTCATCTATCACCGAACCTTCGTCATCTCTCCGTCTGTCTCGTAATCCAAAAAGAGCCTCGAATGGAGCAAACCCCGTCGCCATGTGGATCGAGTGATTGTATGCTGCAATTGCTCTCGGCATTGCCTCGTCCGCGTCTAGGCCCTTATCGACGTGGAATACCCGTAGGTGATCGCCCAATGTGCTGTGGAGTCTCTCTATACTACCCCTACTTTTAGGGTGGCCCGGAGTGTTCCAATGCCATTTGATTCCTAACTCTTTTGTTTCCGCGCGTATCTGGGCATTATCAAATTCCCGCCCCTCGTCCGATGCTATTCTCTCTGGTATTCCATAAAACTGGAACCAGAGACGAAGAGCCCCGATAACCGCATCCGCCGTACGCTCTTGCACCCGATGCGCCATGGCCGTTTTACTAAAAACGTCCACTTTTGTCACCCATTTAAAGCCCCGCCATGTGAAGGTGTCGATTTGTAACTCGCAAAGTGGTACGGTCGGCGTTATTGTTTCTTCTTGGCGATTTATAGGGGGATGTCGGTCATACTTCGTTTGATGGCATATCTCGCATTCCCCGATTACCCTCTCAATAGTCCGCCGCATACCCTGCCAAAAATATCGGCGCTTTAGGGCCGCTAAGGTTTCATTGATTCCCCTATGATTTGTTTTACCCTGGTGGTGGGCGACCGTTACTTCCGTCTGCCGTGCCGGATCCCGAACGGTTTCCACCATCAGTGTATACCGAATAAATGTCTTATCCGCGCCGATTTTTTCCGTCCGCCATAAATACCGGATTTTCTCCCACACCGTGGCGTTTCCCACGTAAAGGTAGTAAGTCCCTCCCGGTCTCGATGCATCTTTTAAGGCTCTGCACATTTGCTCTTCTGTTACCCCCGGTGTCGACCAGATGGTGACAATTTTACAACGTCCCAGTGCCGAATAATCCATTTTCATTATTCCGGACGTCCTCGTTTTCCAAATTATTTGCCGCGGTTTATTGTTAATAATTTCCTCTTTTTCCTCTAACTCTGTTGACCGTTCCCCTACTTCGTCATCCGTACCCGACGACTCTTGTGCCTCTTCAGATCCCTGCGCTTCTCGTTCCCCCTCTCCCTCCGGTGTCCATTCCCGAACGAAACGTTGCAACGCTCCGGACGGTTCCCCTGCCTCTGGTTCAATTGCATTTACCTGCAAGGCGCGCGATAACCAGTCCGCTACGACGTTGTCTTTTCCCGGTTTGTATACTACTTCCAGGTTATATTGGCTTAATATCTCCTTCCAACGCGTGACCCTGGCCGAGGATTCTTTTAGTTTCCCCACCCATAATAGAGGGCGATGGTCAGTATGGACTTTGAACCTCCTCCCAAAAACGTATGGTCGAAAGTGTTCAACCGCCCACACGATTCCCAATAATTCCCGCTCAAGGGCACTATATCGTGCTTCCGTATCTGTGAGCCGTCTACTGGCATACTCTATAGGTCGCTCTCCCTTCTCCCCCTCCTGCGACAATACTGCCCCCAGTGCATACTCACTCGCGTCCGTGGTGACTGAGAATGGTCTGGCGAAGTCTGGAAACGCGAGGACCGGTTCTCTCTGCAGTTGCAGCATGCATTTCCTAACATTTTCCTCCATCTCGGGAGTGATGCAAACTGTTCGTCCCTTTTTTAACATTCCATTCAGCGGTACTAATTTCTCGGCCATCTCCGGAACGAATCGCCGATAATAATTTAGGGTTCCCAGGAGTCTCCGAATTCCCTTTATATCGTTGGGAACTGCCATCCTCGCAATCGCCTCTACTTTCCGTATATCCGGTCGTACGCCCTCAGCGGATATTGTATGTCCGAGGAAATTTAATTGTCGCTGCCCCAGAATCGACTTTTCCTTGAAGAGTTTCAGGCCGAACTGCCGAATTCGTTCGAATACGCGCCTTAAATCCTCCACGTGTTGTGCTTCGGTCTTACTGAAAACTAGAAGGTCATCCATATACACCTGGCACATACCTTCGTCTAAACCCCGCAAGAACTCGTCCATGAGTTTCTGGAATGTTATGGGCACGTTTTTCAACCCAAAAGGCATACGAGTAAACTCATAATGACCCCTTTCAAAGGTGAACGCGGTCTTACCCTGATCCCTGGGGTGCATCTGAATCTGATGATACCCTGACTTTAAATCAAGCGTACTAAACACGGTTGCGCCTCCCAGCCGGTCTAAAATATCTTCTAGGCGCGGAATTGGATACTTCTCGTCTTGTGTATTCTCGTTCAGTTGCCTGAAGTCTACCACTACTCTATATCGTTCTTTGCTTTCGCCCTCCGTACTTTTCTTTTTCACTGCCCATAAGGGGCTGTTAAATGACGACGTGCTGTTAACTATGATTCCCTGCCGCTTCAGGTTGTCAAGCTCCTCGCGGATATGTTCGCGTAGTGCTTGCGGATATCTTCGTTCTTTCACGCAGGTGACCCTTTCTACGTTTAACGGAATTTCGTGAAGCGTTTCCCCCGTCACGCTCAGCGATTCTCCCTCGTGATAGAAAATATCCGTATATTCCGTCATTACGTCGCGCTTCCAGTCCCTCTTTTTCGTAATTACGCCGACACGATTCTCCTCTCTGTTCGCGCTCCGTTTAACCTTATGCCTCTTCCTTCCTACTCGAATTATCCACTGTCCCGCGGAATTTCGGATGCTCGCTCCTAGTTTCTCCAGCAGGTCGCAACCGATAATTCCCCCATATTCCCGGGGCATGTCTTCTACGACGTGAACCATGGCAACTCCTCCCTCACCCCCCCATTTCCTTAGGCTTATCTCCACTTCTCCCTCTACCTTACAAGGGCCGCTTAGCGTTATCAGTTTGCACGTACATGCCCTGACCTCTGGCGTCCTCTTTCCTGTACAAAATGCTTTGATCATATTTCTACCTATTAGTGTGCACGAGCTCCCCGTATCCACCAAACATTTGCACCCTCTCACCACCTCAATAATAACCCTCCACACTCATTCACTATATTGTTTATTCTGCTGTGGTTGCCTCTCCTGTCACACCATCCTCATTCTTGACTTCGCTCTCTTCTTACCTCTGCTACTCTTCGTCCTTCTTCCCATCGCCTGCTCCTTACTCCCGCTTCTTTCTTGTTCCTCTGGTTCGCTCCCCTCCGTCTCCGATGCAGATGTCTCCGATGACCTAGGCGACTCCAATCTTGGTCTGCTTCTCCGCCACACTCGCTGAGCATTAATTTCCATGGGCTCCCCGCGGTCCGTTTCTCAACGCCGCATATAGAGGCACTGTCTTGCTATATGTCCTTCGTTCTGACACTCGAAGCAACGTGTACGTGGGCACTGAGCTACTAAGTGTCCTGTCTTGCCACATCCGTGGCATTTTTTGTCGTCTCTTCTCCAATTCCTCCTCTCCGGGCCTTGTCTTTTCTCCCTTGGTGGCCTCCTCTCTCTCCTGCTGAATTCTGCCTCTCTCTTTCCTCCCATTTCTCGATTGGGTCGATTTCTCTCTCCTTCTGATCTTCGGTAATGTACTCTATTCCACCCTGGCTCCTGATTTCATTTCTTGGGCGCATTCCAAAAAGGTTCTCTCTCTCGGTAATCCCTCTTTCTTACCGGTATCTCGGACTAGCTGAACCCTCAGAATTGTCGATAGGAATGCCATCCTACCTTCTACTTCAGCTGTATTCAGGGTCTCCCTCATTTTTTCCGTGATTTTATTAAACCTTGCTAGTAATGTCCCGGCATATTGTCCGTTACTTTGATAGCGTTTTTTCGTCTCCCTAAACATCTGGAGGATATCCTCTTCGGGTGCCCATCTACCTCCGCCGAACGCTTTCTTCAAACGGTCCTTCACGACCACCCACGCAGTGTCTTCGTCCGCTTGGATCATGTTCAGTATGCTTCTCTTGCTACGACATACCAAGGCTGCTCGGAGTGCGTCTGCGTCTATGGCATCAACTAGATCCTCCGCCATCTTGGCCTCTATCCGTGCCATAACCCTGTCACCTCCTTTTAAGAAATGATTCAACTCTCCTATTTCTCCGTTGAACCTTTCTAAATCAGAGATGGCTTTCCTCAAGTCTTGGGATGTTGCTGTTTTTATTTTCGTCCTCTCCAAAGCATTTGCCTCGGCTGCCGTCATAAAATATCTCCGCGCCCGCTCTCTTCATGCATGTTGTCCGGTTAGTGGGGAGAAAAAAAAATAAAAAGAGAGAAAAGATCAGAAAAAAATAGAATTACTTGTCTGTACCTGTTTATCTAAAGGTCCCACGGTTTCGGCACCACTTATGGTCTTCTCGGCACAAAAGACAAAAAAAAAGGAAAAGGGTTAGAACAAACACTCTCAAGAGCTGATAAAACACTGACTTTATTTGCCTTCTAAGCCTCTATATATAGCATTACTATTGTTTACATTTGTACATTTAGGATTAACTATTATATTATGCCTCATCGTATCTTAACTTTTATATATATATATATATATATATATATATATATATATATATATATATATATGTGTATATATATATACAGTGATAATTTTAATTCATTAATAATTTCATAGGAAGCAGAAAGTTAGTTGTTACAAAATCTATTATTAGTTGTTACAAATATATATATATATATATATATATATATATATATATATATATATATATATATATATATATATATATATTGACACACACACAAATGGGGAGAAAAACCAGTATTTTACACTCAATTTTAACACTTAAAACAAGTAATAAAAATGTTTAATTGGATTGGAAACCAAATTGCGTTTGTAACCTTTATTACCGAAACATATGATTTATATATTTAATTTTAATATAATTTTTAATGTAAGCTTATTATGACCTTCAAGTAAAGAACCCTTTTCGGCTCACCAATTTTAACCAAAATATAGTAAATACATTCATATCGATATAAAAGTCCTATTTACCAAATTTGAGATGTTTTACTTTCTATTTTAATATAATTTTTGATTAATGTCTAATATGACCTTCAAGTAAAGTACCGCTTCCAGTTTTTCAATTTAGACCAAAACCTAGTATGTTATTCAAATCAATATTTAAGTTATAAATTCTAAATTTGAGAAGTTTTGCATAGTATTTTAATATAATTTTTGATGAAAATCAATTATGACCTTCAAGTAAAGTACCACTTCCGGTGATCAAGCAGTCACTAAAAGAGGAGGTTCACAACTAGATTTTACAATAATCTTAAATACAAAATTTAAACTTTCTACGGCTAACCGTTTTTGAGTTATGCGAGATAAGAACATAAGTACGTACAGACGTCACGACGAAACTAGTCAAAATGGATTTAGGGATGGTCAAAATGGATATTTCCGTTGAAATCTGAAAATCGAAAATTTTCGCGATTACAATACTTCTTTTACTTCGTACAAGGAAGTAAAAAAGAAACTTCATTGATCTGGTTGAATTTTACACAAAAAGAAATATTTGCTAAATATGAAGAACATAGAGATACCTAAAATTTTCTATTAAAAAAATTATAAAAAATAAAATCCATTTTTTTTTATATTGGAGCATTGATAAATGATAGATAGATATATTTTGAAAACATTTATTAGTCATATCGATAAATAACTGAACTAAGGGAAGTGCTAGAATTTGATTAGAAACTTGGGTCGTTAACGACCCACTAGGCGCTAATGGGTTAATGACCGACTATTTCAAGCTTATTTAAATCGATTTTTACTATTTGTTCGTTTTTGGGATTATTAATTTTGGATGTTAAAAACAACTGCGCACTGTTCTCATGCAATGCAATTGAAATAATTACTGTATAATTAGCCTGAAGGTTGAATGGTTAATGGTTTTTTTTGACTTTATAAACAAACTGTATGGTATGCCCAAATAAATAATTTATAAATTTATTTTTTATAAATTTATTTATTTATTTCAATTTATTTCAATTATAAGTAATTGACATATTTTTTTTTTAGAAAAAAATAAATGAATCAACCCTTTACCTCTACTGATATGTTTCTTAAACCCTTTTGTCTTCTTATTGTACAGTAGTTTATAAAGTTTGTATCATTTATCGAAAAATTCTAGAATTTGGCGCGGAATGTTCTTCAGCCAAAAATTTTTGAATCTGAATGGAAAGAAGTTTTTTTATGCATGACCAACTCAACTTCGGTTCTTGGCCTTCAAATGCAAGTTCTTCAAGAGTTGGCCCCAACCTAAAATGTCCAACACGCTGCAGAAATGAATAGACAAAACTTTAAAAATTAATTGTTTAAGTATTTGTAATAATACAATTATTTAAAGTTGTTATCATTAAAAGATATTGAAAAAACAGTCAGTCTCGTTTAGTGGCAAAGATATTGAAAATTGTTAAAGATATTTAAGAATATTACATTGGGTATTCATTTTAAGATGGCGCAAAATCATTTAGGACAAAACGGTTGGTGGGGCGTAAGCCCAACGGATGGTCTTACGCACCGTAGGCGTTTGGCACGCGTCCAAACTGTGAGGTTCGCAGATCAGATGCACATTACTTTAAAAGGTAATAAAGGTTAAAAAAAAAGATTCAAATCCCATTTTGATATCTTTAATTATTTAAAGAGTTATGGTGATTCGTAATCATCATAACTAATAATCATCATAATTCAGTTTATAAAATTATTTGTAAATGGTGTCGCTTTCTCTTAGGAATGAAATTTCTTTTTATTATCGTAAAAATAACGCCCCAATGGTTATGATTTAGCGTTTAATAGGAAAATTACTGTATCTACTGGCTTCATCACATTTTAATTAAAAAGGGGATAAAAAAAACAACGTCAGCTTGATTTAACATATTCTTTTAACCCACAAATGTAAAAACATTTGTACTATTCAGATGATGGGCATATTCTGGAAGGTAATGTTACTCTCTACAATTTTTTCCTCCAGCATTTTTCTCTCAGACTAACCGTTTTTAAATGCTAAAATGCTTTTGAGCCATCTTTAAAAGAACAACCTATGTAAATAGCTATTGTATTTAATTAAAATTAGATATTTACATACAGATTATGATTTTTATATTTTGAATTGCATAAATTGTTATTACTGTTATTCAATTTTAAGACCATTGCAATTCTTTTGGTGATTCCATTTGGCATATACAGGATGTACAGAATATGGAACCAGGAAACTTCAAGGGCTGACTCTGTACCTAAAGAGCACTAAAAAAAGTTTCTATGATCCTTGGTTCGATTCCACTCAGAAAAGAAGGAAATTTAAGTTTTGTATTTTTCAATTGTCACGTTTTTTTGTTGAATAGGAAGCCATCACTCAAAAACTATTCAAGATAATCAAGTTTCAATTGCACCATGGTAAAGTAGACAAAGAAATGTCGTTTAAGAAATGTAGACCATTGTAAGGAGGCTTTCGGAGTGACTAATAACTAAAAGTTGTATTTTATTTTTAAAATCATATTTGTGAATGTCTGTCTCAATCCTCTGCTAGGCTACAGATATCCCACTTTCAGAAAAACTTATCCTTCTATTAAGCTTTAATTTTGTAAAAATGAAGTTGAGATTTTTTTAGGGATTGGTCTATAACTGATTTTTGATTTGCCAAAAGTGTGCCGTGGAATCTAGGTCTCCCGAAAAAGAAGTGTTTTGAGAATAAAATTTATTAAATTCGATAGGTTTCTATTCAATATAAAATATCTGATGTGGACAATACATGACTTCCTTGTACGCCTATAAAACTACAAATCGGTGACTCAAAAAGTGATTCTGAATTTGGTTACTAGTTTGCAGTAATCAAAAACGACACTCGGCGTTGCGGCATCTATCTATTGACACACACACACACACACAAATGGGGAGGAAAACCAGTATTTTACACTCAATTTTTTTAAGTTATGCGAGATACGAACGTACGAACATACGCACGTACAGACGCCTCGACGAAACTAGTCAAAATGGATTCAGGGATAGTCAAAATGGATATTTCCGTTGAAATCTGAAAACAGAAAATTTTCGCGATTACAATACTTCCTTTACTTCGTACAAGGAAGTAAAAATGTCTGATAATTAATCAAAACAATTCTAAAATTAAATATGAAAAGGAACTGTCTCTGAAAATAAAAATAAAATAAACATTGACAAATTAATGAATAATGCTGACATATTAAAAAGAAGAAAATAATTTTACCATGGCCCTGACAATAAAAATATGCTTATTGAAATAAATATTCAAATAGGCCAAAGAGGACACTCTTGTCCTCATTAAAACAACGATTGCCGTTGGTTTATTCTCTTTCTCACAATATTTTTATTTTAATTATGTTTTGTATTTTTTTTTTTTTTTTATGAGCTGTGGTAAAATAATTGTTTTGTTTTTTTAAATGTTTATGCATTATTCATTTTAACTTGTCGATCTTTATTTCATTTTCATTTTCAGTGCCTGTTTCATTACATATTTAATTTCAGAATCGTTTGGGTTAATTGACAGATATTTTTTTTGGTAAAGTTTTGTTTTATTTCATGAAGAAGATTTTTATTCTGTATTTCCGTGATATTTTATTGCCTAGAAACAAAATTAATTCAATAAATTTCAGTTTCAAAATACTTTCTTGTCGGGGAAACCTAAAATAAAAAAAATGAACTTAAATTTCCTGCTTTTCTTTGATGAACCGACCCTTGATTCGTGTTAATTTTCTTAATGCTCTTGAGATGCAGAATCAATCTGAAGTTTCCTGGTTTTTATCCTGGACACTCAATATACAAAAAAATCTCTTGGTATTCCTAAACAGGAGCATCCAACGTACAATTGTCCATGAGTAAAACATGGATTTTCCAAATTCAGTCCCTCTAATAGCAATGATTTACCGCATGATTTATTTACCGTTATTGCAAATGCCAATTTAATTGCATTCATTTGCATTGGAATGACATATCTTTTGGTATCATTTGTATGCGTGGTATTAGCACATTCTCTCCTTTAAATTTGCCAATTAAAATTATTGCTTCGATTACATTGATAAATAATCTTTTGACTCCCAATCGGGTACCATTGCAAAGACGGGGTCAATATTTCTATGAAGAATGATAGGAATACCAACATGTTTGCAGGTTCGGTTTATCTTGCTTGCATTTGTACCATGACCAATATTTTGTTGTTTCAGTGGCATTTTTAACAAGACCAAAAGGCAAATCCAACAGCAATATTACCTATATTAGACTCGAAAAGTCAGAATTTAAAATTAGGATTAAATATTATTAAGTATAGTTAAAAAACTAAACTTTTGTATCACAGAATCATCACAATTAATATTGATCATCAAGAAACTTATCTCGGTTCTTCGCTTCACATAATTTACCTTATATTTAACCCTTTTTAGAATTTAAAATAAAATTCAGGATGTAAATATACCCAATCATCAAAACAGCAGCACTATCAATCGGATTTAATTTTAACACAGTAGTCGGTGAAAAATAACTTTTTAACGGAAAGGGACATGGCTGCAAAATCAACAAAATTAATATTGAATATTAAGAAACTTGTCATAAATAAAATTATCTATAAAGACCTCAATATCTCAATTGTTGCAGATTTAGCCCGAAATAGATAGACCTCCTTAATTCCAAACTTCTTACCCACACCGACCCAATTTTTCGTAACCTTTCATCCATATGTACTCCTGGTAATCCTCCGTGACGTCTGAAAAGAAGATGGCAACGGGACCTCCTAACTTAAAATAATCATTGAAATACTGTCAATGGGCATTTCCTTCACAAATCATTATCATGTCTTATATTCTTACTTCACATTTACTTGTTGTATGATTGTAATACAGTTGTAAATTTCAATAAATACAACAAAAAAAATAAACATAACATTTATCAATTTTTAGAATTTAACACTTCATAAATATCAGAATTTAAATAAATTCAATTTTTAAGAGGCTCCTTATTTATAGCTATGTCGTTGCCTCTTCGTAGAATTACCTACATTATAAACTGACCGACATTTTCATGAAATGTTGGCAGTTCATAAAATGACCAAACTGTACTGGCCTTGGCGTTTAATCATTAGCGTTTGTCGATTTGTTCATCAACATTTGGCCATATCATTAATGTAGGGTGTCTATACAAGATGTAATAAAGATCTATTAGGAACTTATTGTTCTTATAAGTGAAAAATTAAGTACTTTACAATAAATCAGCTATTGCTTAGGTCCTAACATAAAAAATCGAATACTGATTTAAAGTATTTTTAAAAAAGTTTTATGAAACGATTAATTATCACAAAAAATCTGAGATGTTTGGATTCTAATTCTTTGGAAAATTAGAAAAAAAAGTTTATTTTTAATAATGAAATTGCCAGACACTATGGGAACCTTTAGTTTTTGAGTTTATACAGACCGTTTTTTGAACAACAAAAGAAATCTTACTTGAGCATTGCTTCTTAATTGAGTATTAAATTAAATTCTCATATAATGACAATAAATGATTTTAAGGTAGCATCATAAATTTGTAAATAGCACAAAAACAATTATTTAAAATTAATGTTGCGCTCGTACTTTGTGTGACTTGCATATAAATCGTAGCACATTATCAAATTAGCACATTATTACTCGCTTAAAGCAAGATAATCAACATTGCCTACCGCCACCATAACGAATAGCAAATAAACAAAATGCTGTCAGCGCCTCTAGCGATGGATTCTATAACTATATTACGATATGATTATATTTGGCCTTATCATAAAATCGCCGTACATATAGTTGTCCATATCCACAAACGGTTTCTATTCATTGATCTTACCAAGGCACTTGATAATCTAGCAAATATACCGGGTAGTATTTCATGAAATGGTCGATCGCTTCATGATCTGGATAATTCTGCGATCGGTCTATAACATTTAGATCGCGCTTCTCCATACGCTGTTGAACGTTGCATTGCTTTTTCAACATATTAGTAAAACTTAAAAAAATCTACGACAAACATTCCTATATGAAATTGTTAGGATAATGGTAAGAAAGGTGTAAATGCAAAGAATGAAAACATAAGAACTCCTAGAAACTCTAGTTGCTAAAAATTAAATAGTTTTTTTTTTTTTATTCAGGATATAAATTATTATATCAACCAAGTTATTCTCTATTGATAGCGTTGGCGTCTGTCAAACGCCACGCGACATATGATGTTAGGATAGGGGGAGCGACCTCTGCAGGGTTAAATAGTAATTATATGAAAGTCAGATATAAGATAACTTACACGATAAGAGTAACTAAGATTATAGTGAGTCCCATCACCAAAGAATTTTTAAAACAACCCTTACAAAAAATAAATCTAATGATCTATATAAGGCATTATTCATTATCTAATAAAGATTAATTCCTTGAAAATGCAATCCTTTTTGCAATCAAAGGACTATCAGATAGTTAACAATAGTTCTTAACTAAAGATAAGAAGAGGAGATATGAAAAAAAAAAAATGTAAGCTTAACAGAAAAAAAATTTTCGCAATCAAGAAAAACATCTAGCTCAATTAATAACAAACAGATAAAGAAAATGTTTTTTCTTACGTCTGACGCAATATTTGAGAGACTACATAAGAAAATAAGCGGTGGTAAACGGATTCTTGAGCGACTAACAACATCCTGGCATACTGCTCCTAAGAGATGGGGATTGAAAAAGAGACGTGCAAAAGATAGGATATTGAAGGATGAACATTAATAAACGGTACAACAATAAACTTAATAAACCTTCCCCAGGGGGGTACGGGTAGGTGCTGCAGATTGGCAGCCAGGACTGTAAACGGTGCCATTTGTTGATATAATGGCGAGAGTGCACTGCTCGTTGGAATTGTTAATTTCATGAGAAATCCGTGAACATTCACAAGTCATTTTGTAGTTGTAAACATGTCTCTTTCGCGTGTGGGAAACCACGCGATTATGGTACACCATTGTAAATGGCATGATTGTGCAAAAAAAAAAAAAAAAAAAAATGAAACAAAGTCGTTGATGGCACACTAATCTGTTTAAACAAATAAACTTATGATAGAAACTTATCAGCTGGAGCTTATGATTGACTTGAAGTCAAGAAATAAGCAGTCAGTATAACCATTTTACTCGGATATCATCTTCTGACTTTGAGAATCTCCTGCAGAAGATTTTATCCCACATTTCCAAAAGGACACTTATTTCTGCACTCCGTTTTCCGCTCAAGACAAGTAATTTTTTTTTTTCATGAAATAAAGACGAATAAAATCAACTACTTTTAATAATTAATTTATTAACTTTTTAGTGTTTATATGTATATATATATATATATATATATATATACATACATATATATATATATATATATATATATATATATATATATATATATAGAGAGAGAGAGAGAGAGAGAGAGAGAGAGAGAGAGATATTATCTTCTTTAGTGAAAATCCGATCAATCTTGCGAACAAAAACGAGACCTAAGCTATCATAAACACAAAGCCAACCATTCACGGTCCTGTTTGTAGGACTACTTTGTTGGACTACCTTTGGACTGAGGATGGGGCTGTAGGACTATATAGAGTTTGTAGGATATTTGTAGGCTTCTCCGACCGTCCTACAAGCATTCCTCTCTTCTAACATCTAACCAGTCGGATAGTAAGTAGAGTTATCGTCCTACAAACTCCACTTGTTTACTACTACGTCATTATTTGTTATGAATATTTGTTTATTATTAATCAACAACTGCCAGATTGGTGTTTTTCTCTCTAGATTATGATTTTTTAATTCTCTTTTTTTGTTTTTATTATGGTTAGAATGTTTAATTTTTTTTTTATCTACTCCTGAATGCGTTAATAATTGGTATCTAATTAGAAATTAATAAATTTGAATGATTAGAAAAAAAATTGGTTCGAAAACACATCTTCATTTTTTTTTATTTTACGTATTAAAATTACGTATATTTTACACGTATTTTCAAATATGCGGTGTAATAAGCTAATGAAAATATGTTTTCATGTCCAAAACCCCTTATTATAACGTCACTGGGGCATTCCATTGTTGGGACTGTATTAAAATATTAAATAAATAATGTGATTAAACCTGATTGGCGATAAATTTTGAACTAATAATTTTGGATCCTATTTTTGTTGATTAAATGTTCAACTCTAATTTATCTTATTTTAAATTTGTTTGTAATCATTAATTTGGCCCGAAATTCCAACTAATATATGTAGCTAATTTAAGTTATATTGAATTGGAATTGTGTGAAAATGTATAAACCTTGTAAATAAAAATGCAAAACACAAATATAAACCTAAAGCACATTTTTTTATCATTTATCCTTATCATATATTAGATGAATGATCCTTAAGTAATCTTTATAATCCTTCTTATCTATTTCTCCTACATTTTCAAATCACTGTGATTTATACGATTGATAAACATTTTTTTCATCCAAACTTTCTTTTTCCTTTTTCTTAATGACGCCATTAAAATGTTGATAAGCGATGAGTACAAGTTAGAATAGCTGATCGGATCCCTTGTAGGACCGTGGGAGGACTAATGAATCCGACTGTAGTCCTACAATGTAATCCTACTAAGTTTATGGGTATGGTGTACGGTGTATGGGTAGCTTAAGCCGTAACGCAGCCATATAGCCTTACTCATATAACATATACCTTATGAATAAACGATGCTTACACTCATCTTAAGTTTATCCATCGAACTTCTCTCTTTGGTTGAAATAGGTTGGAAACTTTTTAGGATAGCCCGTCCTCCCTAGTCAGGGTACATAAGAGCGGTGAACAACATAAACAAACAAATTTATCTAAAAACAGTAAGAATTCATGCATAAGATGTTTTTTCTACCTCCCACCTCTTAATAGCTCGTACCTGCGTCGGTTGGGAACGTACCAGAGATTGTGGTGGGAGATTGTATGTATTTATGAATCTTGTTTGAAGCGCAAACGTCTACTATGGTTTAGTAACCATAGTGGGCAATAGTTTGCCCATATCACAGAAGAAGACTTTCCCCGTTATGTTTACCATTACTATTATTTATTTTACTCTTAAATATTAACACAAACGATTAAAATAATGCGATTGTATTATTAAACGAATATTCACATTCGATGAAAAGTTGATGACACTTTCTATCTCAGTGTAAAATTAAAAGAGTAGCATGCAACCTTATGTTTTCCTTTCATTTCAATTTGTACATCTGTGCTCTGTCAAAAGTTCCTGTCCATTACCGTGTTTAGTCCATCGCTTAATTAATACATTACCTTTTCTAAAGTATTTAGCTTGTTGGGAAGTTTTCTCTTATCCTGATGAAACAGTTGAGATATCCGTAGAGTGTCATTGGTTGAATAGAATGAATGAAAGTATTAGAGCATTATCCAATTTGGATCCTTTCCAGCTGGCCAGTCTATTGAATCCAGCCATGTTGAGTAACTTTGTCTTCAATATATCTAGCTTTAGTGAATCAAAAGAGGGCAATGTTTAGACAGTATTATATAATATAGTAATACCGACGATTGAATTCTCTTATCATGTAATACACAGTCTTAATCATAGAGCCTCGGATTATCATTTCTTCATATCAATAGTTTATTTTCTTCGGTCAGTTGCTTAACATCAAAAAGTTAGAAGAGTTGCAATTGCTATTATTAGTATCAACGAGGCATCTTGAAAGAACGTAGTAGCCAAATATTAAGAGTATACACATTAAAAAAAAAGTGTGTCTGAGAGAGGGAGAGAAATAGAGAGAAATGCTTCTTTAGTGAAAATTCGATCAATCTTATGAACAAAAGACGATCTCTATCTGAGCAATAACTGCCAATATTTAATAATGAAATTTATTACAATTCTTAGGAGTAATAAAAAAATACAAATTATATGCTCAAATTTTATGCCTAATCCAAATGAAGGTGACACTAAAAACAAGAATCCTCGTGGTGAAGTTTGAAAAGAGCTGCGCTAGATGAGGGACGAAGGGGGAAAGTGTTGGTGTGAAGGAAGCGACGTTGCTGCACCAGTTGCTTGGTTTCTTCAGTTTACAAGGTTTTAGAATGTTCTAAAACAAACAAAGGAGCTAATATGCTGTGATAATATCATTAGATCATAAGATTCTCTTTACTACCACATTACTTTTTAATTGCTTCTTTCAGTTACATTGGTCTATCATTCTTTATTAAACTATAGATTTTCCTCCATAGATTGTATTTAATTTTGTTAATAGAATTTCACCGACGATAAATTAATTTAATTGTATGATCAATACATATCCGAATTGAAGTTATTATATGAGCACAATCAAAGGACATTCCTTCATCACTACGAAGTATTGGTAATATACATTCAAAAATAATATCCCGTCTTCTAAATCTGTCTAATTAAAAAAAACTTATTTTTATATTGTCTAAAACGAAATCAATATAGTTAAATGTACACTTTCTTATTAATTAATACTTTCATTTAAATTTAAAAGTAGTTATTTTTTAATGTATATTCATTTTAATAAAGTGTGTTAATTTCAGCAGATCTGTAACTCATCCTTTATGCAAGAAATATTATTGTATGGATACAGCCTTCAATACAATAAAAAGAAATATTTTAATATATTAGGATTTGAAAAAAAAAATCCATATTTTCAATTCTTAAAATTAAGCTCTACTCTAATTATTAAGAAATCAATTTATTTTTTATTCATCCTGCAAACTTGTTTTGAAACATTCAAAAAGTTTTCATTTATCACAACTTGTACTAAATATTCTCGATAGACAGATCAAGATGTTTTTGTATATAAAATTTAAATTTTACCAACACTTTATTTTCATAAATTATTTACAAAACCATTTAATAAAAAGTATTGAACAAAATATATATTTAAACAAAATATTTCAGAAAGTGGCCTCCAACGCCTTCATTAGGCAGTAACAAATCATCAAAACCAATCGATTCAAAAATACATATGAAATAAGAATAAGTTCAGACTAACGAAAAAATTTCACAACTTTCATTTACAAGTAGAATTTAATTTCTGCTCAAGTAGAACTAGAGAAATTTAAAAGTTTCCATGAGAATTCCATTTAGTTTCAATGGAAGCACTTAGTTTCCATTAAATAGCATAAAAGTAGAAATTAATAACTACAACAATCACTTTTTGTGCCTTTTTCTTTTTTCGTCACCTTCCAATAACTTCTACGACATTGTAAACCGGATATTAATTTTTATGAAATCTTTAGCTTTCCAACAGTTAACTTTTATTTCCGGCAATTTGTTTTCGACCTGAAAAATATTTCTCATATCTTTCATAGGTACTTTAGAGATAGCCATTTTGAACATTCGGCAAATAGGATCAAACTATTTCAATGAAGATATGGTTTATGTTTAATAGAACATTGATTTAACGGGTTTGATCAAACTCGTTTGTGCCTTTTTTGAGAAAATTGTAAAAAAATTAAAATCAATGCTATTAAGTGGAACTTCCGTTAAGTTGATTTTGTCGAAAACGTTGCTGTAACATCCCAGGCGTATACCTCTTATTTCAGTTTCGTACAACATTTCGGTTTTGAGCTAGACCATCACACCCAAACAGACACACACACATGCAGACCATTTTTCGAGACTTGGGATTTCAGTTGAAAAAACGGATTCGTAATTTCTCATTATCGCAATAATTTTCCTTTTTATGTATTTTATTCAAGGCAGGTGAAAGTAAAAAAATAAAATAAATATTAATGTAAAATTTGATTGGATTTTGTAATTAATTGATATAAATAAAATGTTTGTTAGGTTACACGCGAAGATCTAATGAAGAGATCTACAGAGAAATCAAGGACCTGGAAACCGAGATAAGAATCAGAAGACTGATGTTCTATGGGCACATGAAAAGAATGTAGGAGGAAAGATTGAACAAAAAGATCTTTGACAAATTTTTAGCAACAAAGGCATAGGAGGATACACGAAGCAAATAAGAGGAGAATTAAAAAACCTTAAAATTTCGGATGCCGACTGTCTGGATAGAGACACATACAGGAAAACACTGAAAAATCTCACCAATATTGCAAGAGAAAATAGGAGGGGTACAAAGTGGTCCGAAGAAAGAAAAGAAATGCAGTCGAAAATCGTGAAACTGGGATGGGAAGAAAGAAAATCAAGACTCCCAAAGAAGCCTAACCAATGATATTAGCGTGGTCCTCATTGGCCGGTACGTGATTAAAAAAAAAAAATGTTTGTAAACTAAAAAAAAATTGTTTTGGTTTGTTTTTAAATAATTTTTAATAGGTCCTATTAATTAATTAATAGGAGTTATGATCTAATATGAAAATGTATTGAATTTAAAAAAAAATAAGAGTGATGGATGAAACAAACATAAGTTGTTTTAATTTTTGAAAATTAATTATAAAAATTTCTTAAAGTTATTTAAGAAACATCGATGTTTGTTTGACGATGTATCGGTAATATCTATGTTTCCTATGCAACGATGTATCGTTGCTTTAATTTTTTTTTTCATCACTAGCAGCTTTATTTATCTCTCGATTAATGCCATGTACTCATTTTAGGGCTGAACTGACTGAAAGATTATGTCAATCCAAGGTTCTAATCCCGATAAGACTCCTGAATTTCCTATCACGAACATATGGTCTGTCAAGCTAGAATTTGAATCGATATTACAGGAAACCTTTAATACTAATATAATACTATATACTTATAATACTTTGGAACAAAGTATTTAAGTCTAAAATGTCTTTAGAAAATTCTATTGTTTACTACCTCTTGTATCCCCACTTCTTCTTGCGCAATATCCCTGATGACCTTGACCAGCTCTATCTTAGCAGTCAGTTGACTTTCCCACTAGCGAAACTGAACAACACACTCTAAGACAAAGAGAACTAAGTTCAGTTCTACACGACAAAGAGAACTGAGAAGTTCCACAACGGTCTGAACCGGACTGAAGGTAATTGACCCTGCAGTTCAACTGACCTTGATTCTCCTCTTTCTTTGTCAATAGATTTCTTATCATTTTAGTCTAGATATATATAATTTGGTGATTATCTATGTAATATAAGATATTTTTGTATGGTGGAGGAATGACAGTCGAATGTGATGACTAACTATAAACCACAATATCGCTGAAAATTATGGGTACGATCGGTATTCGACTATAAATTGCATTACTATCTTTTATTATCGATATATTATTGAATATCGATTCCCAATACTTTGAACTTGTTTTTACAGTTCCGATTATACACTAACATCGACATTCCTCTTCAATTATATTTATTTTCTGAATTTTAGAAATTAAAAAAACATAATTTGGTACTCACGTATTAATCGGTCTAACTTAGGTACTATTGGTTTCGTTTATAACCTACACTGTAACCTCTGTTATCAGTGCTGTGATTTGTTTATCAATATTACTGTAGTTCGCCAACAATTTGATGGCATTCCGATGGCGAACTCTCGCGGCACCAAGTTGAAACTAGCTTTATTTATTTTCTTTACCCTCGGATTTTATGTACAAAATATTTACTAATATGTACATTATACTAATATTTACAATATTATTTAAAAGTTTGAATATCAAATATTGAAATGGAAATTTTTCGTATCCAAGCTAGATTAGTTAGTGACATTGGACCCGTGAGATTAGTCCCGATTGTTTACACTACTGATTCAATCAATTAGAAAATCAAACAAAAACAATAAATCCTTGAATTTTCTCTCATTTATTCATCAGTGAGTAGAAATTTTCTGGCGAAATGGAAGCTACTGAAATTATGTAACTATTAAAAAACATATTTTGATTGGTTGTATATTAAAGTTAATCATAGCACAAAATCGGTTTTAAAAAAGATACAGACATTTTTGGGCATGATTGGATTTCTTGTGGCTATTATATTTATATTCTAAATACATTGCCTTATTTTTAATTCAAAAATCATATGCGAAAACAAATACAGAGTTATTTGTTGCACAGAGATTTACGGCCAACTGAAATACTCGTGCTTGTTTTGAGAATAACAACAATTAATAAAAGTTGCATTTTTACTGTGACCATCACATCATATCAAATTTTTTGTTCATCAACCCGAGACGAAGTTGCCAACTTAACAAGTGTGTGCTAATATACTCTCGGGTTGATGAACAAAAAAATTAACAAAAGTTGCATTTAAACTGTAATTATTTCATCGCTACGCTGAGCTTTCTTAATTTTTCGTTCATCAACCCGAGACGAAGTTATCGCAGATAAGGCCATTTGCATTAATTTAACAGTATCCTATTATTCAATTGTTTTTTAAGTAAAATCATTTCACATACAGGCCCGGGTATTTCAGTTGACCGGAATATCCTGAACAAAAAATAACACTGTTTGTTTTCGCAAGTTTTCGCAGATAATTTTTAATTTAAATATTAGGCAATACATGTAGAATATAAATATAACAGCTAAAAGACATCCAATCATGCCCAAACATGTCTGCTCCTTTTTACAAATTTTACGCTATAATTTACTTTAATTTGCAATCGATCAAAATTTGTTTATTACTAGTTACATAAATTCAGTAGCTTTCATTTTAGCAGACATTTTTTACTTACTAACCAATAAACACATAATGGGAGAAAATTCAGTACACCATCGAGACTAATCTCTCTGGTCCAATGTCACTATCTAGTCAAATTTATTTACGAATTATTTTCATTCCAATATTAAATATTCTTTAGTGAATTTTAATATAAGAATTTTTTCGTGATAAAGTCGCTATTCGACCCAGTGTGACGGCGCGGTAGGCCAGAACTGCTCTAACGATTTTGATGAAACTTGCCTAAAAGCTCTTTGATTTTTAATGTATAGTACATTCTCGAGAAAAAGCAAAAATACAATTTTTGAAGAAAATTTAAATTATTTAAAAATTTAATTTAATTATGTGAAAGGTTGTTAAATTCCCAATAAAATTAAGCATTTTTGAAGATAAAAATTATTCAAAATTAAAGTAGACTTATTTTTCTACATTATGTGAATTTTACATTTAAATTTCGGCAAACCTGCAACGCCGTTAGAGCAGGCTAAAAAAAGGTCAATTTTTTAGTCCAGTCAAGAAATGATTTTCGGAAGAATAAGCATTAAAGTTTTCTAAAATCTAAACGATTTTATACGTTTTTAGTATTTCCGGCTATCGTGGCAATGTTTGTCAATAAACCGCGTTATCTCAATATGAACTTTACACCATTGGCTGATCCAGAGTGGGGAGGAGGGACGCTCTGCTAAAGAAAAAGAAAATTTTTATTTTTTGAATTATTTAATATTATATCTTCCATATTTGTATCCTAAACAAAACATGATTAGTTTCATAATGAAATAAGTATTTCATATTTTGAAAATTACCTTAATGGATACACGAAAGGATCCCGCATGACCCTGAAAAATTAAATAATGTTACTAATTGTATCATATTTCTCATATTTTATCATATTTATAAGATTCTCTTGCTGTTTAGATCATCCATAGGAAGTTTTCATCTCTCATAAGATTAAAACTTAGCTTCGGAGCAGAATAAGTGAAAAACGGATGAATTCATTGGTGCCTATGACTGTTCATAAAAATATAGCTGAATATATTGGACATTATTCATTGGTTTACTAAATCAAAAAAAGAAAATTTGATTTTGTTCTGATTAAAATATCTGGTATATATATGTGTATATATATATATATATATATATATATATATATATATATATATATATATATATATATATATATATATATATATATACTCAACACAGTTAAGTATAAACTTATCTCAGTGTGTGCCGGCGTTTCGGCCTAATGGCAGAGATAACAAGCTGTATGAAATATGATACAAAAAATCTGGTTGGTTGATTTGGAGTTAGGGCCTTTTAGCTTATCATGGCAGTGTAATGTACAGAGCAATCATTTGTAGCTGATTCGATACATAACAAATAAAACTTAAGTTATCTGATTAGTAAAAAAACATGCTATCTTATCAATAGGACATGCTGTGGCATCTTTATCCCACGAGCTCAAGATTGATAGGGCTCTCTAACTTGAATGACAGCGTAGAAAAACTAGAGAGGGAATGTCTGTATTATACCCGTTATTTGAGAGCAGTACAGATTGGTGAGATAGTGAAGAAAATTTAAGTATTTCAGAACTATATAAACTTAAAAGCAAACGAAATCGAGACAAATTTAGAAATTGGTACTAGTACGAGAATATTTGTATGCATTGTGGTAGCAAATTGCAGTGGGAAACGTTTTGATTCGTTTTAATTTCCTTCTCAAAATTGAAACGAATCAAGAATGTACTAAGAAGAATGATGCGTCATGATAGATAGAGTAATTTATCCCTGGTATTGATGCACTTGAAGAAATAGACTTTGAAAAAGTAATTTATGATATTTCTTATCAAAAATCAAGTAACTTACTTCTTGTAAAAGTATTTTTTTTTAATGTATGTTACTTTTCAAACATCGAATAAAATAATGATTTTAACTAGTATATTATTTATTTCTCATAAAACAAATTCTCTAATCAGGAAGGCCCCATATCTTAAAGTGCCATGCATAATGAATAATAAACATGTTGAATACTAGTGGCATATGGAATTAACACTTCATAAACAAACATGAAATGTATAAAATAAAAATCTGGTGCGGTGCACGCATCACACAACTTTTTCTTACCACCCTATTATCTTAATAATCTTTTTGACATAATTTTAAAGAGTTCACATAAACACCATTCGAAATAATAAACTCAGCAGAATGCACTTCTTCAAGTCTTCTCTCAAAAAAATATAATAAATTAATTTTTTAAACAACTTTAGTACTACAATTCTGTACATTAAATAATCATCAAGCTGATAATATATTTTAAAAGTTTCGGTTTAGTTTCCTCGAAAATTCTATTTATTTTCTATGGAATCATTTTGTTTCCATTAAATAATATAAAAATAGAAATAATCATGTTAATTTCTATTTTTATGTTATTACAATACATTGTTACAGAGCATTTTATTAACAACAGGTTGGCTGCTTATTTGGAGGAGGTTCGGTCGAATCCATCTCTTTCCGGACGCGTTCGGCTTTCCGTCTAGGGTCTTGTAGCACTTATGAGATACGCTGTATCTTTACTAATTCAAGCCCAATATAAATTTTTGTTTTTTATGGAATTTAATTATCTTTAATATGATTTCAAGCATGATTTACTATGAAACGCTTACTTCTTGATTTATGCACAAATAAAATTTTCTTTTCGCTATAACTTTTCCCTCTGCGTTTTCTCGTCGATAGATCGTTAGGGCGGTTTACGAGAAGATTTTAAAAAAGTCTAAAATCGATGAAATAATTGCCATTTCTGATCAGTACTGATTCGATTTTGATGATTCTTTTTTTTGTTTTTTAGATAATTTAATTACCTTTCATACAATCATATACATACATTATACATAATTTACCATAAAATGCATAATTTTTAAATTATGCGCACATAAAATATTCTTTTCATCATATACATTTTTTCCCTGCATTTCCTCTGTGATGTACAACATATATGAAAAGTACAAAGGCTTTCAGCAAGTTTTATCAAAATCGTTAGAGCCGTTTTCGAGAAAATTGTAAAAAAGTGTAAAATCGATGAAATAAAGTGGCACTTCCTGTTAGTCGATTTTGACCAAAACGTTGCTGTAACATTCCATGAATATGCCTACCTTAAATAAGTAGTTTCAGTTTCTTACGACTTTTCGTTTTTGAGCTAGAATGTTCACACACACACAGGCCATTTTGTGAGACTTTTTTTTGGACTCAGGGGTCCGTAAAACATATATTTCCGTTGAAAACTCGAATTCGAAAATTTTCACGATCACCTTACTATATATTTCATATATAGGTATGGGAAAGTAAAAACAGTATAAAGCGTAAAATATGAAGATAAACAACAATAATGTAAGAAAATGAAGGCACACTTTAAAATAATTGACACGCATAAACATAAGTTTATACTTATCTGTGTTTTTTCTTTCCTTACCGCCCCCTCCAGCCAATTTAATTAGTTCTGCGGTCAACGATAGCTACACCATGCTTTTTGTCTGCATAACAATACTACGGTTGAACTTCCGATGGTATATGTTTATCCATTTTGCAAAGGCCCTTTGAATCAGAAGAATGTAGAGGACCGTTAAAAAATCCTGCAATACATTCCTGACAGAACCAGATTTTTCTATGCGGAAATTATCAATAGTCGGCTTACCAACGCTAACGACGGTAATCTCTGAAATGATTTCAGCTGTGCTGTCATTTATTGTTCATTTTATTGTCTAATGATTTTGCTCAAAATACCTGTTAAAAATTTATGTAAACAAAACTTTGGTCTTTGTAGTTTACAATTTTCTAATGAAATAAAAATTGTTTATCGCCACAGACGTTTTGGACCTTTTGGAACTTACTATTAATTGTTTTTGAAACTTAAACATCCTTCATTTTGTTACTTTCAAGAGACAAAATAACGAAAGCTCTAATAAAAATGTCATGGCATGTTAATTGGGCAGAACTCCACCATCGGCCACGTGGATTTTTTTATATATGAATCAATACCAGAGGATAAAAGACAATTGGAGAAACAATCAACGAACACGTTTTTAGGAGATTAATTTATTTACAATAGTTTGAGATAAAAGCTCTTTGTCGAGAGGTAATCGGTTTTGACAAATAATACAAACATTATTATTTCAGAATGCACGAAATAACATATCTATCGACTATGTCAAGAATGGTAAAAAAAATTTAAAAAAAAGTTCCTTTACATAAATGAATTATAACATTTTTTTAAATAAAAATATTTTTTTTCGGAAAAAAAAGTTTGAAAAGGGATTCCTTAATTTCTTAATATATATCTTAATATCTCAATTTATAAAAAAAATATATTTCAAAGAAAATTTTAAAATTACAGGAATGAATATAACAATATTTTATATCGATCTAAACATTTTTTTTTTTTTCATGTTGGATCTGACTGAAAAATAAAACGATACTGTCACCATTTTCAATAAATTTCTGTCACTTCGATCTCGAGGGAAATCAATATAGAAAAATAATAATAATAAATTAATAAAAATAATCATACAAACAAAATAATTTATAGTAAAATTAAAATTATAGTTTGCAGTGCCGAAACTAGAATTTTTGCCGGGGAGGGCAATCTTAATTTTGCAGTCCCTTCTTTCACTTCCTTCTCCCCCCCTCTCCATATCAAAATTAAACAACTCAAAAATGAAATACCATGCTTGAGGATAGATTGAACAATTTATCACTGATGTCAATAGAAAGTGATGTATTTAAAGAAATAGAATTTCGTAAAGTAGCTCATGATTTTGCTTATCAAAAATCCAGAAAAGTACTTAAGTATAACGACGTCGTTTTTTAAAAAGGCTTTAGCGCGAAAATTCGAAATTTAGGTTTTAATTGATTTTGAGACATGAAAATTACCTCTATCGATTCCCGCTCACGATATATCGAGAAAAAAAATTTGAAATGGTATAAACATCGAATATTGATGACGAAAGCGCCAAATACTAACGAATCTCAGTCGTCACTCTGGCCTTAATCAGTGCCAGAATCCTCAAAAATATATTGTAATTATAAAGGTGTTGCCAGGTTAATAAACTTCTACTCTATACAATAAAGAATAAAATTAAAAATATAATATATATATTGTTATTTATGGAAAAATCGTTTCCTAAATTTTCAATGTTCGTTAGTTTTAAAATATTAAATAAAATAATAATTTTAACTTGTACGTTATTTATTTCTCAACAGAAATAAAGTTACAATTTGTTGTTGAGTTGTTGAGACAATAGATTCTCTAATCTAGATGGCCCCATATCTTAATATACCATGAGTCCCTACTTCCACTATGGCTCTGTATCTCATCGCTACTCTGAACAAGCATATGCTTAAAGTATCGTTGAAAACGTCTTCGTAGATTAAGATAATGATGGATCCATAAAAATGAATAACTACAATAGCCATATTTAAAAAAAAAAAAAATCTTTTATGAACCTATTCGGCGAAAAATATATCTTGAACAATTATCATTCTTCCTTTGGGTTACGAATATGAAGTAAATATGACATACAGGGCCTCTACGTTTTCTGAGTATCTCCGACGTAAGTTCTTCCAAAAACTTGTGGGACGCAGGCATACGTTTTGGTTGATAAATTATCCATAAGAATTTTAAAAAAATCGTCCAACATTTCGCCTTAGGCGGCCGCCAACATTGCCTCTATGAACGAGCCTGCCCTAATGGCATACATTGTTGAATTAAACTCAAAGCCGAGTTGAACGGAATATAATTTTAAAATACTCAAGGGAAAAATACAATCTCTTCAATGCGATTGTGCAAATATTAATTTGTAAGAGGTTTGTTATTTCTACAGTAGGCAGACTTTGAACTCATTGCTTAACCTCGTTTCTTTCTTTTTTGTCTCCCCATTCGTCACCCTGAAATCAAAGCCTCTTAAAGTAATAATCATCATCATTATTATTATAATCCAAGCAATAATTAGGATTCGATTCTTTATTTATTTAAAAATGACCAATTTTTAAATATGATATTTAACAAAAAAAGTTTAATACACAAAATCCCAAATATGGTACAATTTACGATAAACCAACTTTATATTAAAAATAATTTTTTCACACTTCAAATAAATGTTTTTTACTTCCTTGTACGAAGTAAAGGAATTATTGTAATCGCAAAAATTTTCGGTTTTCAAATTTAAACGGAAATATTTGAGCATCCCTGAATCCATTTTGAATAGTTTCATCGTGAGGTCTGTACGTGCGTTTTTACGTTCGTATGTGCCTATCTCGCATAAATCAAAAACGGTTTGCTGTTGAAATTTTGTATTTAAAATTGTTGTAAAACCTGGTTGTGAAGTACCCTTTTTAGTATCTGTATGATTACCGGAAGTGGTTCTTTACTTGAAGGTCATAATTGATTTCCATCAAAAATTATATTAAAATATAACGAAAAACTTCTCAAATTTAGTATTTATAATTTATATATTGATTTAAATAACCTATTAGATTTTGGTATATATTGGGAAACCGGAAGCGATACTTTACTTCAAGGTCATAATAAACTTTCATCACAAATTATAATAAAATATAACATAAAACATCTCAAATTTGGTAAATAAGACTTTTATATCAATAAAAAGAATATACTAGATTTTGTTTAAAATTGGTGAGCCGAAAGAGATACTTTATATGATGGTAATAATAAACTTACATCAAATATTATACTAAAATTAAATACAGAGATCGTATGGTTCGGTAGTAAAGGTTACAAACGCGATTTTTTTATCTCTAATTAAACATTCTTAATACTAGTTTTAATTGTTTAAAATTGAGTGTAAAATACTTGTTTTCCTCTCCATTTCTGAGCTGAACAAGTCTGCAAAAGAATAAGATATTAGCTAAGTGGGTTCTTCCGCTTAAAATGTCGAAACCGTCGATTTCCAATGTTTTATCCAGTGATATTGAAAGTTCTAATGCTGTCACGGAACACGAAGAAATCTCTTGGAAATTTGTTACCTACTGAAAGAAGACGACATATAATAACGGAATGAGACCTACAGAATATCAATAGATGGATGTCGCGAGGCCGAGTGTCATTTTTATTGCAATCTTCGGAAAGTAATAACCAAATTTAGGATCACTTTTTGAGCCACCAACCTATAGTTTAATAGGCGTACAAGGAAGTCATGTGTTGTCCACTTCAGATATTTTAAAAAAAATTTCGAAAGTATAACTTTTTCGAATATCTCGAAACAAACCTTTTTATTTATCTTGTAAGAAGCTTCTTTCAACATCAAATGAAATAATTGGAGCACACTTAAACTTCGAAATGCCTAAAGGGCTTAAAACGTTTAATATTTCTAAATTTCAATTTAATTCATAAAGGATCTCATCTCATAACAGATCTCTTTTTGATTCGTTGTAAAATTGAATTGAAAATTAAGAATTTTTTTTTCTCTGCCTTTATTTTAAATTTTAAGTATAATATACTTCATTTTAAGGTTTAATTATTTTCATTCGTATTATGGTTAAAAAGGTTTATTTTATTTACTACTTTATCAAACCTGTTAACATTTGTATTCATTCATCAGGTATTAGTTTCCGTATGGTATAGTGTGCATAATTTATAATGTAGGAATATTTTTATATGTATGTGTGTTTATATTTATATATATTCTTTTATCTTTTTTCTCCACAAAAAAACCACATAGCTTTTAGTATTTTTTAGTAGTTTTTACATGTGATAAACAATGCCAGTTTTTCTTTCCAGAATATAAATCTCTAAATTTTGCCTACTACATAAGCGGTAAAAACTTTTGAAAGTGCACATCTTAATGAAAATTTCATTGTGATCAATATGGCATTAAAACTATTTTTCTGTGAATCACAGATCGAGCTTGACAGGTTTACAACCTCTGTGCGCCGGTCGAAAGGGTCCAACGCTTTCTCTATGTGATCGTTCGACCACTGCTCAAAACGGCGTTACGTGGCTCAAAGATGATTCGGTCGAAAATAGTTCCAGTGGACGCGCGGCCTTAAGCTTTAACCTCCAAGCGGAATTAGTGGCGTGAATAACATCCATACAACCATGGCGATGCATTGGGGCGCAGAGCCTGTGGGGAGGAGGAGTTATATAAACCGATGTACTGGAAAATATCTCAGTCAAATGAATAAACAATTTTTTTTTTAATAATTAATTATTTATGTTGGGCATAATTATGTTCTGTTTAGTATGTATATTTTCGAAGGAGTTTGAAAAATATCGCGAAATAAATTAGTTCTTAGGGATAAAGATAAAGTTGGTCATTTTATCTGGAGAGGGGGAGAGAAGGGACGCACAGGAAAAACACTAGCATTAGAGCGCAGTCATCCTGGAAAAAGAATGGCGGCTTTGTTTACAACCGGCAGGTAGCGATTCAATGAACGACACTTTGAAGGAGAATGATTCATTCATTTCATAACTCGATTATCATTTCATATGGAGGCCTAGGATTCAGTTAAAGTATCGGTTCATTGGAAGAATGTATTTCCAATTACAGTGGAGCGTCGATTATCCAAACGTCAGTTATCCGAAAGTTCGATTATCGGTACTTTTTTTTTTTTATTTTTTTTTATGTGTGTAATTTTAATTAATTTTATCATGACATTTTATATGCCACAGCATTAATTTTGATAAAGTTTTGATTAGATACACTTGGATTATTTTTTTGCAAATACGTATTTCATGTTATGTATTTCATATTTTTGTTCATTTCATTATGTACATGTGACTAAGTTAAACAATTTATATGTACTTTATGGCACTGGACATACATACTATATTTATATAGATAAACAAACATGTTTTTTTTTTTTCAAAGTTGTTTTAGATCTTCCTTTTCCTTATTATATTTAAAAAATAAATAAATAAAAAACAAATTAATTTATATATATATATATATATATATATTTTTTTTTTTTTCGGTTGGCACTATAGACCATGAAGATCTTTGGCCGCGCGATGTGGTCTTCTTACAGACATTTTATCGCTTGCGGGAGCTCAGTCAGCCTGGAGGGGGTCACCCAACCTCACTTTGCTGCGAACCATGCTTTACATGGTGCAGCGGCAGGCTGCCCATTGCTCCATAGCCAGTCCCTTTGGGGCCAATTCGGCAGTGTCCTTCCCACCGACTTTCTCGGGTTCAAGGACAGTGACAAATTGATCTAGACCCACGGATTATGGCTGTTCGGAGTCAGCAGGCGCACGAGGACCTATATTTCTTTCCCCGAAGCAGACCGTCCATGGACCGAACCTACGGGCGGCTATTTAACATCCTGGGAGACCACAACGCGATTCACAATTTAGGTACACGGGATAGGGTACTCCCTAGTACCTAGGGTACTAGGGATAGGGTACGGGATAGGGTATCACTCCTACGCCCGGTCTGTGTGAGTTGCCTCCAGTAGGCTGACGGGCCTCACATGCTCGGGGGAGAGGGGATAGTGGCAGGCTGCCTGGATTTTCCCCGGTAGGCGGTCACCCATCCAAGTACTAAACACGCTCGACATTGCTTAACTTTGATTACCTATTGCAAGTGCCTTTATATATATATAAGGTCCCTATATATATATATATATATATATAGTGTGTGCGAGTACGTGAATTTCGATTATCCGAACTTTTGTTTATCCGAACAACCTCTGGCAACATTAGTTCGGATAATCGACGCTCTACTATTTTTGTCCTTCGTACATTATTTTTTCCGAAAGAGAATTAGAAAATATTGAATTACAATATATTTAGATTAAATTAGAAAGAATTAGTTTATTTTCCTAAACAAACGAAATATTATTTAATTATCTTAAAAAAAATTGCAAAATATTTAATAAAATACGAAAATATTTATTAAAATAAAGATCCGGACTATAATAATAATCAAATAATATATACTCCGAATGTATCTGGCAGAAAAGGTGAAATTCAATTTAAAAAAAAAAAAGAGCAATGCTGATTAATATAACAAAAGGAGTGCGATATCATTTGAATTATATGTAAAAGCTTCTGCAGTTTCAACTAGACTGATAATTATAGATTTTAAAACTAAATAGCAAACTAGATAGCGTTAAAAAATGGCTAAACGATTTCTCGAAACAGGCTGCACACTGATACTGATGGAAACAAGGACTCTTAACATTTCACTTTAAATTATGCTTGTTTTTCTAATTTATTTAAAATACCCAATTCTTTTGCATATTGCTTGTCATTGTTTACTGATATGCGGTAAATTAGCAGCAGAATCTCAACTTCTTTATCATTTTTAGTTTCTTGATTTGTTTTTATTTTATCTATTAAATTCATGTTTGTTTATGAATTATTAATTTCACGTGCCACTAATATTCGGCACGTTTATTATGCATTATTTGGAGACCCATGGAATTTTAAGATATGGAGCCTTACATTTTAGAGAATTCATTTCATGAGAAATAAACAATACACCAGTTAAAATCATTATTTTATTTGTATGATAAAAATTTATAAAAGTAAAAAACATTAAAAAAAAAAAAAAATTAACTTTTACAAGAAGTACGTTTCTCAATTTTTTTTATTAGAAAAATCATAAATTACTTCTTTAAGATCTATTTCATTAAGTGCATTGCTTTCTATTGGAATCAGAGATAAATTACTCTATCTATCATGAAGCATTGTTCTTATCAGTTCATTCTTGATTCGTTTTAATTCTTAGAAGGAAATTAAACTAAATCTATTAAATTAAATTAAACCAAATCTAAACGTTTCCCGCTGTCATTTGCTGCCACAATGCATACGAATATTCTCGTACTAGTACCAATTTCTAAATTTTCCCCGATTTCGTTTGCTGCTATAACTTTATATAGTTCTGAGATACCTAAATTTTCTTCACTATCTCACCAAATAAGCGATAAAATACAGACATTCCCTCTCTCATTTTTATACGTTGTTATTCATGTAAGAGGGCTCTATTAATCGTGAGCTTGTGGGATAAAGATGCCACAGTATTGATAAGATATCAAGCTTTTTTTTTCTAGCCAGATAACTTAAGTTTTATTTGTTATGTATCGAATCAGTTATAAATGATAGCTCTGTACACTACACTGCCGTGATAAGCTGAAAGGCCCTAACTCCAAATCATTTTCCTGAATACATTTTTGTAGTGTGCCCGAATTGCTTTAAAAATTACAACATTTTATGATTCCAAAAAACCCCAAATCCAATGGTTGAATCCAAACCATTGGTTTTTGGTCTTTCAAATGCCATGAAAAAGTGTTTTTATTAGACAATTTCGGACAAGCTATAAAATTGTCTGTAGACAATTTGTAGAAAACAATTTGTAGTAAGGCCCTGTTAGCTCATTACGGCAGTACAGACATAAAATAAATATTTTTTGATCATATAAGTAATAAAAAAAAATTTCGGTCACATGGCATCATGTCATTAGAACACTTACTTTATTTTTATTCTCTTTGTATATTTTTATCCTCTTTGTATAATATATTCAATAAATTTAAATTATAAAATATACTTTTAGTAAATCGCCTGCGTTCCTAATATTGCCTACCACCATTGCTCTCAGATCAACGCTGCTAGTCAGTTTTTCATTTGAGGCATACATAGTAGCTTTAGTAGGAGACATTTAGATATATTTAGTGTTTGGTTTTGTGTGTAAGATTCAGAAGTTAGGGTGTCACATCTTTGAGACTTAAGTTGTACCTGGGGGGCCCACCATTTAGTGATTATATTAGTTTATATTTCGTTTTGATGTTCAATTATGTTTTAATAATTAAATTCTAGTACAACATTAAAATTGTTTGTTTTTATAATAATAATTATCACTTAATTAAACAATGCTGTGATATTAGTTTAGTTAGTATCAATGAATATTGCTAGAACCTGCCCAAGTAATATGAGGGTTATAGCTGTTGTGTTGTGTTAACTCATGTAGAGGTTCTCTTTAATAAAAGTTTTGTTTTATTGTAGTGAGTTAGTTAAACGTGAGAACTATTTTATTTTAAATTAATCTTAAATACCACTATATATCCATTATTGCCCACTTGAGCGTTTTCTGTTTCTTTTTCATGTTGCATACAAATGGGATAGGACTATAATCAAATAGGCGGTACTGTCAGTAAACAATAAAAGAGATGTGGCTCTTAAAACATGTAAAGCTTTTCATGTAAAATCATAAGATCTACAATAGTTCATAGTTTTATGTAAAAAGAGCCGAAGATGAACTTTAAAAATTCCTTGGCGTACCACTAGGACAATGTTCCTGTTTTATAAATTTACAATTAATTGAATATTGTTCACAAATGGGGAGAAAAAATATCCTATTATGGATAAATGGCAAAATACGTGAAAAGAATGGCATTTAAACTTGCCATTAGAAATAATATTCGCAACCCATTTTTCTTAAAAAATAAAAAATGCAGGTAAGAAGTGGCACTAAGCAAAATTAAAAGTGTTAAATTAAAACATTAAAAGTGGCATTTTCTTTTTACTTTCCCTTACCTATATACGAACTATATAGTAAGGGGAAGTATTGCGATCGTGAAAATTTTCGAATTCGAGTTTTCAAAGGAAATACACGTTTTAAGGTCCCCTGAGTCCAAATAACCAAGTCTCGCAAAATGGTTTGTGTGTTTGTATGTCTATGAGTGAACAGTCTAGCTCAAAATCGAAATTACTTATTTAAGATAGGCACATATATGTGATGTTACAGCAACTTTTTCGTCAAAATCGACTAACCGGAAGTGCCACATTATATAGTCGATTGTACACTTTTTTACGATTTTCTCAAAAACGGCTCTAACGGTTTTGATGAAACTTGCCTAAATTGTTCTTCATAAAGGCCTTTAACTTTTCATTTATTTAGTACATCACCGAGGAAATGCAGAGAAAAAAGTTATAATGAAAAGAATATTTTATTTGCGCATAACTTAAAAAGTATGAATTCATGGTAAATGATGTATATGAAAAGTAATTAAATTATTTAAAAAACAAAAAAAGAATCATCAAAATCGGACCAGTAATAGCAAAGATACAGCGCATCGGACTAACCGGAAGTTGTAATTATATCATGGATTTTACAATTTTTTATAATTTTCTCGTAAACTGCCCAGACGATTTTGATGAAGCTTGCCTAATATCTTCTCCTCAAACCTATCTTCTCCTTAACTTTTCATGTATGTAGTTTATCAACGAGACAATGGAGGGAAAAAAGTTATAGCGAAAAGAAAATTTGATTTGCTCATAACTCAAAAAGTGAGCATTAAAGTGAGCACTACTAGACCTTAGAGAGAAAACCGAGCGCGTCCGGAAGGAGACGAATGCGACCGAACCTCCTCCCACCAAGCAGCCAAGCTGTTGTTAACAAAACGCTCTGTAACAATTTATTGTAATAACATAAAAGTAGAAATTAACGTAATTATTTCTACTTTTATGTTATTTAATGGAAACAAAATGATTCCATGGAAAATAAATGAAATTTTCTAGGAAACTAAACCGAAACTTTTAAAATATATTATCAGCTTGATAATTATTTAATGTACAGAATTGTAATACTAAAGTTGTTTAAAAAAACTAATTTATTATATTTTTTTGAGGGAAGACCTTTGTTTTCTTAAAAAAAAAAAAAAAAAAAATTCTTAGTCATATCTGGTTTATTAAAACCGCAACAGTCTTCTTGTTTTATAATTATGCCTCGTCCTCTTAACATTCAGATTTGTAGTTGAGTAATCACAATTTAATGGAAAAATATATATTTTTTTTATTATATGTCAGTTCCTGGTTTTTGTATTCCATTCAATCTTAATTATTGGATTACGTCCTCATTAAACATTCAGAGGAAAGACCAATTATATTACGTAACACTTGCTAGATGTTGATAGCCTTTAAACTACGATAAGATAGTACTAGTCTTATTAATTTTGGTTTAAAAAAAATATCGATACGATAAAATATTTAGAGTGATCAATACTAGCTGTAGTTCAGTTTCGAAGTTTTGAAACACGGCATACGATTGATTTTACATCAATTTCAGAACTACTTCCACAAAGAAGTAGAAAGAAATTAAATTAAGATCTCGAAATTCAGGTTGTTATACAAATACTACTCGGCATGACAAATTTTATGGCACTTAACTTTTTACTGCCCGGGGGATGGAGCCATGTTCGAAAATTATTTTATTTAATTATGTAACGAGAATATTGTAAATGCACACACTCTGGCTTAATATAGTTTTAAGATACAGAGCCCAAATATCGCTCACTTAAGCCATTTCTTTTAACTAAAGAACAAATCCACGTGCATTTCGTCTAAAAATTGTCAGAATCTGTTATCTATATAAAAATAAATTGAGTTGTAACACGGCACATTATGTTAACATATAAAAAATATGAACAAAACTGTTCCCAGTATCATCCACCATATGTTTCTAATATTGCCTACGTCTAAAATGGTACTTAATGAAGTAAAACTTATGTTACAATGATTAATTAAGTTAACGAAAGAACTTGTTTACATCTTAATTCGTGCTTGGGAAAGTAGTTGAGAGTTCCTTGGAGACAAGGCAGGATGTCTCTGCTTGAAAAAAAAAATCTGGTGCTGTACGCACATCGCAAAACTTTTTCTAACCAACCTATAAAAATAATCTTTAAAATTAATTTAAAAAGTTCACACAAACACTACTCGAAATAAACTCAGCAGAATGCACTTCTTCAAATTTTTTATCACAATAGTATAATAAATTAGTTTTTAAATAACTTTAATACTACAATTCTGTACACTAAATATATTTGGTTTGTCAAGCTGAAAATATATTTTAAAAGTTTCGGTTTAGTTTCCATGAAAATTCCATTTAGTTTTCATGGAATCATTTTGTTTCCATCAAATAATATAAAAGTAGAAATAATTACGTTAATTTCTACTTTTATGTTATTACAATACATTGTTACAGAGCGTTTTGTTAACAACAGCTTAAAACGGCTTAAAACCGGTTAAACAGCTTAAAAACGGTTAGCCGTAGAAAGTTGAAATTTTGTATTTAGGATTGTTGTAAAATCTAGGTGTGAACCTCCTTTTTTGGTCACTGCTTAATCTCCGCAAGTGGTACTTTACTTGAAGGTCATAATTGATTTCCATCTAAAATTATATTAAAATATAACGAAAAACTTCTCAAATTTAGTATTTATAATTTATATATTGATTTAAATAACCTATTAGATTTTGGTATATATTGGGAAACCGGAAGCGATACTTTACTTCAAGGTCATAATAAACTTTCATCACAAATTATAATAAAATATAATATAAAACATCTCAAATTTGGTAAATAGGACTTTTATATTGATGTGAATGTATTTACTATATTTTGGTTAAAATTGGTGAGCCGAAAACGGCACTTTACTTGAAGGTCATAATAAGCTTACATCAAAAATTATATTTAAATTAAATACATAAATCATATGTTTCGGTAATAAAGGTTACAAACGCAATTTTGATTCCAATCCAATTAAACATTTTTATTACTTGTTTTAAGTGTTAACATTTAGTGTAAAATATTGGTTTTCCTCCTTACTTGTGTGTGTGTGTGTGTGTCAATAGATGGATGTCGCGACGCCGAGTGTTGTTTTTGAGATAATGCGATCTTCGTAAACTAGCAACCAAATTCAGGATCACTTTTTGAGCCACCGATTTATAGTTTAATAGGCATATAAGGAAGTCATGTGTTGTCCACATCAGATATTTTTTTATGTATTTTTATTAATATTGATTTAGTGGCACTTTTTCTCAACAATATTTAAATTCTTTTACTAATTAATAAACTTAATAACGATATCACAATGTTTTCAAAATTGAAACGTATAAGACTTCACTGTTTCTCTTAGGAATTTATTTAGGAGAGCTTTAATAAAATAATATTACTCGATTCTGAGTCATGTGAAGATGATTATTGTAATTATCTGTCATTTCATTTATAAGAAAATTGTTTTGGTCTATTTTTTTTATGACCATTGAAAGGCCTATATAGTTGTTTACACACTGTTGAATGGCCTACTCTTGATGGCTATGATTTAATCCCTTTTTCTGATATTTTATCTTGCCTCGAAGCCTTATCGGTGAATACGCTGATCAGAAGATTAAAAGTTCGATTATATCATATTCGAATATTAAACTTTATGCAGACAAGCTATCTTCAATCAAATAAAACGCAGAATGTTACCATTTCTTAAAATATAAAAAAATCCGTGAGCAGCAGAACTCCGTCACTAAAGTCGTATTTTTACTAAAATGCAAAATATTAAAAAGAGGGAGGAGTGAGGAAAAAGTTGAGACCCGCGACAGACAGTTCCCTAAAATATCGAAATTTACCTATGCTTTTATAAAATTGTTCTTCCTCTCCGCTTATCTTCGATACAGAAAACTCTGAGAAAATGGAAAATTTCAGCTCATTTGACCCAACGAGGACCGCTGGATTTGAAATAGATATATTTGCTAATACTGATCCGATTTCGTTGAAACTTCTTCTTTTTTTTTATAGGTAAATTAATTTTCTTTCAAAACCAACAGATCGAGTCCCCTAATTCAATTCGGAAGAGTTTTAGAGGTGCGCAAATATTTAAAAAATTCGAAAAACTCCGGGGAGTGGGGGAATCAAGTTGAGACCCCCAAAAGATAATTCATAACACCAACTCAATTCAAATACTAATTTTCAATCCTATAAACTAATTTGGTGGAGCTGTAGAGATGCGCCAAAACTTAAAAAACGTCGAGCTTCGACCCTGGGCAATAGTCTACGGGAAAAATACGACTAAAAAAATACCCAAAGAGAAAACTTTACTACATTCTAATGAGTACCGCTTATTTGAGAACTGAGTATATGATTATTAAACAGCCCCATGGCAATCCATCTTTCGGTCTACTCTTCGGACGTTTATCAGTTGGCGATGAGTCTTTAATAACATTTTAGGAATTCGTTCATTACTGAGCCCAGCGACTTTACAAGCCAATTTCAACCGTCCCTCAGTGTTACGAATGTATGGAATAAGAAATCAAAAATCGTATTTTTGTCTTTGCAAGGTTTATTATTTTTTCATAGTCATTAAAGACACAAAAAATGGTAGGAATAACCATTTATTATAATGTAAACTTAAATAAAATTATATAGAACCTTAAAAAAATATTTTAGAAACACAAAAACGCATACTGAAAATTAAAAAAAAAAACTATTCCTCCTCGGAATTACTTGATTGTAAATAAATATCATCATTATCATATTTTAAAATTAAGTAATTTAAAACATTTTCTTGGTAAATTTTATTAAGTTTTTCAATGCTCTCTTCTCTAATAGTTGATAAATAGGGATCTGATGAAAGAAGAAGCACTTTCATTAAATTAATATTGAATCAATAAGAGAAGTTTTTGTTGTGTGATGTTCCATGAAATATCTCATATCATTGTGCCGGCCTTCTTTTGACCGGTGTCCCATAGGTTTTATAAAAAAAGGAAAGGTCAGGCCCCTGTAATAATAATTTATGCAATGAGACTGGCATGCAGTAGCAACAATCATGCCTCAAACATAAATCGGTGGTTTCACAAATTGATTCAGTCAATTTTGGGATATTAATTAATTTACCATTTGAAATTACTTTCAAAATGGTTCCCAAATTAATGATTAATGAAATGTCTATCTCTGTAATTTCGCTGCTTACTTGTTGATTTTCAAAAATCTTCTTGCGGTAATACCGTCATTAGTAGAACCAAACCCAGGTTTTGGCATATCGATTAATAATACCGATTTCTCTTTTAATGCAATTTTTTTTTTTTCCTCAAAAACATACATCTTCTCATCTGACTTGCCACGTTTGTAGTGGAAGACTGTTAGCGATGTGATGTAAGCATTCCAATGATCTTATTCAACAATGTAGAGTAGAAAGGTCATATTTATAAAATTTCTTTTATGTGGTAAATTATCGACCAACTCTTTATTCATAAGCTTAGGAGTAGCTCCACAAATGTAACATGCTTGTGTGGAATTTGTCCCACTTAAAATGTTGAAAACATTTTGCTTGAATGTTCTGGCAAAATTATCTCACAAATTTCTCTAGGTACTCCTTCAGCTTATATGAGGATTCACATAAATTATATGAGCGCACAATCCTGTCATATAAAACATCATACCTCTTATCTACTGGATTACTGTGCCAGACTTCATGCAGCTAGTAATTGGTTTTTAAATCTAAAAGCGCGATATCGGGGTGAAGAGGCAGGCAGAGACAAATAAACTAAATATTAAAATGAACGTAATGAAACGAAGTAATTTCCGTTAAATTATGAAGAAAAAGATATTTAATGATTTTTCTTAAATCAATCCCAAAGTTGAACAAACATCAAAAAATTCTTATAAGATTTAAAACACTAGTACTTACCCATTTTCGCACTTTTGGACAAATTGATCAGATAAACAATTCACACAAGACTTTTTTGAATCAAGATTTCAATTTGAATTCTTACCTCTAAACCTTTGTTTTTATTTTGAAATTATGATGTTTTATTTTTGTTCAAAGGTTACATTTTTTTGTTTTGAACAGCTCGTGAAACTGTGCGTCCCGATGATATCACTTCGATAATATTAACAGGGTGCATGCTCCGCAATTCCACGTTGTGTAACCTCCTAAATTCTCCAATAGACTCATCCATTTTCGGACCAAATATTTTACGCAATACCTTATTCTCAAAAACCTCAAGGCGTTGTTCTTCCTTCAAGGTTAGCAACGTTTCACACCCTTAAAGGACTTTAAGTTTAACGTTATATATATATATATATATATATATATATATATATATATATATATATATATATATATATATATATATATATATATATATTAAATGAACATAAGTGAAAGTTTGATATCAACTATTATATTTAGTTGAAGATACCTATTTACCTACAGATTACTATTTTTATGTTTTAGATCACAGAAATTTTAATTAATGTTTTATTTAATTTTAAGTTCATTACAATGCTCTTGGGCCTACAATATTTTTGGTGATTCCACATGCCATATATACAAACAAATCCCTCGGGGCATGCAACGTGAGAAAGGCATGAAATCTCCAAATTCATTCCACATATTTGCAAGGATTAACCTTTATTAACTATGCAATTCTTGCATTTATTACAATATAAAAAATAAATTTAGAGAGCTTCTGAATAAGTTATATTTTGAGTTTTGTCCCTCGTTGGTTTCAAAATCAAAATTATCAAAAAAGAATATCAACCTGCAAAACTTTTTTAAATCTTATTTCTTGCTAGGATTTTCAAGGGACAGGGTCACAACAACAATAAATATGTTTAAACGTCAATACAATTTCACTCAAATAAGATTCACTTTTTCACACTTTTTTTTTCTTCAAACAAACGATCCTTCTGGATACGTTTCGGCCGGCCGTTTAAACGTTTACCTGTCGGTACCGCGCTGATTTCCCTTTTGGTGACTCGTTCGTTATTCCACTCAGACAACTTTACAGGCCCGCTTCAAACGTCGTGAAGCTATCAATTTAATTATATTTATCAGGAGCAGATCTCCTGATTTGGTGTTCTTTATCCGTCTGAATTCTTCTATTGTTCGCGAAACTTTACTTTCAATACTTTACTTAGGTTTTGCGTCATGTTTTTCCCTTAACGTAAGCGAACCATGTTGCGCATCTGTAATGAGCAGAAAGTAGTTCAATAGTTTTGTAAATTCTTCCTTTCTTGTTTCCGGAGAATACTCGAGAACTGCATAATTTTGAAACAGAGAAATAACGTGTATTTTACATCTTTAATTTTTGTTTATATTTCAAGAAGAAATTTTTCCCATGAATTCTTCTGACAGTCAATAGAATCGTATACTTTTTTTAAATCGACGTAAAGCTGGTAAACTACACCTAGAAAGACGGATGGCAGTGCAAAATAAGTAAATATACATACTTTCGAGAGTAGCATTCAAGTATTTTAAATTAATTTCGGTCGATAAAAAAAATTATTTTCATTAGCTTTTGTATTATATACACCCAAACCAACATTCGTAAACTTTTAGATCACAAATAATTTTAATTTACCCATACTCGTCACATATTTCTACTTTGTCTTTCATCGATTCTGGGACACCATTGAGGCCGGTGTACGCAGAAACAGACAAACATCTGCCTCTTACAGTCACGATGTAGTAATCGCTCTTAAACAAGGCTCCACTGTTGATGATCGTCGTTCTTTCAATATGAGATACCCAGGGACCGAAATATATACCCATGGAATGTGTATGACCACAAAAGATAGCTAGCACCTTATATTCCACTATAAGAGTTCTAAATCTCTTCAATTCCTCAGTGCTACTTTCCGTAACAAACTTATCTATTGCGTCATGGAAGTTTAATACGATCGTCTTCTCTCGTTTTCTCGCTCGTTTGAGATCAACTTCTAACCAGTCAAGTGAAGACTTCACATGTATTGTTGGCAAAGCATAATGATCAAGATCAATTGTATAAGTCGGGTAGTTCTGAAGTTGTACATAATGAAACAGGCCATGATCCCAAGAGTAAGCCAAACTTCCATTTTCGTTATGGTGATCATAGTCACTGTTGAAATGGGACAAAAGTTCAGAGCCGTATCTCAAAATCTTGCCCGCCATTTCGTTTACGGCTCCCCTAGCGCAAGCGTTTTTGCTGAAACTGAACCCTTCGGCGCATTCACCTACGTTGTTACTGTAATCGTGATTTCCTAGTCCATAATAATACGGAAACAATAACTGATCATATATTTTATAAAAACTCAGTCTCGTTGTTTGACGCCCGAATTCAGTAATGTCGCCATTGATGATTCCGAAATCTATCGGTTGACTTTTAGATAGTATATTAAGACTCTTCACCACATTTTCGTTTAAAGTCTCCCAATATTTTTTGTTAGCCACAGAGTTTGGTATATTGTTCTGTTCCAGTCTCCAAGGCTGAGGATCAGACATTACAGCAATGCTGTGTTCTCTGGAGAGATTGTTTTCGTAAATTGTTACGGTTACCTCTGCATTGTAACCATTACAGAACCAATAGCCGACGTGGAAGTCTTCATTATTGGTATTGATAACCTCGTATTTATTACTTCCTATTAACGGATTGATGAAATATATCGTGAATTCGCTATTGTTGGTTGCCGTGAGGTAAGTGAAACTTCCCTCCAAATTCAGCAGCACTCTGCCGGACTCGGCTCCGAATCTAACAGAGTTTCCTACCGGTACAATTTTCAAAGGTTCAATCCACCATATCCCATGTTCCAAATGAGAGGTCTTTAAAGTAAGTTCTTCGTTGGCACGATTTCTCATGACAATGTCAAGAGATTTTGAAGCCGTAGTATGTTGGGGATTCATGAACCTACTTCTTTCGTACCTTGAGCAATTCGATCTCCATCTTTTCAACAAATAAATTACGAATAAATAAATTATTACAACGAAAAATGTCTTTGTTGTACTTGAGAATGATAGCATTGAGGTTTCAGGTCCTCCTTAGTTCGAAACAAGTTCACTCATTAATGCTCTCATTAAAATTAATTAAGTTCAAACCATTACTGAAATGAATAACGTGACTTATTTCAATTTATTACTCACCATTAGGAAGAAAGTCTTATTATTTTCAAATGGAATCTGAAAAGTAGCGCTATGCGTTCTGGTGATAAGCGGTTTATCAATCATATTCGCATTTGCACGCTCTATAATTTAAATTTAGTTATTGGAATTGATTTTTATACAAAATTGCTCCAACTCTTTCACAATCGAACATACGTTAGTTATGAAATGTACAAACTAATTATTGTGACGTCATTGGATTTAACTTTTGAAAGTGTTTAATGTTCTAGATTATACCCATGTATAAGAAAGCTTGTTGGATGGAATGTTTTCTACAAAGAAAAGTGCTTGGTAAAATTTCGTGAAGTAAACAATATAACATACGGCTTATATTTCTGTAGACTATTGATAAAGTTTTAACGGACAGAGACCATATGTTTTATTTACTTACACTTAAATTCTGACAAATCTTGATCGCCGAATGTGTTAAGGTGGGGCCACGAAATGCCTGATTCAGAGCGGAGCAGGATCGTGTCTCACCTTGTCTAGTTCAAGTTTATTCCGGCCCATCCCTCAAAATGAATCTGTGCATTTTCAGTATAAATTCGAAAAGAAAATAGAATGTTAACCTTAAAATGTTCATGGTAGTGTGTAAATCATTAAATGCCTAAGTATGCTTCAGTGTTAGTGCTTACCTGTGACTACGAGGATTGACAGGTACTATTTATTGAATTGTATGAATTAAATAGTAGCGTAATTTTATCAGATAGACTGAAGCACAATTTGTATATTTCATTGTTTTTCTTCTTAGTGGAAATTTTGTTCCAGGCTTTCATTAGGTATATTTTATGTTTTAAATGATAATTAGAAGCTAATAATATTTATTCTTTGCGATATTGACATAATGTTAAATGAATTCGTTCATTCGTACTTGTTTTGTGACGTAAGACTGCATCGGTCTTCATCACCTAATTAAATGCATTGTTCTGGGGTCTGATATGATTTCAGTTTAGAAAACTTTGATCTGAATAAGAAGAAAGAAATGGTGATTTTTTAAATGTTTAACGGTAAATTAAAATATTTTTTACGAGATAAAATCTTTTCAAGTATTGCGATATTCTTGAGAATGCATTATAAGTCATGTGCAATAGCTAAATAAATAAATTTCTTTATCTGTATCACGTTTTATCGAGGTTCTATAACAGATCGATACAAGAGGCAGCGGTTGATAAGCTGGAAAAGTGAACAGCTGTCTGATACTAAAATGGTCGGATAAAGGTCAACAAATTTGACGTTAGCTCTTCAGTCGGGGTCCTCCTCTCCTTTGTTTCTTCTATAAGCTAATGTGCGTCAAGATTTAGGCCTGATTACTCGGACGTAACCAGGTATTTAGTGGAACTATATTATTATTTTTAAGTAAGAAGTGCCGGGCTAGATTTTATATTTGCGCGATTACGATATGGCTTTAAGTCATTGATAATGAACTTAGCGAAACCGGTTTTTAATAAGATTTTACGATGTATCGTCTTACTAGTAATGTGTTAAAAATTCTTAATTAGATATTGTTTATTTTTTGTATTGTGTTAACAGATTTTACTCCAACTGTAGTTTTTTAAAAGCCCATCTCTAGTTTTAATGTTTCAGCTTCTCATGCTTGAAAACTGAAAATAATTTTGTTTTTCGATTAAATTTACTTTCTAGTGAAGCAGCGATTTATGTTAAGTAAAAAACTACCTAATCTGTTCCGATCTGATGTATTTACCTACTAAGCATTTCTAATCATTGATGTGTTTATATAATTAATTGCATAAGAGCATACAAGTTTGTGTAATTAAACTTTCATATATATATTTTATCTAATATTTAATATGATTGTTCCTTTAATAACCATTTTAAATTAAAACTCTATTGAATTCCTTAGCTGAATTCAAATAATCAGTAGAGAACCAAACGACATTTTGTTTTATGAGCTGTAAGGATAATTTTTTCATTTCGAGAACAAAAACCTGAGGCACAGTGTCCCTATAACACAAAGGTTTTTTATTACAAAATAAATTTTTTTGAAAAAATGATAGATATACCTTATTTTAATTACACAATGCTACAAAATGTCAGTTGATTCCTTATTGCAGATCTGCATTCAACTTCAACCATTAATAGATTCAATATGCATATTTAAAAAAAGAACTAATATAATATTTCAGATTGATGTAATTTACTTGGGAATTCCACTAATGAAAGTTAAAATATTTCCATTATTCGCGATAAATAACAAAAAGTCGAATTTCTGTGTTGTTTCTTTTTTAATTAATTAGGAGACAAATTGTTCAGCATTGTTCTTATTAGGTTTGTATCAATGCAATTTTATTTTTAGTAACAATGGAAATTATTTGTATTATTAACATATTCATTCGGTTTACATATATCTTAACATTTTTTCATGAGAAGAAAAAAACATTACACAATACTTTTACATTGTTTTCAACTTAAAGTTGTTTTGCATAAATTAATCATTTAAAGATTCTGAATTGAATACATTCATAATTTTTGTTTGTGGACTTTGTCTATTAAATTAAGGAATGACTTTTCCTGCATATTCATGTTTGTTAAGATAAGACATACACTTTCTTCTCTTTTCTGAATTCAATGGTTTCAGATAATACTTTATTTCTGATTGAAATTTAGATTTGTCATTAGTTTCTTATTGATTTCTTCAAGAGCTTTTACTGCTTGTTTATGTTTATTGGAAGTAATACTATATAAAGCTTGTATTCTGTCTGCATATGGGAAATAAGTTTATAAAGTGTGTTGTCCTACCTCATCATCTGCTAGCCAAAACATGCTTCTGAGCATTAATATTATTTTATGCAGATCGTCAATATTCATAATTACTTATTTGTTAAATGGAAGATACAGCCAATACCTCTAGTAGAATCAACTTTTTTTTGTTGCTTGGTTTTTATCTTTAAAAAATTGATGATCTAATAATGATCGATTATATTTTTTATCAAGTTTTAGTAGATTTTTACTTATCCAACTACATTAATTAGAGAAATTATGATAATTGATCAAAATAATTTTTTTTTTATATTTCACTTTGTTTATATGCTGTTAGATTAGTTGTTAGATTCTCCCGACTTCTAAAGTGGTTTTTAAAAAATGTTATTTAGTCATATATTTCTGTGGATCCATCTTTCTTCTAAACTACTGAAATGATGAAGTTTATTATGATGATTTTATATGTATATATATATATATATATATATATATATATATATATATATATATATATATATATATATATATATATATAAAATTAATAGTCCAACATATAGCAGTCCGTTACGAAGTGCAACATTATCAATTCAAGTATATTAATTGTATTTGAATACTGATCCAAATGTGTTTATTTTTAAAACTATTTATCAAAAATATTACACGCCTTAAATAATTTCCTTAGTGTAAACCCAATACGAATGTGAATACAGTTACTACTTTTTAGGATACCGAAAAAGAACTTATTATCTCTGGGCCTTTTTACTTCTCTGAGCCCTAGATTTAAGTATATAAGATTTCATTTTGCTATTAAGATTCTGGTAAATTAGTAAAACTAAGGAATTTGAATAATACAATTTTTCACATTCGTTACTTATGAATGATTGTCATAAAATGCTATTTATCTCGGAGCTGTGATTTTTGAGATATTCGAAATCTGTACAGCTTTCACAGCAAAACTTGTTTGTTTTAAGTAATTCATCACTTTATTACAATGATGATTTAATGAACAATATTGTCATTGGTCTGCTTGATGTGGTAGGAGTCAATATCAAGAGATTAATTATAATTTATTTGTCATATAATCCATTTTTTTTACAAGTTTCGAAAAAATTATTTTCATATAAAATATTTTAAAAATTGGCAGACCAACCCATTGGTTTCAGAAGTCTACCTGGAGAACAGTGTTTTCTGTTTTCAGAATATATCAAGTACTTAGCTCTTTTTTCCTATTATTGGCTCATGTTCATTTTGAAGCCCAAGATCTTTTAATAGACTGTACTTAGCATATTTTTAATAACTAAAAATATAACTAATCTCTAAAGATATTTTTCAATTATTCTAGTGTTGTTCCTTTCACATCACCAAGATTGTCAGAAGCTTGATCGCGACCTTGAATACACTGGCTTAGGTAATGAAAAATTTCAAATCTGTTCTTCTTTCTGGCCTTCTGATCCTGATCCGTACATAGGAGAGAGGGGAGAATATACTTCCATAATCCTTGCCCTGTGTGATCTCGCGTGGACTTATTTACATTACAATAAAGTATTTCCCAATATAAGATGCAAACTATGTACCATGCTCTTGAAGTACTTCTTCCACATATCTTTCACATCTAGGCCTATCTAGGAATGGAAACTGACATTGCATGGACCTCTGAAGAAATATGAATCTCTCTAGAATATGGCAGATCCCCATTGGAATGTATGACAAGGGACAACATTGCCCTGAGCATGTTTTTTTTTTTTTTTAATCTTTTAAACTATGGCCTAATTTAATAAAAATGAAGATAAGATTTATGTTTACAGTAAGGAGACTAAACTTGAACTGACTTAAAAAGTTTTCGCAGAATTATTTATAAAAAAAATCAGTGCACATTAATTCCTGTTGGTACAATTTAAGAGTTTGATTCAATATTAACAACAGTTTGTTATAAAAATGAATGTAAATATTATAGTTAAATTATTACAAGAAACTTGTCGAAGTTAGCATGCTAGCATCAGAAAGCCTCGAACAATGCGCACCTGAAATGAGATAATAGTAGCTGAATGGATTGAGAAGAGACTAAGACAGAATGATCGTTGTGTCGTAGGTACTACACTCAATTTGCAAGTTAAGGGTATTAGTGTTCGCAGGAAGGTAACCACAAATGGAGTGTGTTCGCCTCCACACTCTGTGGAAGGAAGAGGTTCAGCTGAGCGGTATCAGCTCTCGAATATAAATATAGGAATATTCAGGGAGCGGAAGATTCTAGAAAGATGCGAAATAAGTGACCATGTGTAGGACTAAAACAATAGATAGATGAACTGATCCAGTAAGAGGGAAAGACAAAGAGAAACTTTATTTAAATAGTATGACTCCCAGTTGTTGATACCGTTATGCCAAACATGGACATTGAGAGTTGTTTCAATTAACAATTATTTTTAGTTTGGATCAGTACACATTTATAATAATAAGATAATATTTACATATTCATAGTAAAATATACAATGCAAGAAAATAACGTTATTTTTTAAAAAAATTATATGACTGGTGATTTTGTGGTTATGCCTGTAAACCATCTGTAGAGACCATTACCATATTAGTATAGATGCCTGCTACAAACTAAATAGTTAACATTTGCATTTAAACATTACTACGCTAATAATAAAAATGAATAATAAACAAGTAGATGAAAGAAAGGGTTTGAAAATGGACAATGATTATCCGAAACATTACCTAAGAATGTAAGAAAATATAGTATGAATTAGAATAGGTATATTTTTTTTTAAAATATAAATGACATTTATAAAATTTATCATTTAGCCCTTGAAAATAATGAAGACTTAGGTATTTTAAAATATTTATATAAAAAAACAATTTTGAAATGTCAAAGAAGAAAATTAATAAGGAAAAAAAAATCATACTTTAACAAAAATCATATGAAATATTTTAAACTTGTTTTATGTTATATGTTCACAGTATTGTTGAAGTTTTTTCTTAAATTTAGAATATTAAATCTTTAAAAAGATATGCATCGTATGGTTGGATATGGGCTAATAGTTATAATTGTTATATTTCTGTTATATAAATATGCTAATCCGTACCGTAGACGTAAACAGTAGTGAGTCCAACTTTTTTTTTTTTTACTTGGAGTTATATTATTTTTTTGTTCAATAGTTTCATTCCTATTTTTTCTTCAATAATTTTAACTCCAATTTTAATTGTTTCGTAGTTTAACTCGTAAGAACAAACCTTTAGCTGTTTAGTTGAGCAAAGGTTAAGAGCATTTAAAATTCACAGACATTCATTAATTTCAAATATGATGAATGTCTTATATTATAAATAAGTAAATCCAGGAATGAATGAATTAAATCAAAAGTGTAGTTTCCTCCTAACACACAAATTTTTAGATTTTCTTTAAACAACTGTAAAATAACTTATGTGACTAGTTATACTCTATGGCATAAGCATATATTTTAGTTGGATTTCAGTTGAGTAGTTGCTATAAGGTATTGGGTTTTTTATTTATTGCAAGTAGGTATTTAATTATTGAAGGACAAATTGTTTTTTCTGATATTTTCACTATAAGGGGATGGCATTGAGCATAGATAGGGATTGAGACTCCCAACTCACCTCCATCTCTAGCTTTCTTGTTACCCTACTCGTTCATCCAGTTGGTAGTTGATACCATCCAATTGGTAGTTGATACCATCAAATCGGAGGTGGTCATTATCATTTTCTTTGCGTCTTTTTTGCTTCTTAAGTATCGCCAGTTACTTTTTTAATAACTGTTATAGATTTGTCACATGAATATGATTTAATAAATAAATACGATTCTATTAATGAGATTTTAACCTGAATAATAAACATATTGCTTTATTGAGAGTGTGAAATTAAAAAAAAATAAATTTGTTAAAATTAAATAACATTCTTTCATCATAAATGAAGGGTATCAAAATGATGATAACAAATGGAATATTCCAAAGAAAAAGAAAATGTTCTCTTGGATATTACATGAAATTATACATTTCCAAAAATGATAAAGCTGAGGTGTAACCTAAGAGGTTGCCAGAAAAATATCTATAAAATAAAATATCAGCATCTACAAAAGTACATAGTTAAATTTTTTTAAATTGCCTGTCCAAAAAGTATTATTATTTATTTATGCCTGGTCTAAAAATTACACCACTATCAAATTTTGTAAAGACGAGCTAGGCATGTCCAGCAGAACAATAACTGATTGGAAGAATTATTTGAGAGAATTATGCCCTTCAGACATTCTTTCTAGACCTATGGTAATTGGTAGAGAGGGTCTGAATGTAGAAATAGATAAGAGTTGTTTTTCAAGATGAAAGTACTGCGTTTGAAGGATGTTTCCTGGTTCAGTGAGTGTTTTGAGGAGTGTGGTAGGAAACATGTTAAGTTTTCTTATACGCTGTTCCAGATAGAACAGCGCAAACTTTAATCGAGTGTATTAAAGTTTCCATTCGTCCTGTAACTGCTATATACTCAGATTACTGGAAGTCATATCACGGCCTCATAAAACAATCTTTGTGGTCTAGTGTTAAAAGACATATTATTATTATGCCAGAGGTCAAAAATAGTAATTTTTAATTAGTTCTGCCATCTCTTACACAACATTTAAAGCTTCTATTTTCCATTGTCTTCACAGAAGTCTTCAGTTTTGCAAGCCATTAAAATGTGAATGATTTTGGCAAAAGACAAGTACTAACAGAGATTTTCAATCAAAAATCGGTTATTTATTCACTTCAAGAAGGAGTGCGTGTGCCATGTAAATCACTGCAAATCACATAATTTGCAACCACATAGTTATTTGAAGTTATTTCTATACATTTTTTTTTTTATAAGTGACGATGTTGAGCATGACACAAGCCTTATTAACTAAGTCTAAACGGAAATTACAAAATGGCTGGTAATAAATCATCCAGAAATAGACACACAGGTCATTGTTTCACTGATGATTTTGCTGTTTAATATAAAAATAGGAATAGTTTTGAGATCCTGTCTGAACATTTAAAATACTTCAATATGAAAGCTGAACACTAATCGTGTTCGCTACAAATTGTGTGATAATTTGATCATTCTATCATATCTGAGACTCCCTCTAGAAAAGATGTGATGCCAGGCATAGTATGAGAACCTTGTGATATCCTTAAATAAGGTCCTTTATGACCTTATTATGAAGAAAACATTGATGTGGACATCAAGAATAACTGCAAGAGGATTCTTGTTAAATTTTGTGATTTGATTCTTATTCCAGAATTTTGGTTTGTTGTTTAATACCCATTTTTTATATTTACATTTCAAGTTTTTTTTTTTTTTTTGTTTGTGTGTAAATTATCTGTTCTTTTTTTCCATGCCTTGGCAGAAATCAGCTCTGGCTAAAATCAGACTTGTCAAATGGTTTTTATTATTTTTTTCGTTATCATGCCATCACCAAACAACCAACACACTAGCATATAGGGGTGATTCTTGTGTATTATATGAGAAAGTCAAGTGATTTTGTCGTGGATCATAGAAAGAAGATCATAGAACTGTTTTTTTTTTTACTCAAAATTTATAATTCTTGGGTTTTTTAACACTGGAATTAAAAATTGATTTTTCACAATTATAACTATGAACTTAGTTTTTTTTTTGTATAAGTTTATATCCTTAAAGGATTTTTTCACAAAAAGTTTATAATTAATTTATTGTTATAGGATTTAAGAAAGAATGAGTGATTCTGACGATACATTTGATTCCTTTGATGAGAGAGATGCGCTGTGTAGTTATTTACCTAAAGGAGATCCAATCGATGGTCTTCGACAAAGAAACAGAAGGAAATTCTGGGAAGAATGCGAGAATCTCGCAGATGAGATACCTGGCTTAAAAGAAGTAAAGGTAATATAACAACATATAACAACAGTAGAATAAGCTGTTTTTTTTAGAAAAAAATGTGTGTAGTACAGTCCAATGTTTTAAAAAATTGCAGTTCATTAGGGGTAGAGTTGATCACCAAGATTGGTCGGCTTCAAAATATAAACTTAGGTTATTTATTAAAATATATAAGTTGTTGTACTTGAATATTAGTTTGCTTAAAATATCAGTGTAAATATTTATTTATTTTTTATCATATATTTCAAATAAACCACTTTAATTTTTTTTTTAAAGTTTCATTTTCACTTCCTTTATTTACCACTGTTTTCATTTGAGGACGGTTGTTTAGGAAGGAGGGTGCTTTTTATTCGTAATACATTTGGATAAGTATTTATCATTTAGAGCCTATAGAACACAAAACTAAGGAAAAATTAATTTTTATTAAGAAAAAAATAAATCACTAAAAAATAGATTAAGAAAACTTCTTTGCTCACCCAGTAATGTAATTAGGATTTTTTTTTTGGTAATTAATTTGAATTCATTTATACTAGGGGTTTCCAAAACGTGGTACGCGTACCACTAGTGGTACGCAAGTATATTCAAGGTGGTGCACGAACAAGCAAAAGAAAGTCGTGTGTAAAATGATCTTCTTAATATGTTCAATGAGGGATAACATTTTTTCAAATTTATTATTGAATGTATCAATTATAAGATGAATAAACACGGTCTACAATTAATAGCAATAATTCAGTATGGTTACAATAGTGAAGGTGAAAAAAGCACTCTGCGTTGAAGAGGCCTTAAGAATCAAGTTGAGCTCCATAAAGGCTACCATTGATGCAATGATATATTCCAACTGAAAACTATTGATGTATTTCTTCGTAAAGTCCAAGTTTCTTCCTTTTGATGGATACACTTTTATTAGCAGAGTTTTCGATTTTATGTGAATCTTACTGTTGCGAAATTGAAAAACTTTTGATTTTGAATTTTTAAAGTTTATTTTCAATTTATTATTTTCTTAAGCATATTTACTATAGCATATCGACCCCTTGGAATGGAAAGATTCTAATTAACACTTCATGTGTAAGTTGATGATTTCATGTAAAAAAATTTCATTAGCTCATTATTCAATTATCTCTCCATCTACAGTAGTGATTTTTTTATATGGTTCTAGTCGATGCTTGTAACAAAAAAATGTAAAGAACATTTACAAAAACATTGTAATACAATGACAGCATAACTGATTAACCTTCCCCCTACCTCATCCTTTATAAAACTGCTGCTGCAAACAACCTTTGAAAACTTAAAAAAATTGGTATCTGACCATATGTTCTTGTGACTCGGTTGTTTATCCACATATTGCAGTACAAGTGCGTTCTGCAGATATCAGATGGAACCTTGTCGCTCTAACAACTCATTTTCTTTGATTTTGTCTGTTGACACCTTGTTATTCCAAAGGATCAATGCATTGTTTTGTTTGTCAAATAAACTTTTTTATATAAATTTGTAATTTTTTATGAAGACGAATCTTTAATACTAATATCAATAAAATAATAGATAGTGGTACCTCAAGGCATCTGAAAAGTGGAAGTGATACGGAGTGACATAAAGCTTGGGGACCCCTGATCTATGCGATAAAAATATCTGAACAAGATATGTATTTTATATATCAGGTTTTGCAACATTGGCTGTATTGAGTGCCTATAACTTGTGTGTTTTGTGCTTAAATCTTTCAAGTTGTTGATATCATTTTTTTTTTAATTTGAGATAAATATCAACTAAGTTTAGTTTTCTAAAAATCATATCGGCCAAAAGCATCTCAATACATTATAAAAATAGGTTCAAATTCATAGAGTTACCGGAGCCGAATATGGCACAATCATATGATTTAAGTGTCTCCTTTAAAAATTTTGAAAATGGGTTGAACTGGTTTTGAAACTGATTGCCTCAATTCTAATAATCTGTTCTCAATTAGTAGTGGATAAAGTTAATTAACAAAAGTAAAGTTTTGTTCTATAGATATTGTGATTTAAAAAAAAAAAATTTAAAGGAAATTCTTGAAGAAGATGTCATCAGTGAGCTTGAGGAAGAGGAGAGGGCTGGATGTCCGCTACCGAGCACGCCTGAAGATCCCGCTTTGTTTGAAAATGAGGTATATCTACCTATTACCTATTTTTATTAGTGTTAAAGATGTTTTGTCAATGAAAAATTTTGATTTTCATTTTTCTAACTATTGTTGAACGTGGTTGCCTCTATATTGCTAGAACCGACATAATTTCTGATTATATGGGAAGAAAGAATTATAACACGAATCAACGATAAATCAGAAAAAATATAGGGGAAAATTTGAATTAGTTAACAATTAGTTATAGAGGATAATTTAAATTTTATAGTCTCAGTGGTTTAAATATTTCTCTCTTTTAAGTTCAATTATCAATACATGAAATTTTTTCTATTTATAAGTTTGACATTTTGGTCCTAATTCAGCCATTTTAAAGTCTATGAATCCCAGCTGCCATAGTCTGATAAATATTATATGCCATTATTTATGTAAAAAAGTTTACCTTTAGAAAGGTGAAAATTGCGCATAAAGAATAGGCTAGCTATGTTAGTAACATTTTTTCTTCTTTTTTTTATATATGCTTAAAAAAAACTGATATCAAAAGGAGTATTGCATATTGGAGATTCAATATACTTGAATGTATTATTTATAAAAGTAAATTATTAATGGAATAAAAAATTTTTTTTTACCATGCAAAGGACTCATTTTATTGATATAAATGTTTTGATAGAAAGATTCTTGATATTGTTCAATTTAATTTTTATCAGAAGAATTTTCAACTAGTACACTTGAAAATCAAAATTTTTAAAGAAACTATTGTTTCTATTTTCTTCATCCAAAAACTATTATTTCTATTCTAAAAAATTAAAAAAAGCATATTTCTATTTAAAATATTATTTATTATTTAAAAGTAGACATAATATATGAATTTTCTCCTTTTATGAGCGCCTAATAAATAAACTTACTGGTTAAACAAATTATTATTAAAATGCCTCATTAATTGATTCCTTTGAAATATTAAACATAAAGTAAATACTCGCTTAGCTGTTCCATATTGTTTTTAAATTCTCATAATGGCAATATGCGATTTGTTTATTTTTTTTTCATTTTACTGTGATCTACTTAATTTCTAAAATGTGATATGATGGCGAATAACAAATGGGGCCCATAATAAGGCTCTAATATGTGCCCACTTATATAATCGAGCTATTATCTGAACAAGAATTTAATTTAGTTTATTTTTTTTTTTTTATCCCTTTTCATGAAACATATAAAACTGAAATTAAAAAAAAAAAATACATAAGATATTCTTTTCGTTAATTTTAATTTTTTTTTTTTAAACTTATTTATATTTATTAGTTATGAAATATAGTAAATACAGTCTCATTACTTAGATCAGGTACATATATTAGTTTACTTTGTTATATAAAATAAGTTTGTGATTAAAATTGTGGTGAATTTTATTTATTTACACTTGAAATTATTGTTTTGGTTCTATTGCTAGAATTATATGATTGATGCTAGTTATTAAAAGTTAGATAACAATTTTTCATTTTGAATTATTTAGATTCCTTCTCAAATTCTAATTGAGCATTTTATTAGAAGACGAGCAAATACAACATTTTATCATTCCGATTTTGTTTTAAACTGAATCCAATAAACTAATGAAAAGCTCCTTGAATTTACCAGTTCACAGCGTTCAGATCCTTGAATTTTTTCGTGCTACATTGCCCGGACTCCATGTTTTTGTTCAGAGGGTGTAAACTAATATAAAAAAAGATAAAACAAATAGGCAAACCTATTGATAATCACTTCTTATAGACAAAGTTGCCAATAGGAAAAAATTTGCAATAAATTAAATATAATTACTCAGAACCATTTAAGCTTTTTTTTTCAGTAATCCTGACATGACAATGGATTATATTGATCAATTCTGTAATCCGTTGTTGAAAGATAAATGACATGCGTTGGCATTTATTGATGTCTTTTCCTAGCTGGCATAATCATCAGTCTTCCATATTCTTCCCCTCTGTTCCTCGTAGGGCTCCTCATCTGCTTCCACGATGCTTTAGTTTGCTTCAAGAATTAATTTAGCGATATCTTTTTGTAAGAATATTTTTTAAAGTTGCTGTCAATTGTATTTATTTCTTCAAACAATACACATTCATATATATGTTACATAAATACGATTAGTACCCTATTTCTCAATTTTTTTTTCTTTATGCTTCCTTTTAGCATTTATTATTTAATTTGTTCTTGAATTAATTTATTGTTGATAAAGGGGCTGAAGTTGTATAAATATATTTAAAATCTTATTTACTACAACTGTTATTTAATGGTAGGTCAAAGAGGTGCTGAAAGTTGGCCTGCGGGATCTCGATCTTGGGGCTTTGATGAACTGTGCTCGGGAGCCAGCCGAGGAATTAGTAAGAAAAGTATGGGAATCATGGAGTGTCTGTCATTTCCATCATCTTCCACTTTGGCTCCAGGACAACGACTACTTACATCACGGCCATCGGCCTCCACTACCCTCATTCATGTCGTGCATCAAATCTATATTCAGGATCCATACAGAAACAGGAAACATTTGGACTCATCTGCTGGGTAAGTAAATTAAACTTTTATGGTATTATGGAAATTTTCAATAAATTAATTTACCTGAAGATTAATAATTTTCTTATACTTATTAGTCTTGAACATAATTATCAATTAGAAATATTCCAAATTGATTGATTATTATTTAATTCAAAATTGTAGTTGTTGCATGTAACTAAATGCCTAAGACTGGCTTTTCTAAATATTTTCATCTTTCTGCAAAAAAAAAAAAAAATATATATATACAAAATAAAAACTGGTTTAATTGCCTCTCTAAATAATCTAATTTAGTTATATGTTGTATACTAAATATGTAATTGTGTAAAAACCCCCAGTTTCTGGTTATAATTAACATTAACAGTATCAAATTTATTTTTACTTTCGTGATTGATTTTACTGATAAATAGTACTCAGAATATCAGCACTCGAGTTAATTTCAAGACCTGTAGAAGTGCTTGTTATAATTGTGCTTATTCAACATGTTCTACATGAAATCAAAGTTCAATTGGGCAGCAAATTGATTTAGAACATATTCGCTTATTTGACGTAATATTTTTATTTTATTTGACTTTTTTTATGGAATATGTGGCCAATTAAAATATTGAAAAAAAATATATATTTTGTTGGTTGTATGTTATGAATTTAAGGACAGAAAATACCGTAGGAGCAAAAGAAATTTTGATTAATAATAAAAATTAAAATTGTACATTTATAAAACTATGAAAATGGAATAATCAAAAAATTCCAGAAACATAAATAAAAAATTATTAATTTTTATATTTGCAAAGAAAAGTGGATCGATAATGTGGAATATTTGAGAAAGTAATAAACTTAATTTTATTCATTATCTGATATCAAAAATATCTTAACTCTAAACAAAAAATATCAAGTTTAAATTTTATATAAAAAAATAAGAAAAATGCTATTTTGATACTTCATTTGAAGTCTTCTTAACTCTTTATTGGTACTTCTGTTCTTTCTTCATGATTACAATTAATGGTGTTTCCTTGCTAGGAAATGTTAAAATTCTATTAGGCCTTTACTAACCGACCTTTATTTAAGTTATTACTTTTAAATACATATTGACTCAACTTCACTCCATCATGGACTAGGTTTGGATACAACAGTTCTCTAAGACGTTGCAAGCTCAACAGACATCTTCACTGTAGGAAGTTTTGGACTCAACAGGCAGTGTACATCCGCTAAGAAATGACTTGCTAAAAAAAAGGCTCGAAAAAAAAAAATATTTTATCAATACTTCTTATTTTCTTGTTTCTTATTCGTTCATTTTATATGTCTACATTTAAATTTCACTTTTTAGTTCAATGAAAACATAATTTCATGTTTGTAGAATAAGTTTATTCTATATTCATTATGTAATTTACGTGAAAAATTCTATTCTTTAGCACTTAAACGAGCACTTGTTCTACTGCTTACTTGTTCAGAAATAACTTGCTGAAAAAAAAAGGCTCGACAAAAAAAAATATTTTATCAGTACTTCTTATTTTCTTGTTTCTTATTCGTTCATTTTATATGTCTACATTTAAATTTCACTTTTTAGTTCAATGAAAACATAATTTCATGTTTGTAGAATAAGTTTATTCTATATTCACTGTGTAATTTACGTGAAAAATTCTATTCTTTAGCACTTAAACGAGCACTTGTTCTACTGCTTACTTGTTCAGAAATAACTTGCTAAAAAAAAAAGGCTCGACAAAAAAAAATATTTTATCAGTACTTCTTATTTTCTTGTTTCTTACTCGTTCATTTTATAAGTCTACATTTATATTTCACTTTTTAGTTCAATGAAAACATAATTTCATGTTTGTAGAATAAGTTTATTCTATATTCACTGTGTAATTTACGTGAAAAATTCTATTCTTTAGCACTTAAACGATCACTTGTTCTACTGCTTACTTGTTCAGAAATGACTTGCTAAAAAAAAAAAAAAGGCTCGACAAAAAAAAAATGTTTTATCAGTACTTCTTATTTTCTTGTTTCTTACTCGTTCATTTTATAAGTCTACATTTATATTTCACTTTTTAGTTCAATGAAAACATAATTTCATCAGTTGACATCAACATGATGTTAAAGAAGGATCAACTAATTAGGGATTGATAGATTTAATATTTTTATTATGATAAATAATAGTAAAAACAATTTAAAAATCTACAAATTATAGTATATGCTATTCTTTGATTTCATAAAAAACAGTGATGAAAAAGCCTGTTCAGATAAATGTGTTGTGTAGAACTAAATAAAATATCGTAATGCTTTATTTACATGGTCCGAGTATCTGAGAAGTAACCAAATGTTTGTGAGTTCAGTTTTGTTGAATTGCAGCTTCAAAGACGTATCACATCATAATTCCACTAGAATATCTTGTTCAAGTATAGATAAATGTTTAGCATTAATAAATTCTATGTTAAATGGATCTCTAATCCAGTTGTTGTGAGTCAGAAAAGAGAAAATAATTCTTAAATCTACTTTCTAGAGATATTAAATGTTAAAAAAAAATCATCATAAATGCTTCATTAGGAAGCTCTTTATTGGAAGTTTCTACAAAATCATTGAGTGTTGGAAAAATTCATACATACAATTGTGAATGCGTTTCGACCACCACTTGATATTTTTTATAATTGCTTCTATTTTATCTTAAAATCTGCAGCTACACCTTGTAGGCTCAAATTCAGCAATAATAAGTAAAAATATCAGTCAAGTAAGATATCAGCCAGAGACAACAAAAATACCATATGATGAGGTTTTGTGTATTTATAATATAATGTATGTTTTCGATAAAAATAAAAAGTGTATATAATTTATTAGATTGTAGTTCACGTAATCAGATACATGAAGTGAATACAGCATATAATCATATGTTAATATTGTGCAGATTATTTATACATATGTACAGTGCTTGAAAAAATTGTTTCAAGAAAGTAAAAGATTAATAGTTTTTTTAAAATCGGTTATTTTGTTGTTTTGATATAATCCAGATTCTCGGGCTCTTGCTGATCTATCTTGCCATCTCTTAAGCATCAAAGTATCATCAGCTGTGTATTGTTCGTGTTCTACAACATATTATAATGCATATGGAGAATATTTAAATTGAATTAATGTTTTCTGAAAAATTTTGATCACGAACTGGCCGGTTCGGTCGCCAATGTTCCAAAAATAAAAGTGCTCAGTATGGTCAAGAGATGGTCAGACTAGTTGAAATCAGACTAACGAGGTTCTGCTGTAGTTAAAAATAAAAGTATTTACAAAAAAAAAATAATAAAAAATGCTAATCTTGTGCATATTTCAGGTTGCATTGCATTCATAGCAGTCATGGTGGTGTTTGTTTCACGATCTTCTGAGGTGGTGCCTATATCGCACAAAATTGCCCTAACGCCATTCTTCTTAGGAGTTATCTTGTGCCTTGGATTGTCTGCTGCCTTTCATGCGTTTTCCTGCCATTCTGAGTTCGTTGGAAAACTTTTCAGCAAGTGAGAAAACTTTTCCTTCCTCTTATAATCAAGGCTATGGAATATTTTTTTGTCATTTTTATTGTGATGAAATATTTTATTGTTATTATTCTTATTCTCAACAGTTAGCCTTTAACTTATATAATTATTATGTTTTATTTAGGCTGGATTATTGTGGGATAACTATCTTGATAACTGGCTCTTTCGTTCCTTGGCTCTACTACGGCTTCTATTGCCAGATCCAACCAATGATTATTTACTTGACGATAGTTGTCGTACTTGGACTTATGGCAATGGTTGTATCACTGTGGGACAAATTCAGCGAATCTCGTTTTCGGCCTTTGAGAGCTGGTAAGAACATTTTTTTTTTTTAATTTTAATTAGCCATTTTCAAGAATCAATAAAATTCTTTATTGAAGTAGTGAAATTGATTAATATTGTTGTAACTAGTTGATAGTTTTGATTCAATAATAATATTTATAATGTTTATAAATTTACTTGTATTTATGTATTTTTAATTTATATTGATGTAAAATAACATCGTTTACACTGTAATTTAATTAGACCGAAAATATCTTAAAGGTAATATGGAGATAATGGTAGAACCTAAAAAGCTGCACTCTGATATAAAGAAAATTATTTATTTTCCTATATACATATATAGATGAAAATAGATGGCCTTAATCTTAACCTAATGGTACTAAATAATACTGCACATAAATTCATTGATTAATCTCAATATTGCTTGTGATGGGAAATGTGCAAAATTGTAACCTTATGCGATTTGATCCAAATACAAATAATAGATCCAATTGGTGTCCCAATTTATCATTAGATGCATCTAATATTGCAATATTCTAATTAATTTAATTGTCTCTAATGAATTCAAGCACAAGCTGAATCCTTTTTATTACTTTGACTTCTGAATAACTTGATCAAAATCACTGTTCTGAATAACTTGATCAAAATCACTGTTTTGATATAAAACCACTGGTGAATCACTGGTGAATTATATATAAAAGCTGTTGCTTTGAGGAAGTTAAAAAATGATTTAAACATGCCATGATGAAAAGGCCAAGTGCAGGTTGGGGTTTTCATAAATTGATGTTTCAGGAAACTTAAAAAAATTACTCCTTACCTTGAGCTCTTTACAGACAATTGCATGGGTTAGCAATCTTATAGATCCTTTGCTTTCAGCATGGAAGTAGATCAATATGGTAGCTTGAGTGCTGAAGCTGGCACTTTCTTAATCAAGGAGCATCCTTCATGCTGATAAAAAGCGTATGTTATAGAGCCACCAGTATCAATTAACGTCTGTTCCAAATCAAGCCATATCAAATTGAATGGATAATTGATGCATTAACCAATTTTTCTTACAAACTATTTATTGATACCTTTATTATTAAAGGAAATACAATTCTCTTTATTTTTAATCTGTGAAAATACGGAGATCAGCGACTGAACAAACATTGATTATTGGTTAGCTAGCTTGTGTATGCTAAGATGGCATATTTTTTATTTAAATCAGGTGTTTGAAAATAATAACAATGCCAAGGTTATAAAGTTGTTACTAAAGCTTTGTTAATAAAATTATCCCAAAGTAAATTTGTGTTAAGTAATTTGTACTGGATATTAGCATGTATCTTTATCTTGGAGGTATAGAACACTATGTCCATGTTTTACCAATTTAGTATTATTACACATTTGTGTTTTAATTTTTTTTTTATATACCCAGCGATATAGATAATTATGTTCTAGTCCAATTGTAAGGGGAATTACATATTTTTAAAAGAACAGTTAGTCCACTTTCATTCAGTGGGAAACAATTTTTAAAAATGCTCTTTTGTAAAGTTAGGGAAATGTGACATAGTGCCATGACATATCTCTGAGGTACAGATATTTTAGTAATAATAATTATATTTTAAAATGAAATGATGAAATTAATTGTTATTTTTTGATTTAGCTGTTTTTACAACTTTTGGCTTGAGTGGTGTCATACCAGCAGTTCATTACACCATCTTGGAAGGGTGGTTAAACGCAGTATACTTTGCATCTCTCGGCTGGCTCATCTTGATGGGCGTGCTCTACATCTTAGGCGCTCTCATTTACACCTTCAGAATACCGGAGTGTCTGTTCCCTGGAAAATTTGATATCTGGGTATCTAATTCCTCTTAATAAGCTGTGATAAAATAATCCTAAATTATTAATCTATAACAAATGTTTACCAATGCATTACTGCTTTCTTAATTAAATGCTAACTTCAACGATCGTTTATATTCAGTATATTTAAAATGTTAATTATATTTTTTTGCAGTAAATATAACCTTGCAAAATTATTTGCACTGTGGATTCAGAAAAAAAAGCTTTAACAAGAAAAATATTACATTTCATTCTAAATATCAATTAATATAAAACTGTATCAGTCATTTAAGATCACTTTTAATTTACTTTAGTTTTTATGTTACTCGTTTAATGGATTATACTGTGATTTCCTATTTCCGTCCCTAATCAGATTGAAAATAAGAGTTAATTTAAAGTTACTGTTACAGTTATATTCATAAATTTTTATCCAAATTGGTTCAGTACTTTAAGAGGATGATAGTTTTTAAAAATAGTATAAAACTAGAACAACAGAATTCTTTTTAAAGCTTCAATTTTTTTGGGAGGCTTTGTTAATAAATCTAAGTAAGTAAATTGGTTCAATAGGAAGAAGAATGGTTGTAATCATTTATCAGTGGAATAAATTCTTATATTATATAATAAATATTCCTTACTCTTACTTGCATTTCTCCTCCAATGTTTCTGTGAATTACTCCATTCTCAGGATGCTCTTTTAAATTGATATCTATTCTTGATTAGTCCTCTGTTCTCCTACTGTATAATTTTATCCATCTTTGATTTTGTCTATTTATTTAAAAACTATATTATATTTAATGGACAATTATTGGCTAAGAGTGTGAAATAAGTCAGTCAGAGTGGTGTTATAACTCGTTGCTGAGTCTCGGCCTCCTGCAACAACCTCCTCCAATTGTCACAATCTCACACAACTACCATCCAATTGTGGACTCCAAGGATGCTTCGGGTATCAGCAGCAATGCCATTCACTCATCCTGCCCTCGTTCTTCCATCCCCCCTTTTACCATAGATTGGTTCTCTCAGGAGCTTTTTTGGTATCTCATTATCTTCCATCCTAGCCGTATGAAACCCATCTCAGGCGATTTAATTTATAAAACATGATTATATCAGGCTCATTGTATATACTGTATAACTCCTGATTAGTACATCTACGCCAAATTTACTCCGAATTGCATTCCTCCTAATATCCGACAAAGAATTTTTCTTTCGAAAATGCCGAGGTCATACTCTTTAGATTTTTTGTTTTCCTTTTCTTCCTTAGTTGAGCCAAGACTTCCATTGAAATCCTATCAAGTTCTATGGATTTAGTCGTTGTCTAGGACTCTGATACATACAATAGAACTGGTTGTATTAGAGTCTTGTAGACATTTATTTTAGTTTTCCTCGATGTACTTCTAAAGTGACGTAATAGCCCAAAATACACACTGTTTGCAGCCTGCATCCTTTTCTTCACCTCCAGATATGGTGCATTATCTTGTGTGAGCACTGAGGCCAGGTACACAAATTCAGATACTTTCTCAAACTTGTACTGGCTAAAGGTAATTACCTAAATATATTTTTCATACACATACCCCATTGAATTAGAACTTATATGAGGATTTTTTATATAATGGAAGAATTTATTCCATTGATACATGGGTGTGAAGTAAATATAATCTAGAAATAAAATCAGTAACTACTTGAATTTAGATGTATTGCAACATTTAAATTACCCATGTCTGATCATGATACATTTGCTGGTCGACTACCATCTATGTTAAATTGTACTTTTTTTTTTTTAACTGGTTTTTATTACTACAATTTGTGATTTCATTTATATCAATTAATAATTATTTCTTAATTTGTTTTAGTTTCAAAGCCACCAGATATTTCATGTTTTGGTGATAGCAGCTGCGTTTGTTCACCTCCATGGGATCACAGAGATGTTCACCTATCGTATGTCAATTGGCGCGTGCGCTGTACAGAGCGCTACATTCATCACATGACATCCACTATCGGCAGCCAGGTACATACCCGCTTGAGGCTCAAGTTTCAAATAAATAACTGCTTGTACCAAACAAAGAAATTAGTTCTGAAGTTGAACCTTTGTATACACAACAGACAAAAAAACAACATATATTTTGTTTAACTTTTAGTCAAAACGTATTTTCCAAAAAAAAAATTTGCTTTTATTTGGTTTTTTCCTGCTCTAAACAATGAATGGAGTAATTTTTGAAGAAAAAAAAAATGATTCCTCTTTTAATTATTGTAAATTAGTTATTAATTTTATATTCAAATCTACAAATGTGATATAATTGTAAATAACAAAAAGTAAAGGATGTTACAATTGAAAAATATATACATGCATTTTATGTATATCTGTTGTATCAAGTATCATCCGATTGTGATAAAATCATACCAAAAAAAAAAAAATTTAGACATTAATTAATCTTACTCAAAAATTTTATAATAACTGAAAAAACAATCGAATGAAAAAAATGTCCATCTTTAAACTCCCAATCTCATATTAGTCTCTAAAAATATATCATCAATATTCTTTTTACTTTTTTTATTTCTTTATATTGATTTATTTTTATTTTTTATGCTTTTGATTTCACAGTTTCTGAAAGTATCTATTGACAATTTTAAAAATCTGTTGAAATGTAATTTGATTAAATCCAAGAAATTTTATTTTTATCAATTTGCATTTTTCTTTAAAAATTAAAAATACATTTTAAAATGGAAATGGAGAAGGTATGAGAAAGTGTTGGTGGTCAGATGATAAATATATGGATGTCGCACGTCACATATTCTTAAATATAACATGCTTTAGACCTTGTTGATTTTTTTTTTGTTATATTTATTTTTATATTAATTTTAAAAAAAAAATCAGAAATATTAAGGAGAAAAAACTTGTTGATATAAGATCTATAGACAAAAAAAAAATTGTTTCCCCCAATAATTTAATCAGTATTTTCTAAAGGATTGTCTTTTTAAAATTGATTCTCTTTTTCTATTACTAATTTTTTTTTAAATATTCAAATTCACAGCTTTTCATCCGATTTGATCTGTTAATGTATTGATCTGAGCATCGAGTGAAGAAATTGTTTCTAACACTATATTATTTTTTAAATAAAGGAGATGGGATAATAACGTTAGTTAATGAAGTACATTACATTATTCTTTTAGTTAGATTTTAGATCAGTGATGGCAAACCTTTTGGGCTCAGTGTATTAAATACTAAGGAAAAACATAGAATACTATAAATATCTCTCTTTTTTGTGTTATTTTTAGTCTTAATGAGAAAAAAAAAGTTATATTTTAGATTTATTTAAAAATATATAAACGTCATCTTTTAGATTTATGATTTTTTGTTATTGGATGCCTTTTGCTAATTTAAAAATTGGTATTTAATGCAATTTAATATCTAACTTCATCTCGGTCCATTTATTTTATTAGTTATACTATTTAGAATTTGGAATAAGTGTAACTAAAGCCATCACTAGATTTTTTTAAATTTAAAATAATCGCTAAATCATTACTTAGCTCTCCATATCACTGAATAAATGATTTATTTCCATTCTCAAGCGAGAAATATTGCAAGTTCACAAATTACATCTTTAAATCTTGTTTCTTCCATTGGAAACCATTTAATTCCAAAGTACTGAACTGATGCATACAGATTTAAATTAAGCGCAGTATTTGCTGAGATTAGGGCAAAATAAAATGTCTTCGCGTGTCATAGGTTTGCCATCTCTGTTTTAGATATTTTTACACTGTTGAGGTTTTTAATCAACGAAGAATGTTTGAATTATTCGATATGTTTATTAATCCAATTTAAGAATTCAGCCACCTGCATAATACATAGGTGTCTTGAAAAAGTTATGTTTAAAAAAAAATATATATATATAAATATTTATTAAATAGAATGTGTTATTGTTTATTTTGAAACAGTTTCTTAATAATTTGCTGATTTATAGGAGTACAGTATATTATTTTATCATTTCAGTGGAAGGTTATATATTGAAGGGACCATATTAAGCATTGCTGCGTCTCCAGTATTTTTATAAATTAAAATAACCACAAAATTAATATGTTTATGAGGGAATTGCAGACTGAGTTTTTCAACAGTGTATTTCAGTGGTTAGAGAATTTATTCATCAACTTTGAAATAAACATTAATTGATTCAAATTCATAAAAATTATGTTTTTTTTTTTTTTTTTGTTTCAAGCTAATTTTAACAATAAAAACATATATATATTATACAACAAAAATATCAAAATTGCTTTCAAAACTCTTCCATTGATCTTATTGGGTTTATTTATTTTTAGAAAGTTCTTCCAAATGCAGTCCTATGTAGTTAAAATTAAACTAAAAAAAAATAAACGAACAAAGAAAGAACAATGATAAATTTAATTTATTAACAAAAAACAAAAGAACTAAGAAAGAACAAATGATAGATATATTTAATTTATTAAAGATTTATTAACTAAGAATCACTATTGTTATCATTACTATATGATGGTGTATGCACATGATCTGTATTATATATAAGTATATATAATACCTAATTCATAATTGTATTTGATGTGTTATTATAATTTGTTCTGTAGAATATTTTGTATTGCTATGAAATTATAAATATTTGTTGATATTAAAAAAAAAGAAGAAAGTAAATGTTTTATGTGCAAACTTTCCTTTGTCAAACTCCCTGGTTTTAATAAAACATGCTACTTTTATTACTGCTTTTATATTGATAATTTTAGCAAGTATTTACTAATGAAGCTCTGTCCTTTTTAGCCTTTTAAAACAAATTTAGTTTATTTATAATACTTTTTACTTCCTTGTACGAGGTAAAGGAAGTATTGTAATCATGAAAATTTTCGGTTTTTAGATTTCAACGGAAATATCCATTTGGACCATCCCTGAATCCATTTTGACTAGTTTCGTCGTGAGGTCTGTACTTACATTCGTACGTACGTGCGTATCTCACATAGCTCAAAAACGGTTAGCCGTAGAACGTTAAAATTTTGTTTTTAGGGTTGTTGAAAAATCTATGGTAGTTGTGAATCTCCCTTTTTGGTCACTACATGGTTGCCGGAAGTGGTACTTTACTTGAAGATCATATATATATATATGATCACAAGCAGTTCCTAATTGAACCCACGCATCATACTTCTTGTTTCTGTCCTTAAAAATTAATTTCTGTAGGATCACAAAGCACTTTTTTCTCAAAAAATAATTCGATCAAATTTCTAGTCTTTTTGTCTGAATAAATCACTATACAGAAATGGATAAAACTAATGTTTAAACTGAAACATGTAAAAACGGATCATCAGACAGGCTCATGAACAACTGCGGAGAGAGGTGGACAGCAATGCTATAAAACTAACTTTCTTTCATTCACTGCTACCATCTTGTTATCAGTGAAAATAAGTTATATAACCACGTTTTAAAACTTCGTTATTTAACATTTTTCATATGATTTTATAACAATGTTGTACAACTTTTATAAAACCTGTTTTGTTATGCAGTGTGGACCCAGCTTTAAAATTAAAATAAAATGTTTAATTTTTAAAATTTATGACATTCGTTCTAGACATCCTCATCCAGCTTAATCGGAAAAGTCAAGTGACTGGGATATTGGAGGAAGGCAATCAGCTAATGAACTGATTTTTTTTTTCTTTTTTTTTTTCTGGGCTGTATGCCTAGTCTGTTCTTAATTTTTTTCTTTCCAATTAGTTCACTCATTGGCACCGTCTCCATCTTCATCTCTGTAATAGTCCGGTGGTCTCCCAGGGACATTTCCATCCTCCATTCTTTTAGAGTTCTAGATAATGAACTGATCTGAAAAGCCTAAGCACCTTTACAGAGTAAGCGATTGGTTTCTCAGCAACAATATACTACTATTAACTCTCTGAGAGTTCCTTCAGTTGAGTGAGTTGATGGACGAGTTAAGAATAAGGTAATATTTCCAAAATTGGGCAGTTTGCGCTGATGTACTTCAAGTTTTATATTGTTTTTCAACTACAAATATCAATTAAACATCTTGTACTTTTTATTGTCTGGGCATATCACATAAAATGCCAGTATTTTGAGATAACCTTAATAAAGTATGAATGTGTGTAATTTAATTGATTAATTTATCATCGGTTTGGAGGTAAAAGTGATCGACTGCATTTTTTCATACATGAAAGTTTGTTCATATCTGTCTTTATATTTATATTTCAATATTGACATAAATGTGAAATTATCAATGATTACTAGTTAGTTATTGGTAATTTCAATTTTTTTTCAATATTGAAGCATAAATTTGATTCAGGCACAAGTAGATAAGAACAAACTTTCATCTTCGAAAAAATGCAGTTGATCAATTTTACCTCCAAACCGATGATATGTTCTTTGTTTTCTATACTTCTATTCCAATGAATAAGTTTATAAATTCACTCTCAAAAAAGCTTGGAGTCTGAAAAGAAATAACTTTTTTCAATACTTGGCTTTTCATACCAGAATCCTAGGAGCTGAAAAGAGGGAATTGGTTGGAATAAGATAATGTGGGGTTAGTGCATCCGATATTTTACGAAGATCGAATCATTTATAAAAGTACATTTTTTTTTTTTTTTAAATGTTAGACGATTATGTTTAAATATTATATTCAAGTCTATTTTTATGAGATTTATAATACAATTTAGTAGTACATAGTATGTACGTGCCTCTGCCTTGCTTTAAGGGGTAAATACGTGCAAGGTGTCTGGAAGACTTATTATTCCAGCAGTAGTGGTTGTGGTACAAAAGTACAAAATAGTTTCCGGAGGATTATTATACTGATGTAATCATTGAAAATAGTTATAACTTGACTGAGATTCACGGTTTACAATCTTCACTGACAGTCATGATAGTGAGATGTAGGACATAACTGAATAAATGTATTGAAAAAAAAGAACTTTTATTTCAATGTGCTAGTCCACAGTTGCCCTGGCAAAATATAGTAGGGATAAGTCCACCACACACACACACTTCTCCCACTGTCATTTTTTTCTATGGCAACTGCGGATTATCAAAACTAAAAAAACTATCAAGGAAAAAAGTAAATCATAAAGTATTTTGAAGAACAGCTTCTGATGGTTCATATCTCAAAAATTAAAAATATCTGATGTGGACAACACATGACTTCCTTGTACACCTATTAAACTATAAATCGCTGGCTGATAAATTAATCCTGAATTTGGTTACTAGTTTCCGAAGATTGCAGAATCTCAAAAACGATACCCAGGGTCGCGACATCCATCTATTGACACATACGGACGCACACACACATACTCTTGTTTCTGAAGGTCTCATGATAACTGAAATTTCTTCATGTTCCGTGACAACATTTAAACTGTCAATATCACTAGATAAAGCATTGGAAATCGACAGTTTCGACATTTTAAGCGAAAAACACAACTTATATCTTATTCTTCTGCTGCAGACTTGTTCATCTCACAAATGGGGTGGAAAACCAGTATTTTACAATCAATTTTAACACTTAAACAAGTAATAAAATTATTTAATTAGAGTGAAAAAAAAATTGCGTTTATAACCTTTATCACCGAAACTTATGATCTCTGTAATAAATTTCAATATACCTTTTGATGTAAGTTTCTTATGACCTTCAAGTAAAGTACTTCTTTCGGATCTTCAATTTCAGCCAAAATCTATTAAATTACTCATATTGATATAAGAGTCTAATTTACCAAATTTGAGATGTTTTACATTATATTTTAATACACTTTTTGATGAAAGTCTAATATGACCTTCAAGTAAACAACAACTTCCGGTTTGCCAATGTTTACCAAAACTTATTATGTTGTTTATATTAATTAATATTTGAGTCTTAAATACAAAATTTGAAAAGTTTTGTATAATATTTTAATATAATTTTTGATGAAAATCAGTAATGAATTTCAAGTAAAGTACCACTTCCGGTAATCATAAAGTAACCAAAAAGGGAGGTTCACAACTAGATTATATAACAATCCTAAATACGAAATTTTATCTTTCTACGGCTAACCGTTTTTGAGTTATGCGAGATACGTACGTACAGACGTCACGATGAAATTAGTCAAAATGGATTCAAGGATGGTCAAAATGGATATTTCTGTTTAAAACTGAAAACCGAAAATTTTCGCGATTACAATATTTCCTTTACTGCGTACAAGGAAGTAAAAAACAGGTCTAGTGGTGGATAAACACCAATACAGCTGTACAACAGGAGTTGAAAGATCAAACTTAATCAACAGGTTGGAATTTATATCTTTACAACTTGTTATACTTCACCTTAGCAAATTGTCGGGGCTGCTTTGATCAATGTTTAGAATTCATGCTCCAAAAAGAGCAGTTCTTACCAGTTGAGGGTTTAGATTTAATAAGACACTTATGCATTTGCTTTTAAATTTTTTAGTATAGGTCAACCTAGTTGATTGAGTAGGAGAATTAGTACATGATGCTTATACATCAAAAAAGTTTTGTTCTAATTTACTAAAACATCATTTGTTAATTTAATCACTCAATTTTTTTTTAAAGTCACACTAAAAATGACATTCCATGTGGTACAAGATAAAAAAAACTAATGAAAAAGAAAACCATTTGATGGGATATCGATTCCACTAGGCAAACACACATCAGTATTTAAATCTGAAATACTTACTTTCATTCATTATGCTAGCAAGCTGCTAGAAGAGGGGTTGAAAGGTGAGAAATTCTAAACCAAAAATAGTAGTAACATTCTACACCAACAGCGAGGAGGCGCAATTGGCGTATTAAATAGCTATAAAACAAGATCAAGAGTTGTATGGGACAGCAATGCAGCTCTAAATGATCTTGCTTAATACAATAATGTAAGTGTTGGGTGGCTAACAGATCACTCAGGTATACCAGGTAACGAGGAAGCTGATAAACTGGCCAGGCCAAGTTCTGAGCGTACTCTCATTACTCTGGAGCCAGTTTGTGGCATAAGCCTGAGCTATGCCAAAAAAATAATTATTTGCCTAAGGCGTTAAGGCAAAACAACTTTGACAGCTCCATTCAAAACTCTTCCTTAACCAACCTTGTGAAAGTAGAACCAAAAAGCTGCTTAAATTGGGCAGAGAATCATTAAGAAAAATTACAGCGATTTATATTGATCACTATAAACTAAATAGTCACATGTTCAAACTCAACTTTGTCGGATCAACTTTATGCAGATTCTGTCACTCTAAAGATGAAACAGCCAATCTGCATCATCGGCTTATGCAACAGGTTCTCAAGACGAAGATTGGCGGTGTTTTGATTCGGCCGAATAACGGACCCAAAGCAGAGTGAGCTCATTAATCCAACAAACCAGTGATTCGTTAAACTAAACTTATGTTTTAAATAACAGCCAGTAATTAAACTGGTGCTGAATAAGCCACTGGGCTTAATCCTAATAAACAAAAACAAAAAAATTAATTATCAAAAATCAGGAGGAAAAAAAACTCAGGGAATATTTTTAATTATTTATTTCATGGCTAATAATACTGTAATACATAAAATAAACAGCTCAGCTGATTCTACTCTGTATCCAATCTTTCTGAAAACTGCGCATCGACAATCCTTAAATGTGTGTGCCAGTAGCAGAAAGGGCATACATAAATATTGTTCCCTTTTCATAAATTGTAATAAAAGAATCATAATAAAAAAATAATTATATGTACAGATTTATTACAAAATAATAATTAAAAAAATTATAATAATAGTTTAATAGCAATAAGAGTAACAAGAAGCTGAATAGTTGATACTTATTATACTTGCATAGATAGCTCGTTTGTATTAAGATTAGTTATACATATAAATGGTATTTAGGATAAGAAAATGGTTTTATAATTAGGAAAATTATTCTTGAAATAATTAATATTTTTTTTAAATTCAAGTGAAAACTGCAAGTTTGCTTTGAAGCCATGTTTTGTTAACTTTTTTGACCACTTCATTTTTTTTAGCAGCTCAAGAACTTACTCTAACAATATTTTTATGATTGAGAATGAAGCACTTCCTCTAAATAAAAATATAAAATAGATGTTTTTAATTAACAACAATGAACTTTTTCTTCTATCATTAAGAAAACATTTTTAGGAGACCAGTCAGGGTTAATGAAACATAAATTCCATTACGTTACTTATTATTTTTATTTTTTTTAGATTAGAAAAGAAAAAATAATTCTGCATGTAGACGATGACAAAATGGAAATGGTGCAATATTATATTGTCTTAGAATAAAACTACTTCATCTTTCCTCACTGATTTTAGTCCTGAAAACAACCTGTAGTGAAGTTGACAAAGCCACATCATGTGTATAATACATTGTCAAACATCAAATGCACAATACATTAATTTAAATTTAAGAATTTCTGAATCAATTAATGAACAGTCAACCTTAAAACTGAAGCCTAAGTTTCATAAATAGGCAACTTGAAAAATCATCATGAAGTGGCCAAATATTGATTAAATTCAGCTATTACAAATTTCCACTTTTTCGTAATTATATACAAACATCGATTTATTATAATAGCACAAAAAAAAGAGAAGTTAGTGATTCTTAAAGAGAATAAACAACCCTGTAATTTCTCCAAGTATTTTAAAGCATTATTAGATGTATATTACCATAGCAATATGTGGAAATAGAAAATACAACTGTTCATATCCGTTATAAGAAAGTTTTTTACTTTAAAGAAAATGCCTCAGAAAAGGCGATAGAAAAAATTCCAAAAAATATAGATTCTGAATCAGAAGAATTAAATTCTCTTTGTTACTTATCTTCCTAAAGGTTGCGGTTACCAAAATTGAATGGTTTTGAAATTTTAAACAGAGGCTCAAAGCTTACGTTTCATCAGAAAATTCTCTTTATTTCTTTAATCAAACAACACTATATTTAATAGAATTCATCATTTAATAAATAACCAGTTAAATTGTTTAGTAAGATTTTGTAAATAATTTTTTTTTAATGTAACAACCTCAAAATTTTGGTAACCCCAAACACACGACATTTAAATTGGTCATCAATTTTATATACAAATAACCAACAGAATAACATTATATACAAAATCTTTTGAATTTATTTTGAAAACATTTTTTTTTTTCCATTTTTACAAAACAGCCTCATTTGCTATTTGTAACACATCTAAAATAATTTGAACTTGACGGCACATTTTGAGACATCCCATAATTTTATTTGAAACAAAATAGAGATTTATTGTTTGTTTCTGTCAGGAGACTTGTTAAATGAAGAGAAAAACTCACATAATTCATTTGCATAGGCGATTAGGTCAAATTTTCGAAAACAAATTTTTATTATAAGAGGCATTTAATTAAATCAAGTTTAATTTATTTCCCAACTACTTTATCACATTTTCGAACAGTGCTACTGGAGTTATTCTCCAATCTGATAATTTTCAAATTCCAACTTACTAAAATTTCCTTACATTACACAGCACAAAAGCTTACTTCTAAATTATTGTTGCATGTTACCAGCTCTTATCGTAGGATATGTAACTTAGAATATTTATGACCAGTATGAAAGAAATATGCTCATAAAAAATAATCAGCTGTATGTGTATACAATTAATTATATGTGAAATATAATAATTTAAGTAAATAATATTAGGTAGAAATAACAATTATATTGAAAATTAATATAAAACATACTTCGAATAAGTCAAATGATTATGTTAAAATACTGGTCATAATTAAGTGCATTTATTGCACAAGGAAAAAACTTCAACTGGGCAGTGTCAATTTTTTTAGTACTATTTTTTTTAAATTACTAATATTCAAATTCATAAAAAATAAAAAGAACATAATAAAAATGATCTATAATGTCTCATTAAATAACAATTATAGTTCGCTCGATATCTAAAAAAATTATCACTATATAACAATCTATACATGGTAAATACAGCATTATATATTCTAAATGAGACATCTTCGTAGTCAGAAACTATACACGCTGACTAGAACATATCAAATTTTCATTTTTAAAAATCTGTTAGAGAATATTATCTAAAAACTTAAATCAGTATTAAAAGTGTATACAAGCGAGGATTTCTAAGTGTCTACGTGTGAGACAAAAGGAATACTTCAACAAACAATAGCTTCTGAAATTGGATTTTCTGTTATGTTGATTTGCCAATGGTTGTTCTGTAATCCTGGAACACTCTGCGAGCTTCTTACACTGTCAACGGATGTTGACATTTTCATCATATATCCTAGAGAAATACAAGATTCATAAACATACATTGATAAAGATAAACGTGGACAAGACTAATTGCAACTAATGAACATAATGTTACAATATTTGAATTATTATAAAGTATTCCAAATCTATTTAAGTAAATAAAGGCTATTGTTCTTAATTAGTGGTTCTCAAATTGGGTGTCAAGGAACATTAATGTGCCTCAAGTACAGCACAAGGATCCTACAAAGTATTTAAATAATTAAATTAAATTAAAAATTAAAGTTTAACTTAATAATAATGTTTTTTAATTACAGTTCTGTTATTTAAGTTTCTATTTTATACTTTTCATTCTTCAACTGTAAAAAAAAATAATAAAAGAGATGAAATGAATTTAGTTTAATAAATTCAGTGTGCTGCCAGACAAAAAAGTTTGAAAACCACTGCTCTTTATTATAACTTTTCATTACTTTTGAAATTAATATTATATATACAATTATGATTAAAAAAAAATATACCATGCAAATAAAAAACAAAAAGGAATTGCCAATGCCTAAATTCAATTTAGAATAAAATGCAAATTTCAACAAATCCTTCAAGAGACAAGGCCTACTGTGATTAGCCATATGTAATTATTGGTCAACATTAATGTTTGTTTTCTAGACGAAACAGTTACTTCGTTTTCTAAACACGAACTCAGCCATCTTCACAAGGTTGTCAATCCTGTCCTCTGAGAAAAAAATCCTCAGCATTACAAATTGGACCTCCGTGGTTCCTAGAGCTTACTACATAACTGAATCAGTTCCCATGTACACTAGCAAATCTGACAGTTATGTCAGTTTGTTAGATGTCTGAACGGTTAACCTATTAGATTCACAAAAAACAGTGAGGCATTGTATTTTGACTAAGATAACAATTTTTCAGACCTACTAGTGCTTTTAAGTTGGCAAACAGCACCACTTGATAATATTATTAATATATTTATACTGAATAATTGATGACTTCTGCTATTCAGCAATTTTATCTCATAACCATCATCATCATTATCTATTACTGCTAGAATAACACATTTTTGTCTATATAAACTTCTACTTTTGAATATCTTTGTACAAGAATTAAATAGATATAATTTAAGAGCATAAGAAAAAATTAAATGCTTGTTCTTATCACAGAATTGGTCAGTTAACTGCATTAGTTGCATATATCACTTATTTCCAACCAGCAACTACAACTACTGTTTGTCAACTACCAGTTATGTAGTTGGACTTCAAAACTACAACTACAAGTTCAAAATTACTCCAGTTAAGTTAGTGTAAAACAGGCAGTTTCCAAACAACTAAAAGGGCTAATTGTATACAGCGTCATTTTTCTTTTGGAAATAAAGAATAATGTATTTCTTTTTAACAAGTTTATTGATACAGTGAAAATAAATAACTATTAATACATGAATTGTAAATTAATTCAACTTTTTTATGCTAAATTAGCTAATGTAAAAAGTCCTCGGACAACAAGTGTGTGAATATGACGGGATTATAGCAGACAGTAACCCCTCCGATGCGAAACCCAGCCCCCTTTCCACCTTTCAACTCATTCTAGGAAGCTCACTACACCACCTGTGTGGGTATCGTCTGCCAGAATGGAAAAAGTAGTTGTGGTAGAAAATTAATAGATGTAATTGTAATTATGGAGCTACAACAAATAGTTTCAATGCAACTTATAATTCAACATTACATGCATTTTTACTTTCCCTTACCTATATACGAAGTATATAGTAAGGGGAAATATTGCGATCGTGAAAATTTTCGAATTCGAGTTTTCAACGGAAATACATGTTTTAAGGTCCCTTGAGTCCAAATGACCAAGTCCCGCAAAATGGTCTGTGTGTATGTGATCAGTCTAGCTCAAAAACAGAAAGCTGTACGATACTGAAATTACATATTTAAGATTGGCACAGCTATGTGATGTTACAGCAACATTTTCGTCAAAATCGACTAACCAGAAGTGCGACTTTATATAATCGATTTTACACATTTTTACAATTTTATCGAAAACAGCTCTAACGATTTTGATTAAACTTGCCTAAATTCTTCTTCATAAAGACCTTTAACTTTTCTTATATGTGGTACATCACTGAGGAATTGCAGGGAAAAAAGTTATGATGAAAAGAATATTTTATTTACGCATAACTTCAAAAGCGTGCAATTTATGGTAAATCATCTATAGACTTGTATGAAAGGTAATTAAATTATCTAAAAAACAATAAAAGAATCATCAAAATCGGACCAGTATTAGCAAATATAAAGCGCATCGGATTAACCGGAAATAGCTATTATATCATGGATATTACACTTTTTTACAATTTTCTCGAAAATGGCTCTAACGATTTTGATGAAACTTGCCTAAATTATTCTTCATAAAGGTCTGTAACTTTTCATTTATGAAGTAAATCACCGAGGAATTGCAGGGAAAAAAGTTATGATGAAAAGAATATTTTATTTGCGCATGGCTTAAAAAGTATGCAATTTATAGTAAATTATGTACAGAATTATATGAAAGGTTATAATAAAAAATAAAAAAAAAAAAAAAATCGGATAAGTATTAGCAAAGATACAGTGTATTTTATGAGGAGAATAAAATAGATGGATAACCGAGCGCATCCGAAAGGAGACAGATGTGACCGAACCTCCTCCCACCAATCCGCCAATCTGTTGTAAACAATACGCTCTGTAACAAAGTAATTTAAGAATACAAAAACGGAAATTAACATAATAATTTTTACTTTCACATTATTTAATGGAAAAAAAATGTTTCCATAGAAACTAAACCAGCAACTTTTAAAACATATTTGTAACTTGACAAAGTTAAAATATAGTGTACAGAATGTAGTGTACAGAATTGTTGTACTAAAATTGTTTTAAAAACTATTTTATTGTACTTAAGTGGGAGAAGAATTGAATGCTGCTGAGTTTATTTCAAGTATTGTTTATGTAAACTCTTTAAAATTATATTAAAAAGATAATTATTATAGGGTGGTAAGGGAAAGTTGTGTGATGCGCGCACCACGCCAGATTTTTAAACTTTTGGTTTGAGTTAGTGAATTGTTACATAAAATATAAGTGAAAAGAGATAAGTTTAGTTTAGTAATTATAAAAAAATAAATTTAACTAAGGGAATAACAATGTTTTAATTTAATAATAAAAAATTCATGGTATTGATACAATAAAAATTGATATTTGGAAGATCTTGAAACAGTCATCAGGACCAGGAGTCTGAGGTTCTACGGCCACATGGTCAGAATGAACAATAAGAGGCTGAACAAAAAATTGTCGACAAAGTCTTAAGCTATAAGAGTAAAGGTGGATGTGTGAAACAAATAAAAGAGGAGCTGGATAAGCTAAAAATCAAGGATAAGGACTGCTTGGATAGAATGGTTTTTGGGAAAAAAACTAAAAGAAGTTGGGGTTCTTGCAGGAAGGAAGGAGAGACGAGGGAGAAAATGGACTAAGGAAGAGCGAGAGGAACAGACCAGGAAGACGAGAGAGTATTTGTGTAAAAAAATAAAATCAAATAATGTTTTAACAATTATTTTATCGATTTCGTACTGAATATTAAGGATATGGTACAGTATTATAATTTCAATGTCCATAACTGATAAGGTAAGATTTGATAAAATTTATTATTTAAATTAGTACACAGTATATATCAATCTAACCATTTTCTAATAACTCCAACTTCTCTGTTGGAGGCTAAATTCATTCCAACAATAATGCAAGTAAAAATGATCAAATATTGTAGTTGTAGGTAGTCATATAACTACAATTACTAGAAAAAATCATCAATTATTGTAGTTGTAGCTCTATAATCAGAATTACAATTATTAGTTGGTAGTTGTCATTCGCAACTACTTTTTCCAACTAAAGTAATTGTAGTTGTGAGCTCTTAGTACTATATTGTAGTTTAAATATATTAGTAATGATCCACCAATTATATACTACCTACAAAAAGTAGTTATAGTTGCAACTACTTTCCAATTACTGATATTGTAGTTTTGTAATTTGTAGTTGAACTGCTTTTTGTCTAACAATGTCTTTATCACTTTCTTCATTATACTATAATCATAAATTTAACATTTTTCTAAAATAAATGGAACCCGCTAAGAAATATTGAAGAAAGATAGAGTTAGAATAATTATCCATATACAAGCATTTAATAAAAAGACGATGGCTGTGCCAAACATCCACAAAATTACATGCCATGAAACAAAACGAACCTTAAAGCCAGTTCGCGCTAGATGAGCAGTGCATGATATGGTAAAGTTAAAACTTTGATCATTTAGAACCTTAATGCGAACACTTAGTGAAGCAGGATAGAGACAGTGGCATGCAGAGCAGAGCCAATTCATTTCTCTCTCAGTTTTGCCAGTGTGCGACAACTATGTTATCGAGAATGATTAATGATTGCACTGTTATTGGATGATTAAGAGATGGATAGTGAATCTACCCCAAGAACTTTGTGGACATATATTATGTTGAGAAAAAGAAAAAGAAGAAGAATATTAAAGTACTACATGACAACAAACTAAATTGCATATGTCCAGCTTTTAAGTGGATTATAAAGCATAAGGCCGTTTTCTGCCAGTTCCTAATTCTCCCCAATAGCAGTTTCTGGATAGTGGCAAGTGGATTCACATAAATAATATTCATTGTAACCAACTTAAAAAATACAACATAAAATACCCGTCACAAGTAGAAAAATCTTCAGTTTTTGTGATTTTACTACTCCAGTAAAGTTCAGTGTTAATACTGCCTTTGTGCTCTCGTCATTCAGAGAAGCCTTCCCCTCCATCTCAATATATCTAAAAAGGATTTGAAAACCCAGAGCAAATGATCGTTTTGGAATATCTTTCATCGTTCAGAAGTTAAAATTTAATTAGTAAAAAACTAATAAATTTAATTTTTGATAAAAAACACCAAAGGAATTTTTGTAATATTTTTAACTTAAATTTAACAAACTAGGAAAATAGTTTAAATTACAAGGCAATAGTCAGAAATGAAAGTATTCGTAAATTGCCTGGAATGCTTGGTAAGTTCAGCAATATGGCCGCTGTATTGAATGGATAAAACAGTGTAAGATATCAGTGAAAAAATAAATAAAATGCAAAAAATATGATTAATACTAAAGCAAAATTTAAATTTGCAATAATTTCAAAAAATACTACGCTGTTTAAAATGAAGGAGACAGCAGAAGGAAAATAAACATTTATATATGTAATCAGTGGAAAGAAGAATGAAAACATCAAAGTATCTCAGGAGTTGTAATAAAGTTTTTAAAACAAATTTTGACTTTATGCAGATGGTGTATTCAATATCAGGCTGTTGTAAATTTTCTAAACATAATGAAAAGTTACATAAACATTCAATATTAAACTTCAATCGAATCAGCAGTCATGTATCGAATAGTTGTGTATTTACCACGTCCTTTCATCAATATATTCATATAAATTTAAATGAAATTCTGATAGTGATTATAATTTGGTTTGACTTTACAATATCACACATTAGAAGAAGAATATGATGATCATTACCTCACCATATAATAAACCTAACATATCACTTCATACTAACTTACAAATATCGAAATAAATAGTGTTCTGTAATAGAGCTTTTCTGACTAAAGAGGAGCTAACGGAAAGCTCAAAAATAGCAGTGGTTATAGTCTTTGTATTTCAGCAACATAGCCAACAAATATGATAACCCGCTTGTATAATATTTAATTATGGCAGAAAGAAACAGCTGCAGTTCATTTAATTTTATTGAAAAAATGAGCAACAAATGGTTCTTCATATTTAAGCCAAATGCAAAGAACGAATGCAATATAACAAAGCTGGTGCTGATTGGATGAGGTGAGCAGTTATTAAATGACAGTAACATTATACTGTATGTATTGTAATGGACATATCAGAACACCACGCTAAAAATTTGTGCACCAAAGTGTAATAACAAAAAAATGAAAAAAACAAAACAAAACTTTTGCTCACATAATGATTACCTGGATTTTCCCCCCGGAAAAATAATGGAGGAGGCAGAAGAATAAACGTATCTCCTAATAAAACATCATGTTTCAAAACAAAAAATATATTCGCATAATAAAAATGTAATTGTTAGTTTACAAGTCAATAAATAAATTTATCATAAATTTCATAAAAATTTATAAATATAAATATTAATATATTATAAATGATGAAATTGATGAATGATGAAAACAGGCAAGTAAAGCAGTTTTAATAGCCAAAGCATGCATCACAATGGCAGCAATAACAAAGAAATATTAATAAATACACAATAATGCTAATGATTACAAAAAGACACAAAAGCAAAACAAATAAATTTACAAATTATCTCAGTTTGAAAAATGAGATCCCAAGATAATAACTAAATCAATATTATTCTGTTGAATTTTTTAATACTAGCTGATAACTAGACAGGAAGTTCATATTTTGAAGGGCTGTTATAAAACAAAATAATGTCTCTAGAAAAAAAAAACTGTTTTTATTTTTAAAAAGCACATTGGAAATAGTTTTATTCAGTAGGCTTTAAAAAATAAATCTCCCAAACGCCGGCCGTTCCTGGTAATTTTCTATTACCTATCTAATCATTTCTGGAACTGATTTCATGCCTGATCCTCTCCTTTAAGTCATCGAGAGAGCGAGTTAATTTGGTGACCGTTGCTGGGCATCCCAAGTCAACCTTCCTCAAAACTCCAAGCAAGTACTGAGATGTGTGAACCGTGGAACAACAAATCATCTGCATCAATTTTATTCATCCTAGGATAGTCTACAACATGTGCATGTACTGGTCGGAGTTCACAGCAACCGTTACACTCCCTCCTCAAAAAAGTATGGGGGCGATGATACCGAGGACACCAAAAGCCACCCACAGAGCCCTCCCGAAATGTACCAGTTATTTCACAAGAAATGGCTTGAACAATGATGGAAAATTTCTGGAAACATCTCAGGCAATGTGTAATTACGAATGGCCGACATTTGGAAGATGTGATTTTTAAAACCCACAGAAATAAAACTATTTTCTTCTAGAGATATTGGTCTGTTTTTTATAGCCCTTCAATGTGTAGGGGTAGCGGGTAGATACTTCCTTACGAACCCGGTGAGGGAACAGGACTACTTTAGGAACCTAGCAACCCTGCCCACGTGAACTCTTGTCTTCCCCAATTCCTATATCCCAGCTACCATAAGCCCATACTCATTTTATCCTTACTTCTATCTTACCTTTTGGGGAACAGAGGGCCAGTTATCCCAAGGTAACAGGATCTCCTTCACTGACCAATCATTCGTAATTGAGTAAAATGGTTCAGAGAAGACTTAAAAGCCTCGGAAAAAATGAACAGTCTAAATGGAAACGACATGACGCGAGAAAGGACTTACGTATGGCAACTAGGAACATCAAGACGCTTAATGAAAAAGAAGCAGATCTGGTGGAGGAAATGCTCAAATATAAGGTAGATATCTTAGAAATCAGCGAGGTGATGAAGAAATGTAACCGAGAGATGAAACTGGATCATGACCATGTTCTCATTTACTCGAGAGTTCCAAAAGGCAGTTTTGCAAGGGAAAGCATTGACATGATAATGAAGAGTGATATATATAGCCAAGTAGAGGACTGAAAACCCATTTCCACCAGAATAATAATGACCGACATACAACTCTCAGTTGGAAAATCAGCACTGATACAGGCCTATACACCGACAGAGGATGCATCCGTATTTGATAAGGAACTGTTCTATACCGACTTGGAGAGAACAATAAACCAATGTCATGCTAAAAGCAGAAACATCATCCTGATTGGCGACTTCAATGCCAGAAATGGTGGGATCACACAGGTGGGCATGGCATTTAGGACTACAGGGTGGGGAAAGGACACTGAATAATAATGGCCAACGATTTATCGGCTTTTGCACTGATAATAATCTTCTGATTAGGAATTCCTTTTATCCACACAAAAGAGTCCATAAATTTACCTTCTCTTCAGGTGAAAGAAATAGTGTTATTGACTATATCCTTCAGGGATTAGGAGGGATACTGCAATACCTTTGCAGAGTAGCTGATAAAACAAGAAGAGACCGTGTTGGGAACGTAGGAATAAGGGAGACCCACAGATGAAGTTTGAAGCTAAACTTAAAGGCACGAGACCATGAAGAAGACCCCAGACTATGTACAGAGAATATATTAGCAAGTTGGGAGAGAAAAGAGGTAAAATCCTGACACAAATGGCACAGAACCGACAGGACTGGCACATATGGATCGAGGCTCCTTCACCCTGAAAGGTATACGAAGGAAGGGAAAGAAGAAGAAGAAGACAAAATGTGTCAGTTATTTCTGTCCCACCCTGTACTTTAGCTTAAATAAAAATTAAATTATTAAATAAAAAATTAAATCCTTCAATACAGGAATTTTGTACTACTCCTCTCAAAAACCTGACTAGCATAAGAACAATGCTTCTTCAATCCTTTCCAATTTGCTTTTCACATTTGTAACTCAGCTGAATGCCCTCTCAGGAAAATAACTTGAGGATTGCGATTTCCCATTGGTTGTCAAAAACTATCTACCAATAATATAAATCCTCCTTACAAAACTAAGAAACTTCCCTTCCTCTTACTGGGCTACATCCTGATTCAAATACTTTCTTTAAAAACGTTTGCTGTATATCATCATCCGAGATAAACCTCCTGCCAAGACCTCGCCCTTTTCCACAAAGTTTCTAATAATCTCCCACATTATTTGCCATTTACATTAATGATGTTCCTCTCTCTATCACACCCAATATTACCTCTCTGCTAAGGATTAACAAATGTATCTATAAAAATATTCTAGCTACTTTTAAATCAAAACCTATTAATAATTATTTCCTACTGATCCATTTCTCTGAGACTTATAAACAGACTTCTTCCGACATACATATTGTTCACAAAGTGCCACAATACAAATTTTTTTTACTTGGAAAGCTTTCAGTGACTTATATTCCTTTGAGAATAAATGCGAGATTTTTAGTTTCAATATTTACCACAATAAAAAATTAATGTTAATTCAGCAGTTATAAATTTACGAGTCAAACTGTAATTAGAGAGTAACTTTATAAAGACTGTGTTGATAGAGACAATAATAAATTATTTATAATGTTTTAATAATATTATTCCTTTGCCAGTTAGGTGGCCAAAAAGTATCAAGATTTTGCTTCTGCATGAATAATTGAAAGCATCATTTATGTTTAAAATATTATTTTGTAGTTTAACAAATTCAATAAAATATTTTGAGTTGACTTTTTTCTTTCAAATTCAATTTATTGTTTATAATGCATATATATATATATATATATATATATATATAAATATGGGGAGCGGGGTGGCCGAGCGGGTTAATGCACTTACTCACAAATCCGTCAGCCTACTTGGAGGCAACTCACAAAAAAGGCCGGGCGTAGGAGTGATGACCATACCCTGTGTACCTAAAATTGAGAATCGTGTTGTGGTCTCCTATGTATGAATACCACATCGCGCGGCCAAGGATCACCACGGTCTACAGTGCCAACAGAAAAAAAAAAAAAAAAAAAAAGAAATATATATATATATATATATATATATATATATATATATATATATATATATATATATATATATTAATGTCTTTATTAGGCATTAAACTTAAAGGAGCTTGTACTATTTTTTTTATGGAAAACTTCCACAATCTTATTCATGATTAAATGATCAAAAAATGAAGATTAACTTTTTTTTTAAACAAAAAAGGTAAGTTGTTGGCATTTTATCAGTGAGTTGAGAGACAGCGATAAACCCTAAATAGGCAAACTTCAAATGTTTCTCCTGTAAACTTCCACTTTTTCCTATTATGGCACTCTTCTTCCAAATGAACGATATTTGAATCATGACCAGCTATGTAAAAATCCATACAACATTCATTGTGTTTTTATTGAGACTAAGCCACTACTTTTTTATTCAATTAGCTAATCAACTATCCTTCTGAGGAAGTGCAAACTTTAGAAAGAATCCTCAGAGATCCCCCTCCAAAAAAAAATCAATCTGTATTTCCTAACTGTTCATTGGCGGCCACTATACCAGGTACATTATACAGCTGGTTACGTTTCAGAATGGATATAAAATCTATTTTGAGGATTATTAAATTATTCATCATACATTCTAAATGGAAAATGAAAAAGAAAAAAATCTAAAAAACTGCTCTAAGCGTCTACAACTAATAATAAGAAACTAAAAATAAATATATATTATGATACAACTGTGCGTTTGCAGGATGCAAATAGGTGCACGTTACCTGGAAGGCAGTTCTAAATGAGTTCATTTAATTCATTCATTGAATTGTGGACACTTAAACTACAAAAAATATTAGATGAATATTTTTTAAAACAGATGCAAGCAAAATATGCTGCCTTAATTTATAGGAACAAATTAATTTAATAACTTCTTCAAATTGTGATAAACTATCTGAAAATAAAACTGAACATTTTAACATTTTATATTTTTTATAGTGTGATTAAAACAAAGTTTTATTTATTTATTTTTTTAATTTGGAAAAATGGGAAGGAAACAAATACCTTAAAAATTTAAAAATAATTGAGTGATACTTGACATTAATTTACAATTATTGTATTGATCCACTTTTTTAAATAATTTGTTTCAGTAATCTCTTTTTTCAAATTCTTAGTTTTCAGGGATAATTTTTTTTTTGGTATATGAATTAAAGCCAAAAGAAATTTGCAAAATTAAAGTCATAAATGCTGAAAATTGTTACATAATGGTTAATTATTTTCAAATAGTTATATATCCAAAAAAATTAAAAATTTATTTGGATTAATTTTTTGTTTTTTAAAAGTCTTTGCCAATGATTCCAAAACACTTTATGTTTTTCTTTTCACTTCATAAATAGACGAGATAAGGGTGCATGAAACCTTTAATCAGCCGCCATTTTGAAACGAAATGATCGATGGTAACGTCAAGTCCCTGGATCATCCTGGTGTGACCTATGACTTTTTTGAATGAGATATATTTTTTATTTAAAATTAGTTAATTTGTAGAGTTACTAGAAACCCCTTTACAACTTCAACAAAAATTTTTCAATCTACTGAAAAAATGACTATATTTCACAGTTAATAAATAGATAATATAAAAGTTTTAAACAGTAATATCACCGATTTAATGGCAGAAATAATTAAATTTTACGTTAATATTTTCAAGGTGAAATTATTACTTTCCCTTCTTTTTATTTTTTCCTAAAATGTGCATTAAAAAAAAAAAAAATAATAAAAATACAAATAATTATAATCTGAGATGCATTTGATTATCACATTTGAGCTAATTAAAAAAATAAAAATATTATTGAATATAATCACATAAAAAGATGTTAATGAAAATTTTAAGCACAATATTAAACTTTTGTGAATACATTATTCAAACAATAAGTAATTAAGTAACATAAACAAATTGTATGTTATAGAAAAATTATAAACCAAAAATTAGTATAAATAATGATTATAATATTAATAGAAGGTAAATATTGCAAACAAAGAAATTAACATAAAAAATAATTATTAGTGTTGATTTTATGTTAGTACAACAATGTAGTTCCAATGCATACTAATATAATCTTCAAAAAAAAAAAAAGAAAAGAAAAAAAAAGCAAGCGCTGTGTACAAGCAGACAAACTTACACTATTAAAAAGCTTTGTAGATGATGATGATGATGAATCTCTTTTCCATTATGATCATTTACCTTCCACTGATGTTGAAGTTGTGATCCTCTTCCTTCCGACCCTGACAGCTAAAAAAATAAAAAAATACACTTACAGAATGTAGATAGTTCATCAATAAGTTGTATACAAACACTAATTACAGAAAGCAATACAATTCATATGCAACTAAAGAACTAAAAATAAATGAATCCGAAGCAAAAGATAATGCAGCTCAAATGGAATGAGATTTTTTTTTTTAAACTAATTAGGCTCAGTAATTAATATATATTAAGTACAGCATATAATATCTATATTAATATAATTATGAACAAATCAACTAATTAGTACATAATCTCTGCAGTATTTATTAATTTATTTTCTTAACTTTCTTGAACTCAAGTGACTTATAGCAGAGACATTTATTATTTAGGAATAAATCAAAATTTGGTTAGTTGACATCCGCATGATGGTATAGAAGGATCAATCTAATTAGGAATTGATAAATTATTTGCCACTTCTATAAATTTGTTTTATTGAAAACTAGTTTCGAATGTTATACATTCATCCTCAGTTCAAGGTTTAAATGGATTACATACATTCATCCTCAGTTCAAGGTTTAAATGGATTACATACATTCATCCTCAGTTCAAGGTTTAAATGGATTATATAATCCATTGATTGGTTTAATATAATCCATTGAACTGAGGATGAATGTAAAACATTCGAAACTAGTTTTCAATAAAACAAATTTATAGAAGTGGCAAATAATTTATCAATCCCTAACAAAATTTGGTTAATCTAGATTTGTTTGTTTATTGAGTTTAATGCCTTTATGTACTTCAACTTAGGCAAGAAGAGTGCTTATTTTATCAGTACCAAACTACTCTAGCAATAGCAAAAATGTCGAGATTTTTTCTGTGGGTTCGCTCGGAAGTAAGAATAAACCCCCAAAGGTCTGATTGTAACCAGTACTGCTTATTGTTCAAGTGTACTAGATTGCTGCCCAAACATATTCGGCAACCCAAAGTTTGAAAAGTTAATTAGTAATGATTTGCATGTTCAAACCATTAACAGAATCCGATTTGGTTAAATTTATTTTTAAAAAATTTAAGGTCTGTACAGATTTAAAGCAAGGCAATTCAAATAGTCCAATTTTAATCAATTTAGCACTGATGAGCCATTAGAAAGCTAAAGCATACTACTCATAAAGGGTCTAGGGTTTGGTATTGCTTCTTAATCAGCACTTAGAAAAATAGGTGGTAGCATCCACATCCAGCTTCCAGGTTTTCTATCCAACCATTGAAGGGTCTATAGAGACTAGATGTGCCCCAGGGTTTATACACATATAGATTAGAACAGAAATTAAATTTTCTCCCAGACTCAAATCTAGGACAAGGAATTATTATTTTGCCTTAAAATTACACAGTTCAAGCCTACTGTACAGAAACCTGAAAACAAAAATTTGCAATACTATATTATATACTTCATGTATCTCAAAAAAAAAAAAAAAAAAAAAAAAAAAAAATTGAAACCAATATCTAAAAACTATAATCAAAGAAAGATGAGTCGGTTAAAAAAAGGTCAATAGCTATATTTTTGGAATTATGTGATAGGGTTAGCAATAGATCGAAAACTCATTAGTCGGTATAAAGAACAGGCTACACTTGGAATATTTTTTTTTTTTTTAAACAAAACTGCCATACACCCAATGAATTCCTAATTGATAATTTATAATTAATAAATTGTGAATCAGCACTAAAAAGCATGTGCTTTTTGTATAATACATATATATTACGTATACAAAATATATTTGTTTTCTCGGTCTCACCTTGCCTCTCTAATCGCTAATAAGTACTATTCTGTACTAGTAGTTATTAGTGATTAGAGAAGCTCGAGTGATCAGTGATATCGAGAAAATATAAAATTGTAAAAAAAATGGCAGCGGGAAAAGTGGAAGTAGATATTTGAAACTTATCAAACGACTATCAATAGGCTTTCAAATATTGACAGCTATCGATAACATCGATAGTGCTATCAAACTATCGCCAATCTAATTGTGTGACCTATACCCAAAAAATATAATTGAAGTTATATTGAGGCGATTGAAAAGGATGAGTAAAGTTGCATGGCTAGACAAAAAATGATTTGCTACAAAGATAATCAAAAATGAATCAATGGACAAACATTTGAGATAGATGGAAAGATTGAGTTAGATTTGATCTTGCATATTCAGCTTTTTTGAAGGCATGTAAACAATAATGGTTTACGGGTATTGGCATCAAATTACTTTATTCCACTTAATCACATATCTAAATACAGCACTGTTTTAATGTAACAAGAATCATAAAAAATGTTTACTGCAGTAATAATTTATTGATCTTTTAGAGGTGTAGTGGTTAGTATAGCTAATGTTCATATTAAAAATCGGTATGATATGCAGAAACCTGAAGATTTTCTTAACGTGTTTAATGTCTGGGATAGAGTACACACAAAGATAAACAAATAATTACATAAATAAATAAATAACAACCTAGTTCATTCAAAATAAATTAAAATTATGAAGAATCATGTTTGAAAGACCACAATCTTAAAGAAAAAAAAATCAAAAATGTTTAATTAAGGGTTTATATAAATATACTGGATACAACCTATAATGACGTCGGTTATAGCGACGAAATATTCAGGTCCAATGAGCTTGGTATATCTATTATATGTAATTTTAGTGGATATAACGATATCGCTTGAATAGGTCATAGCGACTTGTTTTTCATTAAGCTAGGGAGAAAAAATATTGGTTATAACGGCATAACAGTGGTAAAGATAAGAGGGAATCAGCTAACAATATAAACAACCCTTGCAAACATTTTCATGGAAGAAGATAATGAGCAGGTACTTTCTAATGGGAGATACTTTGGACTTAATTTGTACTCTACAAAAGTTTTTACTATGTAGTAAGAAATGACTTTCAGAGCTACATGATGGATGAAACAGGGTATCGATGCTATTGTGGCTAAAATATCTTATCAATGTTATATAAAGAAATACCCGAAACAGTCTAGCATAACTGATTTTTTTATTGTTCTATGTTTTTACATGATCAATCTATGTAATATAATCGAGAAATTTTGTTTGAAAACTAATATAAAAATTAAAAAAATAATCTACATATTGCACATCGATAATGAAAGAGGCACAACTCAAAATTTCTAATGTCAGAAAATAGAAAATTTCAACTCCTCTCATCCCAAAGAACAGTCACCTCTCAAATATTAGGGGGGCATCCAAATAGGTCTTGGGGCGTCTATGTAGAGTTTAATCTGTGCCCCTTCCATTCTGGATGTGTGTTATATAAGCTTATCATCAGTCTCACAACAATTTCTGTAAGTTGTCATTATTTTGTAGAGACTGGTTTCAATAAATAAAAATAAAATGAAAAAATAACGTCATAAAATTTAAGACATCCATAGTTAAAATAAAAAAAAATAAAATAAAAATAAATAAATTATTAACATAAAATTACATATTTACAGTAAAATGGTAGAGAGGCAATGAATAAAGCAAATGGAATAAAAAAAACAACACTCATGGCATCTAAATACATATAAACCATAATTATAAAACATTATATCTATAAGTAATATGAAATTATAAAAAAGAAAATTACAATAATAATACACAATTCAACAGACCGAAATTTTTTTACTAGACAAAATAGTTAACCAAATAATAAAATATTTCCTAATACACAGAGCTGAATTATAAATGATTCATTTCATAAAATAAATTGATAAAGAATTAATTACATTTAAGATTTAAGAAAAGTAAATAATAATGCCATAGAGAAAGACCCTATCATATCAGTAAATAACAAGAAAAATTTATCACAAGGATATTCAACTAAAAATAACTAATCAGTTGGCATTTATAAAAGTGGAAAATAATTTATCAATCCCTCATTAAAAATAACTAATTTTGATTTTAAAATAGCTAACCGAAATGTTACTTAGTTTAAGGATTAAATTAGAGGTTAAAATACCCTGATTTAGTAAACCCTTCCTAGAATTTTTGTGGAGAATCGAGTCACTTCGTCTTTTTACAAACTTGGTTTTATAAAAAACTCAATTCAAATATATTGAATCAATTTGGAAATATTGAATATCCGATTTTTAAGTAAAAAATATAAAAAAAAATATTATGAAAGAGTTTGTGATGATCTAAGAAGAAAAACAAGATACAATTTTAATATATTTTTGGGAGTAGCCAAGAAGAAAACCAAACTTAAAGGTGAAACTTATTATCAGCAACCAAAAACAAGTGGAAGAACCAAGCTTTCATTTCCTTTTTATTAATGCGAGGTAAAAAGTGGAAAAATAGTTAGGGGTCCCAAATGAATCCTGATGGTGGGCACTTCACGTTACATGAGATCCGTGGCACTTGGAGGGTTAAAACCCAAGTCCAATTCAAAACGATGATATTTTCACTTTATAACACAACCTAATCTCACTGAAATGGAATCAATCTTGTTATGAATGGAAAATAAAAATAACTATAATAAACTAAAACAACTGAAAAATAAAATAAAATATTTAAAAGCATACTATTTCATTCAATAAATATTAATTCATTAAATGACATCATAACTCAAAAAATATCAGTTTTGAGATTGATTTTTTTTTCAATCGTTATTTCGTTCAGCTGTTAATCTTAATTGCTACATTAGCAGTCTTATAGAATTACTGAGAATATGCTCAGGTATGGAAACCTGGATATGGGTTATCACAAATTATATCAATTTTTCTATACATTTTTTTTTCCTTTTTTTTTAAACCAAAATAGAGTTGTAGTGGGTTTGAATATTTCTTCTGTAATTATAAATAGAACTAAACCTTTTCTTTAACGAGTTATATTAAGTTAGTAGTAGGAATCAGAACAGCTGATTGAAATTCAAAAGTTTTAATTACAATGTTTGAACATTTTGTTTTTTATTATTTGAGTTATGATGCATTTAATGAATATTATAGAAAAATTCAGCTACATTCCCTTATAAAGCAAACTTCTACGATTTTGATATTTAAAAATAAAAATACTTGAATACAAAACAGCTAATAAAATAAAAAAAATTTAAGGAGCACACAACAATATCATGCTTCAAGTGAAAAATACATACCATGTGCATGTCTCGCCATGGAAAGGATGTAAACACAAAGCAAAATGTGTCAGTGATCAAACATACCAGGACTACAAGCCTAGCATTTCTTTAATCTTTTTTTTTTAATTCTAACTTTTTAAAAATATGATGCAATTTACAATTGTTAAAACACTATGTATATTGCATCGTAAAATTAAATAGAAATAATAATATATTACATATTACACTTCATCAGCAAAATATTCACAACATTTAATAAGAAACAATTCGTGAATGCAAAGCGTAATTCATTCAGATAATAATTATGCATGTAAATATGACAAATTTTCAGTAAAACCTTGATTAATAGCTTGGTTAATTGAGTTTTAAAAAACCAAACATGTATTCTGTACCCCAAAAATTTTAAGACAAAATGTAACAAAAAACTGTAAGCAAGAAAAGTTTTATCAGTAAGCAGCAAAGAATGACCATACTTATGTATTTTAAAAGAAAATTCTGAATTTATTTACACTTATATTTATCCTTCTTATTCCCTAATATTTTAATGAAGAATAAAATATCCCTTTCACAGCAATTTTAATTCATCATGAATAACGTACTACTATGAACATTGTTTCTTTAGGAATTTTTAAATATTGGCTTTAAAATCAAGCAATGAACTATGTTTATAACCTATTGAGAGCTATTAAAAGAATGGATAACATAATAGTTCAATTTTATAATGAAACCCATTTTTTTCAGAAAATCAAAATAATTATAATTATCACAAAACAAAAATGTTAAATTTAGTCAAATAGATGTGTTTAGTATTAGAAATATTAATAAAGCTCTAAAGGTGCATAAGCGAGTTCTACACTCTAGAGAGGTACACTTTCAAGAGTAAAATTCATAAGTATAAAGGCATCTGAGAGTTTGAGAATAAGCTCTCCAAGATGGTAACGTCACGGTCACAGCAGGTGTAAACTCCTCTTGAAGAGTAGTTTCAACTATACTAAACAGGTTTGAATTTCCTGAAAGTATTCTGAGGAAATACGAAATGTTTACACCTCCTGTGCCCTGGCTTTACAACTCTCGGACAGCTCACCCTTGAACTAGAGCATATCTAACACGAAAGTGAAAACTGTGTAAATTGTGTAAATGCACCTTAACTGCAAGTAGAATGAAGGGATGCCACTAATGGCACAATTTAACTCTATCTGATGTTATTATCTTTTTTGGGCTCCATTGTCAATGAGTCGGTCTCTACAACATCTTCTTGGGCCATCAATGTTTCTGAATGTTACTCTGTGCTTTAATACCCTTTGTATTCTAATCGACTTCAACTTAAAATGTGGCTATTCTATTTCCTTTTCCATTTTTAAAACCTTCAGGCCAATGGATAACAAGAATTCTTCTCAAAGTGTCTCCTAGATGATTACTATTCGCACTTCATGTTTCAGAAGCATGCTCTTGCGTCTTATTAAAAAAAATACTCTATTTCAAGTCCTGGGAGATGTTCGTTTTTTTCCATTGAGCATAACTGGACGAAAGCTCCACTGGATTTTTATTTGCTATAAAATCGATGAATCGACATTCAACTTCTAGGAGGAAATTACAACTGAATCATCTCTCCGAAATTTTCGATGCCCATTCTGCATAATTATTTCTCCCTTCCATTCATATTACAAAGGTGACTACAAAATGCAAGCATGCCCAGTGTTGGCGGTATGCTTTAAAGTACAATATTTTTGTTCAATTCTAAAGCTTAAATAATTAAATTTTATTGCTTTCCATTTTATTTTCTGGAGAGTATGAAATGAAAAAAAAAAAAAATAATTATCAACTCAGTTGACATCCGCATGATGGTATAGAAGGATCAATCTAATTAGGGATTAATAAATTATTTGTCATTTCTATAAATTTGTTTTATTGAAAACTAGTTTCGAATGTTATACATTCATCCTCAGTTCTAAAAACACAAAAAAATCAAAAATAAGCAATTCAGAATGTATTTTGGTATTATTATACATATTAAATTAGATTAATATAAATCAGTATTATTCCTAAATGTTTTATAATACTGATTTATATTAATCTAATTTAATATGTATAAAAATACTAAATTATATTTTGAATTGCTTATTTTTGAATTTTTTGTGTTTTTAGAACTGAGGATGAATGTATAACATTCGAAACTAGTTTTCAATAAAACAAATTTATAGAAGTGGCAAATAATTTATCAATTTATAATTATCAACTCTGTCGACAGAACACTATCTGCAAGTCTAAATATATTGCACCTGTCATAGAATGAAGGTACAAATAAAAAATTTATATCGTAGAAAATCATATTTAAAGTGTGGAAAAAAAACCCACTTTAAATATGATTTTTCAACAATTTCGGCAGGTACGATATATTCCCTAATATTAAAAATGCATATCCTATTAACCATATTTTATTATCATAATCATAAGTGGCAGGTGGTTGATTGTGATGATAATTTCGAAGAATAATAGGTTCATATAAAATATCCATAACTATACCCCTCACCTCCTTTCTTTAACCTAGTTAATCAAGGTTTTACTATATACAGATACATACGAAAGAGAGGGGAATAAAATAAAATAAAAACTGCAAATGAATAAAATATTCAATCTAAAGATCAAACAACCAGTCATTGTTGAAATGATTTTATTAAAACACCAAACAAACAATAACGTACATATAACAATATTAGGAGCTCTTGAAGAAACGCAAGATCCATTAAAAACAATTTTAAATAAGAAATGGCAAATCAGTAATTATATCTTTGAGAAATGTTATACGATACTTTTTTACTCTTTTTTTTTCTTGATTTTTTACAAAGGCATAACTTTTCAACAAAGTAACAGCTTTTCACGAAATATGTACAACAAAATGAGTTAATACAAATTTCATTTTAATAAAAATAAAAAAAAATATTGAATGCAAATATATAAAATTTAATGAATATATTTGATACAATTAAAAAATTATTTAACAAATTATGAGCAATATACATCAATTCTCAAAATATCTACATATGTGATATAAAAACACGTAACACTGAATATATTGTCGTATTTCATAATAATCACCCAGTTTTAATTTTTTAAACTTCTCTGTTCATTTTATGCTTGCTAAAGCAATAGTAAGAAATAAAAAAAAAAGAAGCAAATAAATAATCCATCCAGTAAAAATACAATAGCTATTATAAAAAACATCTTTTAAAGGTTTATTTTTACAGTGAACAAACTGTCATAATTTAGATTTATAAATCAGTTATATTAATATATTAACATTTTCAATATAATAAAATAGAAAAAAAATAAAATCAGACCATTTTAATTTCAAGCCTTTGGTCCCAGCTTAAAATACATTTCCAAATAAAAAGCAAATTTTCTATTTCGTTTTTCTTATTATTTTAATCATAAATAAATTGTGTAAATACTTATTATTAAGATTTTATGGTAACATATATAGATAATAAATAAAAGAGAAAAGAGAAATTCAACCATGGGCAGTGAATGGAACATATACATCATATAATGTAAATCTGAGCACAATTTATTAGGCCCAAAATGTGTTTAAAGCAGCAGTGATGAAACTATATTTTATGGAAAGGAGTCTGGAAAGTACATAATCGCAAATAATGGTTTAGAACAAAACAACAACATTGGATTATACTTTAATCAATAGACTTTGGATATTACCAGGTGATTACTTGATTGTCTAAGTGATCAACACGTACAAATAAACTTGTGTCAAAAGATTTTACTTTCAAAGAATAAACATTGAGCATGGGACTATAATGTAATAAGCAAAAGGATAATAACATAGAAATATATATTTCTGTTTTCGGTTTAATATTTGTTTAGTTTTTTTTTTTTTTATTAAAGTTTATAATATTCGAATTTCCATAGCTTAAAAATCGTATTTCTGATTACAACAAAAGTGTCTATAAGGAAACTTTGGTTCTATATTGAACATTAAAAAAATTAAACATTTGTATTACATATACACAAAATAAAATTTATATTTTCTCATATCTACAAAAAAAGCAAATGTAATACGATAAAAAGGAATTGAAAAAAAAAAAAACTTAAGAAAAATTCTATCTTACTGATTGCAACAATGAAATTTATTGGCAAGAAAATGGATATGCTGAGCATCTACGAGTATATCTAATTAGATTCAAATTGTCAACTTTAATATGGCTGAAACATAGTTACACAAGTAAAAACTAATTTACCCTCATCAATCTGTTCTGGGTAGAGCTTATTCCAGACATTAAACCCTTTGGAAAATAATTTTATAATTTAAAATTATACAACATCGATTATAACTTTTTAGAGGGTCTGAATTTACAATGTTCCAATTACTCAGGTATTCCTCACCTTAAGATCCATCTGTTTAACGACCACTCGCACTTGCAACTAATCGAGTACCCAACTGTAATGCAAGGAATCCCCGTTTTCAGTTAGAGTGTCGATCACTGGGAAATGGTAGCATGTTACTGATGTTACTGGTGACAAATTCAATAATTTTGAAGGGTAAAGTTAGAGTGATAGAGGTAGTGATTTTATCGACAGGATTTAAACCCATTATAACGAGGCAGCGAAAAGGTATTATTCATGAGATGGAGAAATTAATGGTGATCAGTCACTGCTGAATTAGTGGATTATTCTAATAGAGAACTGAAAAATGAGGATTTAATATAATTAGAAGGGATACAGCATTAGGAAGAAGAAAGAACTGAAGAATTAAAAAAGAAATTTGCGGTAAAGATGTGTTCTCTATAATTGATGCGTATATGTTGGAACTTGAGGCTATGGATCCAAATATTGAACATTTTATTAAATTTGAATCTGGGATGAATGAATTTTTAAATTACTATAAAGTAATTTATTAAGAAAAAAAAATATTACAAAACAAACCCCTCTTAAGTTTCTTTCCAACTTTTACATCCAGGACCTCTTCCTTTAAAGGTACAACTTTTATTTCATCGTTGTCATCTCCCTTACCTGGACCCTTTACCGTTCCAGATAACAAAATAAACAAATGATAATACGAACATATCATGAATAAATTTTATGCTGCATAATTTTTATACTTTAACAACAAACATATATTCCCGGCACCAGCTCCTCGCTTACCGATCACTTTGCTTAACGAAGCAGTCATCGGAACGGACTCAATCGTAAAGTGAGGAATACCTGTAATGTCTTTGTCGACTAAATTACATAGAATCAATGTTGATACCGTTTATTCAAACATAATAGTACTATTATAATTTAGGGAAGTAATAATTTTAAAAATATGAATGTATGTAACAAAGAATTTTCTTATATAGATCCATCACCTGGTATTGTTAACAAGCCCACATTTAAACACAAAAAAACACTGGACACAACTCTTCGATTCATTGGAACAGAGGTTTGAAATAGGAACGTTCAAAGTGATAAGAATGTATTTCATAATAACAAATCATCAACAACAAACAAATATAATAATGCAATTTTACTTGCAAGTATCTCAAAACTCACAATGACCAAGATATTTTACAAAAGAACATAATTATTACTAAAATTTTAAAAACATTGTTCAATGAAAGAACGTACAACGTCCGTCTGGAAGGACACAAAGTCCTGCCGGTAGGTCTCCCCTTTATGATAGAATAGAGGTTTTGTTTCCTTCGGATACAAAGGCTGATACTACCACCAGAAACATCAGACAATTCTGAGTTCGCACAAAAAATAAAAATAAGCTTCTAAAACCCACTCTATGAGGTTCAATGAGTGTTTCAAAGTTCAACATTTGGAACCAGCAGGAAAAACTAAGCAGTAAGAAAAAGCAGGGAAAAAAGGTGGCATTTGACCTAACCACGACAAGCACAGAGCAACCTTTGATAGCCACCCATTTATTGTAATTTCTAGTCATGTTGTAGAAAACAATAAAACTGGGAAAATCAAAAGTCATTCGGGCCATGTATAAAAGTCCTTCTGGCAGGACTTTGACCTGTACATTCTGTCATTAAAAGCCAAGAATTTCAACATGCATATATTAAGAGATGACGATTAATGATAAAATAAGAAAAGCAATAGAAAAATATCTTCTGGGCATATTTTTTTATTTAAATTGCAATTAAATTAAACAAATTGATTCATAACAAGAATTAGTAACAAAAACTAAACTACATAAAAATGTGCCTCGAGAAATAGACGTGGAATGTCATCAACATTTAAGGAAAAACTACCTAATTACAATTATCTTATAAATTAAAGAAAAAAAAATTGTCTCCTAATAGATGCTAAACATCAAACATAATGAATAGTTCCATTGAAAATAAATCATACCACAGCAGCAAATAAGATATATGTATTTCAGAAATAAAAATCTCATAATTCTTAAAAAATAAAGTGGACAGGTAATTCTATAATATTATTATTATTATTTGTGACTAACATTAATTTTTTTATATAATTAATTAACGAAGACTCGTCTATCACCATGATATATTTTTATAAATTTAAAATTGATACAATAATTTTGTTTTGTTTTTTAAAAATTACATTACTCAGCAATGCAAATGTTAGATTACATAGTAAGACCCCCTATAACTCGGAATTCCTATGACGGAAATTAAAAACTGCTGACTGCCCACTGTAACATGATCAAGAGGGCATTGTATGGCCTCATGTCCATTAGATGCATAAAATAGGGACCAAAAAGAATAAATGAATCATATATCTTCCGTAGTAGGAAGTGTCTTGTCAATCAATATCGTCCAACAATGCATGTAATCCAATTCAGTAAAGATTTTTTATGCAATAAGGTGAGATGAATTGCAAAAACTTAGTCCACGATTGATTGATGAATTTTATTTACACGTAATTAGTATCCTGATCCTTAATGCATGCAACAGAATTTTTTTTTCATTTATAATTAAGATTTCTGAAAATATGAGACAAAATTACTCAAGTTAGAATCATTATTTGAAACCAATTAATTAGTTCAGAATAAAATAGAATTATGCAATTACTGTCTCTCTCTCTTTCTTTCTCTACAGTATTTTCATTAAAAGTTTCATAATTCAGCAAATATTTTCCCATTTAAATTATTTCTTATCTCGAAGTGACTGATTCTTTGTTCTAGATAGCCGAGAAGAATGTAACAATAAAATCAATGACTCGCCACACGTGAAAATGCAATTGACAAAGACTCACAAAATTAGAACCCAGTTCGAACAAAAAAAAATCAAGTAAAAGATGAATGCTCTTGTGCCAAAATGAACATTACTACTGTCATAAATTTTATGTATCTAATGGATGCAAGGCTCAAAGTACAAATTATATAGCAGTTATTCGTAAAGTATTATAAACAGTTTTGTTATTTCAAAAATTACATTAGTCGAAATTAAAAAGAACAAAACCATAATTCTAGTAAGGCTATCATAATTCCTAAAGGCCATAATTCCTTACTAACTTTTATAGTTTTTGGAAAGATCCATTATGTTAGAGGAGGTCTTACTGTAATTAACAGCAACAAAAGCATGAAGGCTAGAAACATGGAATAGTTTTTGTTAATTTAACAAAAAAAATTACAACATTCATTACATTATAAAAAACTTGTATACTAAAAAGTAAGTGAATACCATTAAGAATTTAAAGTCGAATAACATAACTAATTTTATTAAACAAAATAGATAGTTTTTATAGTTTTATCTAAATTAATATATTTTATTGTGGATCACATAGTTTTTTTTTTTTAAATCATTATCAATCACACTTTAGTCCCATGAAAAAAAAAATAAAATAAAATAAAAATAAAGAAATGTAAATAGCGCTTTTATGATTATGAGCACGAAAAAACAAAACAAAAAAAAAATATAAAACTTTTAGAGTATTAAGAGCATATACTATTTGACTTGTTAAGATAAATAAATAAATTATATAATTTTAAGCAATATTATCACTCTATCTACGTCACAATTACTCTTATTAACAAATGTTTCAGCAAAAGTAAAGCAAAAGAAAAAAAAAATAATCAAAAGCCCTGCACATGAGCATAATACATATTTGAAATTCTAATATGCTTCATGCTTGCTAAAACCATGAATGGGGAAAAAGAGATGAATTTTTTAACTACAAAAAAAAATAATAATAACAAAGAAAATTATAATGGATGGGCTTTGGAGATGAAAATGTAAGGTGTATGTGTGAATTAGGTAAAATTATTTTGCTATGTTAACACCATATGAAAGACGATTAAATCGTTTTCAAAGGTATAAGCTAAAACAAAAATAAGAAAATCACAACAGAAGCGCTACATAAAACAAGCTAGAATTCTCGTTAATGATGCCTAACCATAAGATACTAAAATATCAATAATCACATATGAAGAAAATTAAAGTAGCTTTGATTCTTTTCCTACGTGTATATATATTTATAGTGTATATCTACATAACAGTCTAGAATTAGGAAACATATAAAGCTACTAAAATATTCAAAACTTGCATAAACATCGTTAAAAGGCTTTACATACTTATTTTATTGTTTATAACGACAACATTTAACTCATTAAGGCGTTGCTTATCAATAAATTAACATCGCATCGATAGAGATTTTTTTTTAATATTTCATCATTAAAAATCAGTTAACCCTATTTAATGAGACTAGTTTTCAGTGAGGTCTTAACTTCCATTAGAACTTACCGTAGCCCAGGCCTTGTAAGAAGAGCCGAAGTGCCTCGCTGATTTTGTTAGGCTGCTCTTCTAAAACCATACCACAGTCAGATATCTAAAAAAAAATTACTAAATCATTTATTGATATCTATCTTTGGAAAATTTTGTTGGCATAGCATACAGTTCATTATACAACTCTTTCATTTCAGAAAATTAGTTCTGAGACGATTTTAGCAATAAAACAAGAAAATTGTGGAGAAAATAGATTTTCTATAAATCTGGAAGAAACAAATCTGGAATAATGGTATATAATTTTAAGTCAGTTTGTAAGTTTTACCACATTGGATCTGAACCTTGAGATCTTTTTCTATAGAACATTAAATCGACCTCATTTTTTGAAAAAGGCGTGCCATTTAGCAAACTTTATAGGAATCACATGCAACGTTTTTTCCCCAAATAACAAAATATTTTTAAAAAAATTTATTTTTTATTATGTACAGGAGTTTATTAAGAAGGCAAAACCACTTTAATTATAATACATTATTAAGACTTCTAGCTCTGGTCAAGGCGAGAGTGATGACTGAGAATCGTCAGTATTTGGTGCATACGTCATCAATAGTCAATTTTTAGACTATTTCAAATTTTTTTTCCCCGATATATTGCGAGTAGGAATCGATAGAAGTGGTGTTTAAGTCCCATAATAAATTTAAACCTAAATTTCGAATTTTTGGTGCTTAAGCCTTTTTCAAAAAATGACGTAGAAATATACAGTATTATTTTTACATTTATTAATTATATATTATTATTTATATATTATATTTACTAGCTGTCGCAGCCTCCACAATACCTGACTAATTAACATTGCAAAAAAATGACTATGTTTTATTTCTGTAACTTTTATATGTTTATTCCTGGATGTTGCAATTTGATCCCACAGTATTGTTAATTTTTTCTGAATAAACCTCATTCTATTCTGTTCGATACAAATATTTTTTTTTCAGCCACAAGCATTCATGAACAAATGTTTGAATACTGTATAGAAGATATCCAGTAGAAATACCCAATGAAGAGTTTTACACAACTTATTATCTTAAGAGAAAATATAATAACTTAAATTTTAAAAAATAAATAATTAAAATAGCAAGTTTTTCAAACAATTGAAAAAATATTAAGAATAATAAAAAATAAATAAAAATAAACTGTGAATATTGCCAAAAATAAGATAGCTGTTTTTTTTTGTGTTTTTTTAAGTTAATAAATAAAATTATTTAATATTATTATCTATCTTACAACTTAAAAACACTATTTAGTATTTAGTTACCTTCATCCATGAGGAATTAGTCGGATCAAGGCGAGAGTTGAGAGTGACTGTATCGTCCATGTGAGGGCTCAATGCGCCAGTGATATTCATGACTGGCATTGAGAGAGTTAGGCATTCCTTCTTATTCGGCTCCAAGCTTCGAGTCATGTTCAAGTCAGAGCGCCTAATGTACGAGTCAATAAACAGGGCCAAGTTTCCTGGTTGCACACGGTGTTCAAAGTAATTTCTATAAACTTGAACCAAATCATGGTTTCTTTCTTCTGTTCCCTGTAAAATATACCCTCTTAATTAATAATTGCAAATTAGGTTACAACTTAAATTAATCATAAAATATGAGGATAGAGGAAACAGGGAAAGCTGGTGAAGAAATTAATTAATTATCCGAATAATTATACCAATATCTGTAATCAATGTTATCAAGTGATTCTAACACAAAACCTTGAGGCTCTCAAATAGCAGTAAATAACTAACTGGTCAATCTTTTACCAATTAAGGCAGCATTAGGAGAGAAAAACATAAAATCATGCCTAAATTGGTAAAACGCAGACTAGTTAAAAAAAAAAAAAAAAAAAGAAATCATAAGATCAATGAGGATGGAATAATGTATCTAAAAGTAAAAGATTTAAATGCCTTTCCTGTAATGACTTCAAGAAATTATCAATTTACTGTAATAAACAAACGTACAAAAAGTGCTAATAATCCTGAAAGATTTCAAGAAAATGTATAATAGAAAAGGAAATGAAGAGTTGTAAGATGGTCACTGTAGATAAAATGGGATCAAGAGATTTTCCGTGAGTGGAGAAACCTGGAATAATAATATACAAACGTGGAGAATAAAGAATAAAAGGATTTGCATAAGAAAACTCATCTGTCTGCAAGAAAGCAATGAGGTTAAAATGGGCAGGACATGTAAGCCAAAACAATTCATTTGACTAAACTTTCGTTAGCAAGCACCTGATAGGTGCATGAATTTTTTTCTTTTTACCCCCATGGCTAAGCACATGCATGAAGCGTACTGGCTCGCCATCTCTCCTAACTTTAGTTTTCTTTATGGCACCAAACAATCTCCCACCGCCATCAAACAGCTCACAAATAAACCATTATATTAATTTTGTGAAACCGAAGTCGTCATAAAAATAACGTGAGCACTGATGATGAAAGTTCCTAATCATTTTAGGGTGTTCAGGTATTTTTTCTTTGAATATTTTTCGATGTTATATATATATATATATATATATCTTTAATTTGAAGTTATGTAGAATTTACTGTTTTTTTAAATGCTTTTAAGTTTAATTGTTGTTATTTTAGCTCTCATCTTTCAAAGAAGGAAACTGTGTTTTGCAATAAATGTGGTATTTATTTAATAAGAGTATAATGTATTTAATGGTTTTATTATCATTACCTCAGATTAAAATTCATTCTTTGGCTTGAAAGATCAGTTTTAAAATGAAAATATAAGAGAGCACCTTAGAAACAGTTTGCATGCCTAATGGAAGATTAAGGATGTTTCTATAAAAAAAGGAGAGTCACTGCAGTTCGTGAGAGGCCTTATGTGAGGCTAAAAACTGGTTGACTAACTAGAACGAATCAATATAAATAAATATTAGAAAACTCAATACTATGATTCAAAGATATATTAATTTCAATAATGATAAAAACAGAAGACAGTAGTCCATACTATCACCCCCATACTCGGAATAATTTAAGTTTTTTCTTTTCTATTTACAATCAGTTGGGGGACAGCTTCAGAAATTTAGACATATTGGTAAGGAGTGGAAGAAATTTGCGGTATCAAGGGCCCTGCTTCCCAAAAAGGGAAAAGAGCAGGCGCTGGATGTAGTTGAATAAGCCAAATCCAAGTACTAATGAGAAAATATATATATAGATAAATTTAAAGAAACATGAGGTGTATAAATATTTTCTTGAGTTACGATACATAAAATTTTTTTAATTTAAATTCAAGAAACTTACTCTGCCAAAATGATGCCACATGAGATAATCCAGGACACCCTGTGTCATACCCTTTGATCGCAGGTGACGTGCATTGAGCTTTTGGTAGCCCCATTCGATCCATCCTGCTTGAGTTGAAACAACATTGATCAGTACAAGGGCTTCCATTTTGTCTGGGTTATTGAGAGCAAACCGTGCGAGAATATTTCCACCAGCTCCCACGCCTATTCCGATTACGCTTCTCAATCCAAAATGAGTTAAAACAAACATTAACTGAGCGGCAAGCTCTTCCATGGTTGGATATTCGTAACTGGAACAAAAAACATAAGATTATATTTAGCTTGACTACAACAATTGCTAAAACTTAAAAGTCCTTTTAATATGAATGAATCTGTGTCCGTCATCATCTCGCGCACACATAGGGGAGTAGAGGACAAACGTACAAGTATTTTAATTCCCTCCTCATTAAATTTTAGGATATGAAAAAAAATAAAAATATCCTATTAGACATTGTGTTTCCAATTTCAAGTATAAAATTCAGCTTTTAAGAAATAGTCTATGGTCTTGGAAAGAGATAATAAGTTATCTGGCTAGATGGGACTGAAGAACTTAAAGGATAATCACAAAGCGAAATTGAACCATACTTCAAAATTTAAGTTCTGCTATATTACAAATTAATAAACTGTTATTAATAAACTCATATTTGTTAATTGACCTTTCGTATAATACCACTGGACATTAAAGAAAACTATATAACTCTATACATTATAAACAAAGTTGATATTAATTTGATGTCTTGTCTCTTTCATGGGCATGATGGGCCTCATTTCTATTTATTTATGTTATTTTTTTTAAATCTGCAATTGATTTGAAATACATATTAATACAAAATTTACAACTCACATTTTATTTTATTGTTTTCCCTTTAGTTTAAATATTTTCATTAATGACCACCTAAAACCTTGACAATTTTTTTTTGATAATCACATACAATGGAAAAGGATGTTTCAATGGCTAATACTCATTTAACAAAAAACATATTTATTAAGCTTATTCATATCCTATACTTGGCAAGTAGTTTGTGTAAAATGGACTCAGTTCATAGTGAAAGTAACAAGGACGCGTTAATACATCAGCCCTTGATGGTAGTTCACATCAACATGCCAAGAAGCTTGAGTAGAGCAAAATTCACTGTTTTTTTTTCTTCTTAAACCAAGAATATGTATTCAGTTTAAATAGTTTTATAGTAAGAAATATGAAGGTTGTCTGATATTAGAAGAGTTGTAATAAATGTCCTATTGCTTTGAGCAAATATTTGCTTCTAACAAACATAACTTCAAAAAGTTCCAAAAAAACTTAAATGATTTCAAAATGTACCAAAATTGAATTTAAAAAGCACTTACTCTTCAGGGAATGCAGCCGCACCTTCTTCTTGACCAGGGGCATTCACATGATAGACGCAGAAATTTTCTAATAAAACCCTCATTTCGGAGAAATTGAAAAATGCTTGGAAGTTTGAAATGTCTGGAAAAATGAATAAATTAACTTATAAATTCTTCTAAATTTTGTGAGGAGAAGTCATAAATAATTAAGCAAATATAGTCTTCCTTAATTAATCACCTTCTTTTTATATTATTTGAATATTTTAGGATTGTACCTCTCCTCTTAAGAAATATTTTTTTTATTATTGTACTAATAATAAATAAATGGAAATAACTACCCACAGGAAATAGTTAAACTCGTTTGAGACAAAAGAAAAGCAAGAAAAATAACGCAAAAGACTCGCATGCCGACGACAAAGACTGAATGAGTAAGGCTCATGGCTAAGCTTCAAAAGGCAATCCAGAAATAAAAAATGAAATATTAAAAAAGTTCTTGAGGGAACTAATAAATGATAACAGCACAGAGTACTCACTCTGGAAGGCCACAAAGTCCCTCAAGAAGCCAATATTCCAGACTGCACCACTGAGGGATCTTGAAAACAAGTGGATTAAAGATAACCACAGCAAAGCTCAAGTCTTCGCTCATTATCTTGCATAGATCTTCTTTCCAAATGAAAGCGAAGCAGAATTTATCGAGAAAATACCTTTGATAGAAATGAAAATTAAAATTCTACCAAAAGAGGTTCAAAATACTGTCCAACTGAAGATAAATACAAATAAAGCGTCTGGATATGATCCTATCACAGGACAAGTTTTAAAAGCATTACTGTGGAATACCATAATTAAAATAACCAAAATAATAAATGCTGTACTCCAGATTAGCTATGTTCAACAGTTGTGGAAAATTGTGGAAGTCATGATGATTCTGAAACCAGGAAAGCCACCTCATGAGTTGACATCGTACTGTCCAATATCACTGTTGCCGGTAATGTCAAAACTCTTCGAAAAGTTGCTTCTCAAGTGATTAATGCCTCAAAGCGAAGAAAGAAAGCTAATAACTGTTCATAAATTTGAATTTTGGCAGAAACATTCAACCATTGATTAAGTACACAGAATTACAGATGAAATTGAGAAAGCGGTTGAAGAAGGAAAAGTTTGCAAAGGTATGTTTCTGGACGTAATGAAGGCATTTGACATAGTTTGGCATCAAGAGTTAATCTATTTCAGAATAAGACCAGAAGATGCATATTCTGGGCTCCATGAAATATGTGTTGGTGTTCTGCAGGGTAAGGTTCTAGGCCCGATACTCATTCTGCTCTATACCGCTGAAATCACAGAAGCTGAAAAAGATGTTACAACTACCTTTGCTAATGATACATCAGTTCTTTCCATCGGAAATGAAAACCAGGAAACCACTAGAAAATCAAAGAAAGCAATAGACAGTATAGAGAGATGGACCTCAAAATGGAAAATAAAACTTAATGATTTCATTAACAAGAAAATCAACTATCTGTGGATTACAATGTATAACAAAGTGATTTCCTATATAATATATCTCGGGATAAGATTGGATTCAAAGCTTTGACGGAAAGAGCATGCAAAAAAAAGAAAGAAAAAAAGATTAATACAGCTTAACTTGGTATATCAAAAAATGCATTGGCTATTAGTCAGACAGTCCAATTTGTCTGTACAAAACAAACTTCTTCTATACAATCAAGTTCTAAAACCTATTCTTCGAATTGCGGAGAAGCTTCCAAACTAAAGCTCTAAGAGGGATTGCCAATGCACCTGGTAAATCAGAAATGATGATCTTTAGGGAATATACCTATAGTAGAAGATGAGATTAAAAAATTTACCCGTCAAATCAAGAACGACTTACAAGGGCATAACAATGCTGAGGCCATCCGTCTCTTCAACTTTAATGTCCTAGTTAGGAGATTAAAACGACGGAAGTCCCATCAGCTTGTATAAAGCGATAGTTTGAGGCCAAATTGTGACAAAATTAAGACAATATTATGTACATGTGTTTTGTTTCTTTTTTTTAATAATATTAGTATTTTAGAACTAAATTTCTAATAGGCTCATAATTAGCTTGATTGTAATTTCAATATATAAATTTTAAAAAATATTGAACTATTACTCCAATTTTCATTGTTATATAATTTATATGGGCAAATACAATTGTTATTGGTCTCTGCCAATGGTTATGCTCCTGGTATTTTTAATATCTGACAATATAAATTATTATATGGCAATGACAACAGAAGGTGATTATTGATTATTGAAAATAGAGTTCAAAGGAAACTTATTTTTGCCAAATTATTAATAATAAATTAACAAATGAGAACATAAAAACTAGGAAAATAGATAAAACAAAAACAGATGATAGCGATTAAGTTGCATTAAAAATAAAATTTAAATATTAAGAATTAAAAAAATAAATGAATGTATAAAAATGGCGAATACTCACAATTAAGACCTAGATCATGGTATGTCAAGATGGCAGGTTTGTTTCTGTTGCCTTGAACAGCAATTAGAAGTGAGCCTCTGTCTGTCTCGACCCTGACTTCTTCTATCGATGGATCGTCTCTGCTAAAACTTTTTGATGAAGGGAACTGCATTTGAATGTTTTTCAATTCTATATCATCCATACTGTCTGAAGGCATTGTGCTAAAAAACAAAAACAAAGAAAGACAAATAAGATAACGTTGAAAAATAAGTATGCTGTTGTTGTATATTGTAAAATACAAGTGATTTTACTTTTTAACTTATTAGTTGGTGAAATAATAAGATCATTTGGTTAAACACAATATATATTTATAACTTAATATATTATATAAACCGTCATACATGAGAGTACCGATAACTGTTCAGGGCTTATTATATTTATAGCGAGATAAGAGAAAAAAATCGGGACGGTGGATCTGTTTAGAATAGAACTATTTAGTTTATTGAAAGGTGCTAGCTAACTGGATAGCCCTAAGTGATTATGAGTATGTAGAGCTAGCCACATTGTAAAGATCTTAATTAGTTTGCAAAAGATTAGATTACTGTTGCAAAATGTTTTTGCTATAAATTATTCGTAATTGTTATATAGTCTATTGTTGGTTACGGCATATAGTATAATTAAATATTTATTATTTGTTTTAATATAGTAACCGGAATGTTGATTTTAAATTCCTGACTTATTGAGTTTTATAAGATATAAATGTATTCATGTGTAAAGCTTTAGTTAAAGAATGTAAATATTAAAACATAATTGTAATTGCTCATCCATTTTATTTTTAAAAGAAAAAAAATATAATTAAAAGAATAACACACAGACCTCGACAGACAGATTTTTCCATTGTCAATGTGTTGTAAGATTAGTATGTACATTTTATTATGCACCTTTTTTTATGTTAATAAACACATTTTCATTCATTCAGTTTATAAATATCGGCATTATTTGGTAATTTTTTATGTTTCTAGAGAAATATATGTAGGCATGAGGTATAGGTATCGAACCTTCGAATTTTTGAGCCTATATTTATTTATAATTTATAACAATTGTAACAAGCTTCTTTGGCTAAAATATCAATTTTACCCAATTTACAAGTTTTCTTTTTCACAATATGTATTCCATGGTTCTATAAAATACTTGACAGTTTTTCACAATTTATTTCTTAGTTTATCACTAGCAATGAATTAATAAAATAAAATAAATATAAAAATAAAATGAAATTTAAATTTTATTAGTAATAATTTTAATTCCTATGATTAAAATAAATCTAATCTATTTCCAACTATCGTCAATTATTGATAAAAATGAACAGAAGTCGATTTTTTATTTTTTTATTAAAATAATTAATAATAAACCAACAAATAAAATAATACTTTTTAATTTCTATTAAAGTTAATTAATAGGATTTCAAAAGATTTTTCTTTATAAATAATAATTAAAATTTATTAAAATTACTGAAGTAAATTTAATTAATTTAAATTAAATTAAAAGATATTTTTTAAGCTTAATTCTTACATATCTTAATTTATTCTCAAAATTATTTTAAATTGAAATTGGAATTAAAAAATTCCTTACAATTATAAGACAATTTTTATAAATTAAGAGCTGTACACAAATGGCACAGATTAAATTTAAAGTAAAATAGGGAGCTTTGAGGATCCATTGAAACTAGCTGAATAAGTTTTTTTCTGATTTCAGAACAATAATCAATTAAACAATGGTGGGAATTTCAGGTTACTAATAATTCAACACTAATTATGCTATATATTATCATTTTAGCTGTCATCTAACTTTTTTTAGTAACATATTAACGTGAGAAATAATATATATTTCATATATGTATATCAACATTTAACACGGAAAATGATACATTAGAGATTCATCTTATCTTCATGGCACTGAAATTATTTCAGAAATCATAGTTTTGAGATCAAAATAACTCTCATAATTAAAGAATTTCCAAATCTCTATTCATTCTTCTGTACTACTTTATATAATTTACCTCCTCCCCTCTTTTTTGTTTTCTCAAAATATGAAAACAAGAAGTCAATATTTCTCATTAATTTGGTAATATTTAAAAAGTATATTTAAAAAATCTAAATGTATGTACATAACCTAAAATTAAAAAGAAACTCAAAGACATAGTTAAATTAATTATAGAAAAGTGTAATTGTAAAATTCTTATTCACAAATAAAATCAATCTCAAGATAATTAAAATAATTATATTACATTGAGAAAAACCATGAAAATGATTTTTTCAGCATGAATTTACAAAGAAATATATATTTATTATTTCCTTTGATTGTAATATTAAGTACTTTTATTATTTTGCTGCATAGTAAGCACAATTATAATATTGTGCAAATATGAAAACATGCAACCAAATTAAAAATTCCAAACAAGATTATCATTTCGAACATTATTGGTTAGCACCAGGACTTGAAATTTGTATGGAAAATTTTTTAAAAGTTTAATTTTAACAGTTTAAAAAAAAAAGCTAAAGTGTTGTAAGAGAGTTAGTGTAATAAATATCGAATTCACCATTTCTCAAAATTATAAACTATCTCGAATCGAAATGAGAGTTGTTTCAAATCAACAGAAAATTAAATCGAATATATAAGAATGCTCTCCTGTACAATTACCTTTTTTTTAGATATACTTTTTGGTGAAACGATTTGCTTGAACAGAACTTTAAAATAAAAGTTCTACAAAATGTTTTATTAAAAAGTTTTAGTTTGAAAAGAACAGAAAAACAATCACAAAGAAAAATTTCAGTTACATCGAAACAGATTAAGAATAAAAGTTAACTTTTAATTTCAAACCCTGGGCTAGTATATTTCATGATAAAAATTAATTAAAATATTTAATATGAGTTAGTTTTATGTTTAATAAGTAAGTTAATATGCATGTATACTGATACGGATCTGATATGTCCATTTATAAACAGATTATTTTTAATAAACAATATCAATTGCAATAAGAATTTATTGAAACATACAATGGATGATTTAAAATCCTCGAGGCATAATCCATCTCCATGTTGAAAGATGACTAGATGTATCCACAGTAAAAAATGGCTTAGAACTGGACTGGCAATACACTCAGGGGCAGCTATTAATTTAGTCTCATCTACACGACTTCCTTTAACCCACAAACAACCATCTTAATGTGTTCTATTTAGTAAGATTGTAAACAGCCTCAAAGAAATTATTTTCATAATCAATTTGATATAAAATATAAAATAGAAAATTCAATAAAAATTTTAAATATTCTTCTATAGTTGTACTAAAATATGTAATTGTTAAATAAATTACTGATTGGTCAATAAATCTCGACATACAAATAATGTTACATTTTATTATTATTGTCCTATTTATCGTGCATGCTAATTTTACTAATTATTACCTCAAATAATCATTTATTATTTTTTTTTTTTAACCAAATTAATCCTGATGAAGAAGTAAAATAAGATAACCAAAATTCTGAAGTTTAAAAATTAATGGTAAACATTTTTAAATATCTTATTATCTGTAATCAAGGAACTCAAGGCTATAATCTGTAAAATTCAAGGTCCTATTTGTCAATTTATTGGATTTAATTTAAAACAAAATCCGATACATAAAATGATATATTTGATTAGCTTCTGATAAAATGCGCAGTTTGAACTTGAGAACGAATCGGAATAATTATAAAGGTTATACCCTTCTATGATCATGAAAAATTGTTACCTAGCTTCTTACACTGAAGGCTAAACACATCTTCAAAAATAAAAACAACTAGTAAATAGTATATAGAAATTTATAATGGAATGAGTAATACTTTTAATTTTAATTTGCGATTCAAATTAAAAAAAAAAATAGAAAAAATTATTTTTGCTGCTAATATAATTGTAATATCCCAAAAACAAAACCTTGAGTCTCTAAAATAACAGAAAACAACTGACCAGTCAACGTTTCGCCAATTCAGGCATCATCAGGATAGAACAAGACAAGATCACATAAATCCAGAACAAAGATAGCACACCTCCATAACAACAGTTCGAAAAAAAGAACCATTAACTAGTGACAGAAAATCTCTTTAAATCATCTCAACACATACCTCCTGGTCCATGTCGCTCTTCGCCAACTAAAGTAACAAATGGTAAAGATAAAAGAAAAAGCATATTTGTTCCTTTAATTGAAAATTTTTATTCTAATATGATGAATAGTTCTTTTGAAATAATTATGTTTACATTTTATAATATTATTACTCAATTAATCTTTACCAGTTGCTTTAGTTGGAACTAAGTTGTAATATTGAGCAAAATATGGCACATCAGATTGCAGGGTAGTTGCACAAGTAAAAATCGACATTTTTATTTTCCTACCTCTCATAACTGAGTAATAAGATAATTTTGTTTTATATAACGGAAATGAGATGAAAATGAAGGTGGCGTACTAAGTGCGCCACGTGACTGCCGGTGTCATTGATTTGGACGCATCTACTGGAAGGTTAAGTGGAAAGTTGCTTGGATAAAGTCATACACCTAGTCAGTCGATCACCTTTAGACTGAACAACAATAAAACGTTTTAACAATGCAGTTGGAAACCAGAAGCCGTGCCGGGAATGAGAGTATAAATGCAGCCCCGTTATCATGGTTTCCGTGTTTCACATACGGAATTGTAAAAAAAAAAAACAAAAGGTGAAAAATAATGCCTCGGTCGAGCAATTGCCATTCAGCGCCACCGGCGGGTGAGTAACAGCTTCCTTTTCGGATGTAGGAGGCAGGAAGTGTTCTTCCCGTAACGTGACGCTTTTCACAATGGAAACCAATATATGGGATTCTCTTGCGGCTTTTAATTAGGTTTTTTAAGTGTAAGCTTCGCTAGCGTATCCAATTTGCTCGGGATGCCCTACCAGAACCCACAAAAAAACAAAAATGCAGAGCCACCCAAATTATAACACAAAACAATCCCAAGAAGGCGGGTGGTCTCCAGTTTTTAGGCCTGACAGTAAATCGAATGCCGGAGGCCTTCTGTCCGAAGTGAGGTTATGTTGTGCTTACGAGTAGAACAATAAATAACAATTCTACTAAATAAACTAAACAAATAATAAAATTAGTCTTAATAGTTTAATATAAAAACAATGTTTTAAAAAAAAATCATAATTAGAAGTTTACCTACAAAACTTCAATAAAAAGCTAAGCTTATCTGTAATCTACAAAATAAATATTTTACATAAACATATTGAATTAATTATTATCCATAATGATTACACTATTAATAATGTAATTAACATTAAATAATCACTTAAGCAGTTAGTTAATCCTAATTATACAGAAATTATTTACAGCAACAATGGTTGGATATATAATAAGATCTTTGTTCCTTTATTATATTATTATTATACCAAGAGAAGCATTAGTATTATTTATTTATATAGTAACAGTTGTCTCTAATAAAAAGTTAATTTCACTAATTAAAATAATTTTTATTTAATTAACTTTTACAATAACAACTTTCACCCTCATAAATTTGTATGACTATAATTACATTAATAATAATTAAAAAATAAACAAGTAAATTAGTTTAATTATAATTTTCAACATAATTACAGCCCAATTAACTTAATAACAAGTAAGATTCGGCTGCCGGGATTCGATGTACAATCTCGCCTAAAAACTCGAGGCCACCCGCCATCTTGGGTTAGCGAAACTGGAGGAGTACCAAATTTATTGCTTTTTCCAAAATACATCAAAACGCTTAATTTCTCTAAAATAGTTAACGGTATAACTTGACAAGAGGGACGCGTTATCACTAGTTCCTCCTAAACTTACCCGAAGGTCGCTGGACTAGCACACTCTAGCGTCATTAGTACTAACCAACTGCTTTGTATTCATATTTAACATTCGCATTCATTGGAATTATTACTGCCTTAATTACATATTATTTAAAATTGTTAGAGTTGTCGCAATATAAACGCGCCCTATTTACAAGACATCTCCTCCATAAACAAAAAAGATGACTTTTTTTTTGGCTGAGTCACTGCTTCTTTGTAGTGAAACCTCATGAAGGTTACGGGTCGGTGGGAGCCTAAACCGCAGACACGGAAATGTTGACCACACATAAGTGTTACAGTTTCGAGAGTCCTATTCCATTCAGCCTTGAAGAAATAGAAGGTTGCGGGTGGACTTCTTTCGATAAAGGCTATATGAGAAGTTTGGTCGAACAGAATCCTCCAACTGTTTGGAAACTTGCCGGGAAACTTTCTGTTGGAAAACTTGTCAGTAAGGATGCAATCGCCGAATTAGTAATAAGACGACCGCAAACAAAAATTAAAATAAGTAGTAATAAAAACAAAAATCGGCATTTTAAAAAATCAGCATGGATATTAATTAGCTTCCTGACTAATTACATTTATTTTTTTAGAAACCTGGACAACTGACAAGAAAAAACATAAATGCCATACATTTTCAAAATTCATAAATTTGAGAGATCTTAATTTCTACTTGGAGAGCAAAGAAAAGCTTTTAGCATTTTTGCATCAGACAGTTTAAACATTGTTTAAAACTTTATTTTGGTTTAAAACCCTAAACCGGTAATTATTGTTAATTATATTAATTATATTGGCATAAAAAAAATGAAAAGATTGGGTATATTAATATATATCTAAAAAAAATTTGCTAGTATATATTTATATATCGACGTCGTTTTTTGAAAAAGGCGTAAGCGACATTTAGCAAATTTTACAGGAAACACATAAAACGATTTTTCAACGGAAAACAATATTTTTTTTTTTAATTTTATTCTTTATTGTATAAAGTAAGAGTTTATTAACCTGGCAAAACCTTTATAATTACAATATACTTTAAAGTATTCTAGCACTGGTTAAGGCCGAAGTGACGACTGAGAGTCGTAAGTATTTGGTGCTTACGTCATATATATTCGATTTTTAGATCATTTCCAATATTTTTTTTTTATACATCGTGAGCGGGAATCGATAGAGGCGGTGTTTACTTCCCAAAATCATTTTAAATACAAATTTTTGGCGCTTAAGTCTTTTTCAAAAAACGACTTCGATATATATATATATATATATATATATATATATATATATATATATATATATTTCTTTTTTGTATCTATGCAAGTATTGTTTAGCGTTGTTTACAGAATTTCGATGTAAGAAAAATTAAATTCTCTGATCACAAAGACGGGAAACGAGTAATAGGCCATTCTTTTCAACAGTATACAAGGTTTTTTATTTCAACTTGGCTTTTCGACAAGCACGAGCCGACTTCATTACATTAATTAGATCACAGCTGTTGACTTCCGCTCATTCAAGAGATATACAAACCCCCAACAGATCCTTTTCAGTTGAGTTCGAGCCGTTACCGAAATTTAAATTATCACTGCTTTATGTACAACTTTCCCAGACACCCGGAAGTCGACAGCACTAATAATTTTAAATAATATCTAATTAAAGTAGTAATAATTTTAATAATTCCAATGAATGCGAATGTTACAATTGAATACAAAGCAGCTAGTTAGAATAAATGGCACTAGAGAGTGCTAGTGCGGCGTGCTTCGGGACCAGGCGCTGATCATGCGACCCGATTGTAAAGTTTCACCTGTTTTTTAACTTGAACCCTATTTAAACTCACTATAACCACTTCAAAATAATGTGTATATGGTAGACGCATCATTCAATGCTACACCAGCCGAAAGGCAAGGTATGGTGTTAACAAATAAATAGTAACAACAAATACAGCTTAGCGAAAGTAAAAATGAACGTAATGATACTGACATTAACCTCAACTACAAACCTAAGGAGAAACAGGAAATAGAATTGAAGAGAGCATGAGATGGAGCTTTGGTCGAGCGTGTCATATGAGTGGGAAAGGCTCATCACACTTTCATGACCGAAGGGATCCCAACGCCTCCTGAATAACCAATGCCTCTGCTACCACTCAATATATCCTCTCTGTCTCTTCTATGATCAATTTCTAAAAAAAAAGGTGACTAATATGCTATACGTAGGACTGCTGACATCACAAAAATCAATTATCTATGTTTTCGACGTTTTCATTGAATGCGACTGTTCACACAAAGAATCTTCATAGTAAGCAACTCAAAAATATGACAAAATATTCGTCACAAGTAGAAAGATGCCTTAGGTTTTTGTGTTTTTATTACAAAGGTTAAGTCAGTGTAAAGCAGGTAGTTTCCTAAAAACTAGAAGCCGTGAAAGGGCTGATTGTATATAGCCTCAATTTTCTTTGAAAAATAAAGAGTAATTTATTTATTCTAACATGTTTATTGATACAATGAAAATAAATAATTAATAGATGAATTGTAAATGAAATTAACTTTTAAGCTCTAAATTAGCTGCAGTAAAAAATCCTTGCCCGAGCGCCAAGCTGGTTGGTACTCACATTGCACTCATTGCAGACCATGTCCCCTCCACTGCGAAATCTATCCCCACTCCGCCACTCAGTCTGATCTAGGGAGAGCACTGCTCATAGTGATACAAAACTATCGATAGTTCTTACTACCGATATTTCCGATACTATCGTAGCTAAACCATAGAAAGTTTTCAAAATTAAAAAAAAATTTTGCAGGTTGGTTTTTTTTCCCCCACCAGATTTAGATTATTTTTGTTTATCCTCTAAATGCTTTCACAATTTTTATCCGGTTAGAAATTAAAAATTAGAATGATGAGAAAAAAATATCTGATGTGGACGGCACATGTCTTCCTTGTACGCCTATTAACCTATAAATCGGTGGTTCAAAAAGCTGAGTTTAGTTACTAGTTTCCGAAGATTGCAGTATCTCAAAAACGACACTCCGCGTCGCGACAACCATCAATTGACATTCACACACAAACTCTTGTTTCTGAAGGTCTCATTCCGTTTTTATATGTTGTTTTCTTTCAGTAGGTAACTAGTTACCAAGAGATTTCTTCGTGTTCCGTGACAACATTAGAACTGCCAATGTCACTGAAATCGACAGTTTAGACATTTTAAGCGTAAGAATTCACTTAACTCATATTTTATTATCCTGCTGCAGACATGTTCATCTCACAAATGGGTAGGAAAAAAGTATTTTAACGCTTAAAACAAGTAATAAAAATGTTTAATTACAGTAGAAAAAAAATCGCGTTGGAACCTTTATTCATAATTCATAAATATTGTATAATACTGATTTATATTAATCTAATTTAATATTTATAATAATAGCAAACTATATATTGAATTGCTTATTTTTGAATTTTTTGTGTTTTTAGAACTGAGGATGAATGTATAACATTCGAAATTAGTTTCCAATAAAACAAATTTATAGAAGTGGCAAATAATTTATCAATCCCTAATTAGATTGATGCTTCTATACCATCATGCGGATATCAATTAATATGCAAGTCTTAAATACCAAATTTGAGAAGTTTTGCATTATATTTTAATACAATTTTTGATTAAAATCAATAATGACCTATAAGTAAAGTACCACTTCCGGTAATCATGTAGTGACCAAAAAGGGAGATTCACAACTATATTATACAATAATCCTAAATACAAAATTTTAACATTCTACGTCTAATCGGTTTTGAGTTGTGCGAGATACGCACGTACGTACGTCACGACGAAACTAGTCAAAATGGATTCAGGGATGATCAAAATGGATATTTCCGTTGAAATCTGAAAACCGAAAATTTTCGCGATTACAATACTTCCTTTACTCCGTATAAAGAAGTAAAAAACAGTTTGAAAACGCATCTTGAGTTTTTGTTATTAATATATTTTATTATTAATTGCATATTTTATTATTAAATGCAGGGCAATAAGTTAATAAAAAGATGTATCTATGGCTAAGTATCCCTTATTGTGATGTAGCATTGACGTTGTTAGTAACATTACAGTCCTACGTTCTAGTGGTGAGTCTTGGTGAGACAATTTTGAACTAATAATTTTGAATCTTTTTTTTTTTTTTTGTCATTAAAGGAACATTTTTGATTTATCTTGTTTTAAGTTTGTTTAATTTTTAATCATTACTTTGACCTAATCTGTCAACTAGTATCACTAATTTCAATAATTTTAAATATACTGAGTTGAATTAGTATAAAAATGATGTAAACAATTGAATAAACCTTAATTACATTTTTTATCATTTATCCTAGGACATAATTTTGGTTACATAAATGGAAAAATAAGAATTAAACATTTAAAGTTATAGTCGGTTGATTAAAGGGAAATTTAGATAAGTTTAGGGGAAAAATACACGACATGGCAACATTGATTTTAAAAGAATTGGATAGGGATGGAACATCTATACAAGAACACATCGATGTTTATAAAAATTCTTTTTTCAGTAATTTATTGACTTTTTCAAACTTTTTGTCCAAGAATCCATTCCTTTTCATTAGTGATGTATTATCATTATGTTAAGTTTAGGTGTAATATTTTCGTGTAAAAACTAAATAAAAATATAATTATATGTCTTTGATTTTCTTTATTTTCCCTTCTTAAAATAATTACATTGTAAGTGCATAGAAATTAAGTTTTGGATGTTATTTCTGTAAAAAAGAAAATTTAAAAAACAGTTTTTTTGATTTTCGATAATTTTGCATCACTAACTGCTCAAGCTTGACGAGTTGCGTCAATCAGAGTGAAGGTGTTGATTTACTCAATCTTAATGAAATATTTTCTATTTCTTTTTACTACTATAAATTAATTATATTTTTCTTTTATAATGCGAGGGGGATCACGTGCTCATGTGCACAAATGGAGTAGCCATCGCTGAGTGTAAGTAGAGATTATATTGGAGAGTGGGGATAAAGAATACCATTCTTCCAATTCCAATTCCAAGAATTCCCTTCCCGAGGACTCCTCATATGCACTTCCCCGGACTATATTTTTATAAAACTATAAATTGCAGAGAAAACTCGAAATTCTAAAAGAATCGATAAACGGTGAGGTGATCTTAGTATTTTTTGTTTTCAATATATTGCAATCTTCGTAGTGGCCTTACCCCATTCATTAACCTCCCTCGTTATCGTAAACCACAGCAACGTTTTAGTTCGTATGCAATTATGAATCGTGGAAAGTAGATAATGCGAGGTTTCAAGAAAAAATATTTAGGAATGGGGGATTCACTCATAAACTGATTTAAAGTTTTTTTTATTTTTTAACTGATTGATCTCTACCCCCGCCCCTTCCCAGCCCCATCCATCAATTTTTGACTGAGCTTGATCTAAAAAGATCAAACTGATTAGATAATATAATTAAATAGTGAACACAAAGATTTTCATACGTCTAGGCTTGGTTGCTACCGCGGCAGATGTACTCGCGCCGTTGCGAGCATCTATACGTCGCTGACAAGGTCGGACGCTTTGACATTTCGCCTGCCATATATCGTGCCATATGGGCTTTCATGGTTATTCGTCGGATTCCTCTTGAGCTACTCGTTCCAAGTATATGCGATTTTGATATTTCAAGTCTCGGTCGACATTTTAATTTTAGTAATTTTCAACTTGAACCCTATTAAAACTTATTATAAACACTTCAAACTAAAAAATAGTAATGGATATCCTTTGACGAGAACTGTTGATTAAATCTTGAACGAACGTCGCAATTCGCATTTGGCGTAACTAATTCTTTGATCCTTGGTGTGATTGAATTTTGATTATAGAAGATGCATTCGTATGTCAATAGCAAAAAAAAAAAAAAAGAAATAAGACGAAGCGCGGAGGTAATACGGATATACAACATTCAAGGCATTTCCAAGATCGGAGAAAGGCAACGAGAAACAATAAAGGTTTCGTAATCCGCTTCCGAACGAGTCTTATTTACGGTGACGATTGTTCGTTCTCAACTCTGAAAGGAATTCATTCCACGTTCAGCCATCTTTCCCGGTTCTCTCACTGACTGTATAAATAAAAGAAGGTATCCAAGTCACTCTGAAACCTGAAGTGAGAAGAGAAAATAAAAGACAGAATCCATACAAATAACAAAGGTTAGTGAACTGAACCGAAACCTAACAGAAACGATGTCTTCTATTGTTTAATATTCAAGTTTGAAAATGATGAAACAGTCACGCGGAGCCGTTGTTACATAAGATACAAAATTAATTCATTCGCTCATTAAAAACTTCAATTTCGAACAGTCATATTCGTGATGAACTGGCAATTAGAAGAGAACACGAATGTCCTCTGCCTTGAAATTAGGATATCTTCGAACGAACAGATAATTACTTAAGAGACGAAGGAAAATTAACTAAATAGTTCGGTCAATATTATGAGACACGGTCATTAGAAAAAGATTGAAAATGATGGTTGAGAAACTACATTTAACATAATCGGATAGTATGTGTATAACAAGCATTAATATTGTAGTTTCATCTCAAAAAGAAGGTAATAAATTGACAATAACTTCTACTAATAGTTACTTCTCACCAAAAAATAAATCTATATATAAATAACATATATATATATAATAAAAAGATCTTTGAATCAGTTTATGACCGAATCCCCCACTCCTAAATAATTTTCCTTGAGACCTCGCATTATTAACTTTCTCCGATTCATAACTAATACGAACTAAAACATTGCAGTTGTTTAGGACAACGAAGGAGATTAATGAATTGGGTAAGACTGCAACAACTATTACACTACATTTTAAAAAAATGCTAAGTGCACCAAGCGTTTCACGGAAAAATGATTCAAGTACACTTTTTGTGTAAATTGACACCGCAGCGCCATTTTCTGAGGAATGAGAAGTAATGTCGAATGGTGGTAACTAGAGCCCGGGTTCTCGTGCAATTGCACTTTTTTTTCGGTTGCTTGAAATCGATCGGGGACAAGTTATTTGCTCGAATTAAGGCATCCGGATTAACAGACGTGAGTTTAATTTTGCAAGAAATTTCACATTTTAAACAATTTTGGATAAATTGCACATTTTAGATTTTTACTCTATTATAGCATATTTAGCCGTAATTAAAAACAATATTTGTAAATTGCTTGAAAATATAAACATTGAAAATTACACAGGAGAGATTCACGAAGTAATATTGTTTATAACATTAAATATAAATTCAGAAACTGAAACGAAGTTTATTTTTATCTTTTTAGAATCGTGGAAAGCCAGTTAATCCTTGCCAATCCATTCACTTCCTTTTATGTTCTGCAGTGTTACACTCAATCTATAGTTGGCAAAATAATTATGCATAAACAGTTTTTCGGACAATATGTTCAATAAAGTATTGAAAATAAGTTAATTAGTGGATATGATAAAAAAAACCATCCCGCAAAAATTTTTACGAGAGAAGGCAATTAAAAATCTGTACAACCTAATTAAGTACAAATATCGGAAATCGGTTGAGCAAAAACATATTCTTGCTGTAACAGTTGTGATATTAACTAGTTAGTTAGGTATCTGCTCATGGTTTTCATCTAATTAATTATATTTTATTCAAATAAAAACCCAAAATGGGAAAAATTATAAGAATTGAAAGACAATCAACCAAAATGGATCGTAAATCCAAAGAGCTAAGTTCTACCGACAAAGATGAATGGTTAAACTTTTTCGGCAAGGATTGGGTTATCGATATATCGGAAGAAATTTGGGATTGTCTCATTTGATCATGCGATATGTTATTAAAAAATTATCAATTGGCAATAAAAAATACTTAGGCAGAAAATGCGTAGCCATAGTCCGTGAGGTTTTCACATTTTACATAACAATGCTCGAACCTTCCAAATTAATTAAGAAAAAATAGTAATTTATGAAAGAAAACAAAATATGTAGATTTATTTTTTATTTTTTTAAGCTTACGACGTAAATGGAACAATTTTATTTTTCGCTGCACATTTTTGCACGTTTTACAATTTGTTTACTGCAAGAAATCCGGGCTCTAGTTATATCATTTCCTGGTAAAATTTAAAAAAAAAATTAAAGAGAAGATGAATTTATATTTACCTTTTAACCAAGAAATTATTTTTGTTTACCATACGAGTTAACTAGTTTATTATATATGAATATATAAATTAAATAGTAGGTTACTAACCAAAAGGGGAACAAGCCCATCTCTAAAGCCGCTAATTTAGCAGTCAAAGTTCTCTGTTACATTACACAGCTTGAACTTGGATAGCAAGGAAGCGGCTATTTTATAGCTGCTATTAACCTTAATAGCAGTTCAGAACTGCTAAAAGGAAACTGAGTGTTAAATAGGAACCCATCTTTACGTTCCGTCCCTTCCAAAAAGCTAATTTCTATTAAAATACTAACATTAAGTAGTTTTCAAAGGTAACTTCTTAAACAAGAGGGAAATATAAATATTTAATAATTACAACGAACTATAAGTAAACATAGAGATTTAAAAATATATTATGTTACATCTGTATTGGTTGGTTAGAGTTTTAATATCCCCAAAGTAATAACGAGTTAAATTTATTTTGCTTTTTGTATGAAAAAAAAATTGAACTAATATTTTTATTTATTTAGTACACGTTTTTTTTTATTGAAAAATTTATAAGATGTACTCCTTTCAGTAGTAGGTTTAATAAAGTTTTATAATCTGACGTAGGTGACATAAATTATATAGTTTGTAAATGGTCAAAAACAATTTTTGTAGGCAGGGCCGAAACGTTAAAAAAAAAATGTTTGACTATGTAAAAAGTATTTATTAATAAAAAAAATATCTGATGTGGACAACACATGACTTCCTTGTACGCCTATTAAACTATAAATCGGTTGCTCAAAAAGTGATCCTGAATTTGGTTACTAGTTTTCGAACATTGCAGTATCTCAAAAAACGACACTCGGCGTCGCGACATCCATCTATTGACACACACACACACACAAATGGGGAGGAAAACCAATATTTTACTCTCAATTTTAACACTTAAAACAAGTACTAAAAATGTTTAATTGGATTGGAAACCAAATTGCGTTTGTAATCTTGATTACCGAAACATATGATTTCTCTTTTAATTTAAATATAATTTTTGATGTAAGCTTATGACCTTCAAGTAAAGTACCCTTTTCCGTTCACCGATTTTAACCAAAGTATAGTAAATACATTCATATCGATATAAAAGTCCTATTTACCAAATTTGAGATGTTTTACATTATATTTTAATATAATGTTTTATGAAAGTTTAATAAGACCTTCAAGTAAAGTACCGCTTACGGTTTTCCAATTTAGACCAAAATCTAGTATGTTATTTAAATCAATATATAAGTCATAAATACTAAATTTGAGAAGTTTTGCATAGTATTTTAATATAATTTTTGATGGAGATCAATTATGACCTTCAAGTAAAGTACCACTTCCGGTGATCAAGCAGTGACCAAAAAAGGAGGTTCACAACTACATTTTACAGCAATCTTAAATACAAAATTCCAACTTTCTACGGCTAACCTTTTTTGAGTTATGCGAGATACGAACGTACGTACGTACAGACGCCACGACGAAACTAGTCAAAATGGATATTTCCGTTGAAAACTGAAAACCGAAAATTTTCGCGATTACAATAATCCCTTTAATTCGTACAAGGAAGTAAAAATGTGGGATTTAAATGGCTATATTACACTGAGCAACAAAAACAAAATTCTGAATGCTTTCTAACCCTAATGAGTTAATTCTTACTAATTTTGAGTCGAGAAAAACGAATATGAAAATGATTTTTATTTATTAGCTTCTGTTTCCAAGATACGTAATACGTATATATCGACGTCGTTTTTTGAAACGCTTATGCGCCAAAATGGAAGTGTCTTTAAGTCCACGCCTATCCATTCCTTCTAAAATGATACTCTAGTTTTATTTATAATATACCAGCCAGATGGTTTTTTCTCTTATAGAGCACTTGTGTGACTGAATGAATGCAGAATGAATGAATCTGCCTTCAAATTAAATGAAAATTCGAAGAAAAAACATACCCAATCGAGAGTAAAAATTGAAGAAATAATATTAGCTTAAATTATAAGTCTTTCGAGAATTGTGCCACTTAAAAAGATACAAAGAAGGACCACTATGCTATGTTGCAGTACTTGAGTGAAAAAAACATGTACTTTGAAGAAAATACAAATCCGCATGATGGTATAGAAGGATCAATATAATTAGGGATTGATAAATTATTTGCCACTTCCATAATTTTGTTTTTATTGAAAAATAGTTTCGAATGTTATACATTCATCTTCTAATGTTTTCTAATAAATTCTAAAAACACACAAAGATTCAAAAACGTTTATTAATTTAATTAAGACAATAAATCAAATACATGTTGGTACTTACCAACGTTGAAACCAGTTTTCAATAAAAACAAAATTATAGAAGTGGCAAATAATTTATCAATCCCTAATTAGAAAATACAAATATTTAAAAACTTAGGAAAATACATTAACATGCCAAGAGAAGCATTTGGGCTCGACATTATCTGAAAGAAATGAAACTCAAAGAGAAATAAGAGCAATATTGAATGCGTAGTAGAATGCTTGTTAGTTATACGTTTTGAAATTACTCGGTTCACATATTTTGTCTAAATATCTGAAAATAAGAATTTACAAAACTATTATACTTCCAACGCCCAAAGGTTTTGAAAATAAAATAATGCACAGAATATTACAAATACAGTCGATCTTCTGTATATCGAACTTCCATAAATCGAAACTTTCTGTATATCGAAGTTTTTTTAAGAACCTTAAATTTTTATTAGAAAAAAATATTCTGTATATCGAATAAAATTTTTTATATATCGAACAAAAAATTCTCATTTCAAAAAATATAAAATGTGATTGTCATGAAAAATGGCTCTTAGTTTACCTACATAAGAATGGGTAATAATTAAATAAAAAAATGTTCCAGTAGTCTGCAAAGGAATAGAAATTCTGGGAAGATTGTTTCATTTGTTTCAGAAGAAGCACAGGAGTATCTAAATTCTCTAAATCTCTTTCCTAACATAGAGTGAAATTTTCATTTTAAATTCAGTTTAACATTGTCTTTCGTACTATGGACATTGTTCCTAAATGAATTCGGTGGTGAATTATACACATATATACATTAGAAACTATTTCAAGCGAAAACAAAAATACACTGATTTTAATGAATGTTTGCATATTTTTAAGCCATTTCCTTATTCAATTATAAATGTACATTTGTGAAAAATCTGCAATCACAGATTTAATTTGTACAATTTTACAATCAGTCTTGTTGATTGTTCAGTTTTGTTTTTCCTTGACCCTAAAAAAATGCCTTTGTTACCTCATTAACCCCCCAAAAATTTTCCTTTTATACTTATTTAACCCTAAAGAATAGATGCAATTGCTTTTTAAGGTGAAAAAATGAAATCTTTTTATATTTCGATTTTTTTCAAGAAACCTTCATGTTCGAAATAAATAGTTTCGACTTCTACATTGGAATAATTTGACTAGAGAATTCAGACAGGCTAAACAACACGAAATTGCGTGGCCTTCACCCAGCAAATATAAGTGAAGTAATACGAATAGCATCGTTACGACATGAATAGGCGTGTAAACCTGTTTGTCATGAGGATTAACGTAGGATGGGTAGACCGCGACGTAGATGTAAGAATTCCGTTAGATCTAGTCTAGTAGATTTGGGTTTGAACATTGCTCTCTGGAGGTAGGAATATAAGCAGAGATTTTTGCTATTATTTTCATTAATTTATTTTATTTTTTTTTTCAATAGGCTCGATATTAGTATTGGTAGGAATCCGAATTTTTCCAGCGAGCCGATGAAAGAACAAGGTGTCTTATCTACAGGCTGATCCCAAGCGGGGTTCTAGCGAAAAGATCTTGAGACACCACAAGACAGGTATTTTCTAGTTAAGGTGAAGAAAAGAAGTCCTGGCAGAAGAGAAAAAAACTGAACGGCCGTGAAAGAGAAAAAAGAAAAATATGTGACTTCCATTCTACACAGGATGAGTTCCATTCTCCTTCCTATATATACGCATAAATACGGTAGCGTTTATGTAATTATTTAAAATTACATATATACATATATCTGATTTTTATTGCCAAAATAATATCAAAACTAAATACCTTAAAATAGTTTTAAAAAAATAAATAAAAATCAATGATTAAGAAGATGAAGTAGAAGACTCTTCAAAAACGCAGAGGTTTCTCTTTAGAATTTTTTTTCGAAATACTCTTAGCTTAAATCGTTTAAGATTGAGATTTAATGAAGAAAAATATTTATTAATCTAAAATATTGTAATATTCGTACGCATATTTTTTTATGTGCTGAGTAGTTGTAGGGAAAATACAGATTTCGATTACAGTTATTTATAAGATGGTCACAAGCTACTAGAAATATGTATTTAATCAGTTGAGGTTCGCATGATGGTATAGAAGGATCAATCTAATTAGAGATTGATAAATTATTTGCTACTTCTATAATTTTGTTTTTATTGAAAACTAGTTTTAAATGTTATATATTCATCTTACTAGGAGGCCACTAAATCGGAGATAAAAGGAAAATATATGCTTATATAATAATAAGACTGAGAATTCCAACTTTGCAGTTCATTTAAATGAAAAAATCCATAAATTCATCAAAGAATCGGGAGTTAAATTAACGTTTCACGTTGAAAACAGTTTCAAATTAAATATATGTATTAAGCACTTGAAATCCAATCCAGATTTTTGCTTAAATGGCCAAATAAGTACCTCCAATAGCCCAATCTTAAATTTATTCCCATTCATAAAAGAAAAAACAATTACTCACCGTAATTACTGGGGAAACTCCGATCCTTCCCCCTAAACTATACCATTTATCTACAAACACCCCACCTTTCTTCCATTACAGTCATTTCCATTACTAGTTCAATGCGATAACAAACCAATGCAACCTGTTCTGTTTGATATAATCCATTAAAATCTTGGTGAATACCAACTGATTTCTTGTCTTAATTAAATTTATAATACAATGTTATATTACATTTAATTTAATATGTATAATAATACCAAACTGTATTTTGAATTGCTTATTTTTGAATTTTTGTGTGTTTTTAGATCTGAAGATGACTGTATAACATTCGAAACTAGTTTTCAATAAAAACAAAATTATACAAGTGACAAATAATTTATCAATCCCTATGTATTTAAGATAATTCAGAGGATTTGAGGAAATTCTAAAGGAAGAAAATTATAATGCATTAATAAAAAACTAATAAGCAGTCAAAAATTACAATCGGTTTCCTAATGAAAACGAATTGTAATAATGGAGATTTAGAGACATTTAGAAAGAGAGTCGATGAGTCAGAACGAAGAAAATTGAAGGACTTTTAAAGTAAACCATTTATCCGACAAAATAAGAAGTGAGGCATATCTGATGTTCTAAAGATAAAGTACATGATTCCTATCTACCATGCAATGGAAATCACTTTGTTAAATTAGTAAGCGTGGATTAAAAACAAAAATAAATAATAATTATAAGTTGTACAGTTACGCACTTGGCAGGAATTTTATTATTTCATTAATGCACCCCCGTGGATCGTGAATATCTTATCGTGGATAAAATTAAGGGACATGTACCGCTATATTACTGTATGCTATTTTGCTATAACCAGCTTGCATCATTATTATATCTACAATCGGTTGTTGAAACTTCTTTAGTCCACTCATCTTTAATAATATATCTGTTACGTCACAAGCATCGCTGTTCCTTTCCCAACGTTTGTGACATGTCGAAGGCCAGTTCCTAAGTCAGACTTTCACGGTTGTTAATCAGGGGCTTAGCATGACTTCTTCGCGTGACCCAATCCTGACGGTGGTGGGAGGGGATCAAACCATGGTCTGTTGGTTGCGGCTTTTCCATAGACCACAAAATCTTTATTACCATTTATTAAGCTATTCATTTATACTCATCCGACAGAGTGGGAGTAGTTCAGTATGATATATATATATATACATATATGATATTTTGCATATTCGACTTGTTCATGGTCAGTAGTAAGCTTTTAAAGACGTTACTCACCATAAGATGTTACAGCAATTTTTTCGCCAAAATTAACCTACAGGAAGTACCACTTTATATCATTGATTTTACACTTTTTTACATTTTTCACGAGAAAGGTACAAACGATTTTGATTAATCTTCATATATCAAGGTACAATTAAGTGGTCTTTCACATCAGCTAGGTCTTATCCTCATTAATATATCGTCATAAAGCATATTTAATTTTTTTTTTTTTAATAATTAACCACCTCTCATTGTCAGTAGTAATAAAAAATGGATAAATATAATTCTTCCAAAACAGTTCGAAACCTCACTGTCAATTTTGCATAAGGGTATATACGAGATTTTAAAATTATTAAATTTCAGGAAAATTTCCCCTGCCAACTTCCTCACTTTATTCACAATTTATCACAACGTTTCAGAGATGAAAAAGTGGAAGATAAAGGTAACGAATTTTAAATTGGGAGAATGAAGTATTGTAATCTTTTGTAAACATTTGACTAGTTATTTGGCGAATTCTCATTTAGACATGTTTTGAAGGTCTTAATTGTACAAAGAATATTTTTTAATTATTGATTACATATGTATATTTAATTTTTGATTAGTTAATTTTTTCGTTCGGTATAAATATGTTGTAGTTAATATGCAATATTTTTGTAGATGTAGAAAATGGGCAAGGAAAGCCCGAAACTTTGTGATAAATTTTGAATAAAGTGAGGAAGTAGATAAGGGAAATTTTCCTGAAATTAAATAATTTAAAAAAGGATAAATGTAAACTAAGAAACTATTTTATCATTAACTAAATAAGGATAAATATTTTCCCAGATTAAAAAAAATATTTCTGGACTTAAGAAGTAATGTTGATATATAATATATCGTTGGAAAGCTAAAGGATTTAGAAAAATTAATATCTAACGTATAAAATCATAGAAGGTAACAGAGAGGAACGAAAAACGCGTAGCTAATAATTTCTACTTTTATTTAATTTAATGGAAACTAAATGGAAACTTTTTAAATTAATTTCAAATAGAGTGGTAAGTGAAAATTGGGTAATGCGCGTATCAAATTATCTACACGATCGTATTTTTCAATATTCAATAGATCCAACAAACTTGTTTGCATATTCATAAGTATTCACTCTTAGATCAAGATAGCCAACATAATCAGATTCTAGTACCCAAGTTTCATTTTATTCGTATTTATTTCATAACATAATTATTTACTGGCATTAGTCAACAGTGGTTTCCGCATTAACGGCTAGTTTTAAACCTTTAACTTCTCGAGAAAAAAAAAATTAACCTATACTTCAATAAACGTGTGGGTCATGCAAATCCGTACATGATTAGTGAATGAGTAATATTCAAATAGGTGAGCCCACTCAACTGGTGAGAAATGATGACTTATAAAATATGAAATGGTTACATAAGAAGGAAAACAATGAGCTATATAAAAATATACAAAATAAGACACAAAGGGGTTTTGAAGAAAAGAAAAAAAAAATAATAGTTGATTAATAACTTTCTTCGGTATTCGCTGCTCAATATATTACATAACTTCTGGCGGTTATATAACTCTATTCAGAATAGAGTATATTAGAAACAAAGGTTATATTATGGCATTATGCCCTGTAAGCATAACATTAATGTAGAGAAAATGAATAAGCATTTGGCTAATAAACAACATTAAGTACGTTTCATATAATTTATAGTCTGTTCGGTTGTAACTTTAATTTTAGATCACACGAGGAGATAAGAAGCCAAGGGGTGAAATAAAATTTAAATACTGAGTTATTCTCATTTAAAGTATTTTTACTCCAAAAATTCTAGTAGATTAAAATGCGTATTTTTTTGTTATTTCAGATTGTTTATCTTAAGCACATTATTATTTATCTTGAGCACACTATATAGTTAAATTTAGAATTTTTAGGTATTATTTTTATTTACAGGATCATACTTTGCCATAGGACTGTCGTAATAAATTTGAAAAAAAACTATATAATTACTTTTGGCAGTGTTAAAAATTATTTTATACTTGGATTTCTTTGCCAACAAGCACATTTATATATTTAGAATTAATTTTTCCAGTTAAACCAATTTTGAAAACAAAAAATACTAGACACTGACATCTTGGCTTCTGACCCTCTCATAATTTATGATATAAGTATATCTTACTCAATTGTTTCAAAAAATAATTCAAGACGTAATATTTCCAAAAAATTTTGAAATGTCAACATTTTTGAATTTGGGGAGCAAAGTTTTTTTAAATCCGGTTGGCGGGTAAAATATACCAGGCAGCAAAAACAAAAAAAAATTAAATACTATCTGAGACGCAAGCTACACCGAAAAGACTGGAATTATTTTTATACTGTAACTTCTCAAAAGGCTATTAAGAACTTTCAACAAATCACTCGTTACAACAAATTATAGTAAATGAAATGCATAAAAAATTGAGTTACGTAACGGAATAATTGTTTAGATTGTTTACAATTATATGACATATAATAATATATAATAAAAAAAATTATATAGGAAACAAATGCGAAAAACCGCATTTTTGGAATTACTTAATTGGTATGTCGGACTTGGACGCCTTCTGGTCTCCATTGTCAAACAGCCCGCCACATACATGATAATAGTTTGAAATTAAAAAAATTTAAATTTGCTTCATAGCTCACTTTGTCTTATCATCTACCGCAAAATAATATATCGTGGTCTGGCAGACTATATCCGTCGTAATGGGGTTTGGCACACGCTTAAAATCGCCCAAAAATTGCAAACAAATAATTGGCAATATATATAGTTAATTTTGTTCCCATTTTTTAGAAATTCCTTTCCAAAACACGAATTACGTGATCTGGCAGTCGAATGCCGTTGGAAACTGGCCGCCAGACCAATTTTAGTGACAGAAAATTGGTTCGAAAAGATATATACTTGATTTTGATCTCATTTTTTAGTATTCTACTTCGTAAGCACGAGTTTTTTGGTCTGGCAGTCGAAATCCTTCGGAAACTGGCCGTCAGATAAGTTTTTAAATCGCGGAAAATTAGCCTGAAAATTGAAGAAAAAACTATGGTAGTACCGGTCGGCCCCTTCGATTCTGAGCCCCTCTCTCACTGCCTGCTCTTTTCGGATAAGTGGGGAGCCCAAATTAGATTAAATCTAAATAAACCAAAAGGCGTTAAGGGAAGGACCTAATGGACCTAATGGAATGACCTAGCTGCTGAAAGCCCTCCGAAACTCATAAAACAAAAAATATGTTTATAGCTAATGCATTTAAAGAGAATTAGATAATTTGCTATAACTATCTGAAGCTGACCAACACGTATTCTTACTCTTGATGATATATATCGACAATACCACGTAAAATTAACGAATGTGAAAAATTGCATTCCTTTGTTGTATTAATTTACCTGAAGCATTTATTTGCAAAATAAAATGTTATGAACACCAATCTAGGGTCCAGAGAGGTAAGAAGGGCGAGATATATAAAAATTATTCACAATGGGGAAGTTAAGAGTAAAACGTAAAGCTTTTTTTTGTTCTTTGGAAAAGTAGCTATTTTTACATTCATTAGTTATACGGAGTGGCGACGACGCACAGTGGGAAAAATTGTCGATTTAGTGGCCAAAATTATTGATTAAAAGACGATAAACAAAAAATTATTTTTTCGTTTAAGAACATGGAATTTCCTTTATTAGTGGGAGTAAAAAAAATTATATACAGAGTGTTTCCGGTCCTTTGAAATAATTTTTTTCTTAATTATTTCATCACTTCATTTTTAATAAAACAGTTTATTAGGTTTAGGACCAACAAAAGGGGAAGAAATGAACTAATAATCTTCTCTATAGAGCCTTTCTACGTATATAATTGCCTTTTTCAGGTATTTACTACGTTTACAACATTTATAAATAATTATTATTTCAAGAAAAAACAATTTAAGTTAACAATATACTATTTTTTTATTTATTCGAAATTTATCGTGTGTCTAAAAACTATAAATGATAAATAAGATAACTTGAAGCATATTTTAGGCTTATGCCTAAGTTAATGCCCTAAAAATATATATAATGTTTATAAATAGGGTTTCAGATCTTCAAATCTATATAACACTGATTGATTGCATTTGATCGATCAAATTGTATCATGGAATTTTAGTACCATAGACCAACTATTGCTGTGAAAAAAATTAAAACCATGTGTTGCAAACTAAAATTCTTTTTTTTTTTATTTTACTTATTAATTTTGTTAATTTTTACTTTTGTTACACCTTACTATATTTTCGAAATGTGGAAATGTCTGTAAAAATATTAGATAACAATTGCGATGTAATTTCTACCATATTAAATATATCAGCTATTAAAAAAAAAAAAAAACATCAAAATTTTGGATGGCAACAGATGGTTTTAATTTTTTTTCACAGTAGTAGCTGGTCTATGGTACTAAAATACCATGATAAAATTTAATCGACTAAATGTAATCAATCAGTGTTATATAGATTTGAAGATCTAGAGCCCTATTTTTAAACATTACATATATTTTTAGGCCATTAACTTAGGCATAAGCCTACAATATGCTTATTTATAGTTATATTTATAGTTTTATATATATTTATAGTTATATTTATTTATAGTTTTTATACACACGATAAATTTCGAATAAATAAAAAAGTAATATATTAACTTATTTTTTTTTTCTTGAAATAATAATTATTTATAAATCTTGTAAACGTAGTAAATACCTGAAAACGTCAATTATAAACGTAGAAAGCTCTATAGATAAGGATATTAGCTCATTTCTTTCCCTTTTGTTGGTTCTATACCTAATAAACTGTTTTATTTAAAATAAAGTGATGAAATAATTTAAAAAAAAACACCCTGTACATAATTTTTTTAATCCTACTAATGAAAGACATTCCATGCTCATAAATTAAAAAAGAATTTTTTGTTAATCGTATTTTTATTAAGAGTTATAAGATTTTGGCCCCTAAATCAACAACTTTTCCCACTGTGCGCATAAACAACGATATCAATTATATTATTATAATATTTAAATAAGGATTTTATATATATGATTAGGATAATGTTATCTTACACAAGGACTTACGTGAAAACTTAATGTATCAGTAACTTATAACTAGATCATTCTTCAAAAGTTACAACAATAAAATAAAAGTTAATTGATAAGCATTATCTCATGTTTACATGAGAAATATAACAAGTAGAATCTACAACGCTATAGGGAGACGTGTTGTTAAAGTTAAATGGATAATCAATATCTGAATTCAGCTGAACTCTTCAGACTGAATAATATTTTAAACATGTCGCGGACAGCTGACGATCTAAAAATAGTAACATCTAAGGCGCAAGTCCTTACATCAGAATTTCATCTTTTTAAAAGCAACATAGGTTCGATGCCTACAGGCAAACAGGATGATAAACGTTTTTCCATCCATATCTAATAGAATATCAGAAGAATAGAATATCAATAGAATATCAGAAGTAACCTATGAAGATTAAAAATTCTATTTTTTTTTTATTTTGTAGATGTAACAAATAAATAATTTCAGGATAAACTACCAGTGATTCAGGCATGAATAGGTTCAAATTTTAATTTTTATGAGAATCAAGCTAATAATTCGATTCGGCGAACAGACAAGAAATATTTTTAATTTTCTGATATAAAATTATGACACAATATCACAAAAATCTGTTTGTGAGCAACAGTGATATCGAGAAAGAAGACATTTTAAGAAGAAAAAAAATCTGACGTGCCATGGCTCACAATAAAAAATAAATTACTTTTTTTAAATAAAAAAAAATTGTTATAATTTATAATCACAGACATAATTTAAAATATTTTATACATCAAATTTTTATACTAACTTTGTTTTCAGGGAAAAAAAATTCCATTCATAACTAATTATTATGATTATTAGCACCAGGTTGTAACAAAAGTCCTCGTGCATTAGTATAGCTTTATTTCAATTACATATTCTAAATATTATTGAATACTAATCTTCAAAATAAAGTCCATTGTTTTCAACTAATTTCACCCATCTTTCTGTCAGTAATTGCATTTGATGCCGATACCACTTCTTCAGTTTTGAGGCAAAGAACTCTTCACATCCAATTTTTACGTTTTCGTAACTATCAAAGATCCGACCTTTTAAAAAATGAGCCATTGATCCAAAAAAACTATAATGTAATGGTGCAATAGCTGAAGGCAGGATGAGGCAAAACGTTTACTCCTTGCAGTTCCGATAATTTTACTTGGTCAAACGAGAACGATGAGCAGGGGCATTGCCGTGTTGAAAAACAGCTTTGTTCCTGTTGACCAAAACCGGGTGCTTTGCACTCAAAACTGAATAACTCTGTCTAGCTGGTCAAAGTAAAAGTTTGAGTCCACTGCCCGACCATCATGGACAAACTAAAAATGCAAAACGCCTTCGAAGTTCAACCAAACACAAAGCATCAATTTTTTCCAACACCGATTCGGCGAACCCAATGTTTTATGTTTGCTAGGATTTTTTAAAAAATATCCACTTTTCGTCACTTTTGATAATTTAGTACCAGAACCTGTCATCTTTCGGATTTTGGTCCAAAATTTTTCACATATCAACCCACTGCTCGGCTTGGGTCTGTGTCAAGTCATGTAGGTCGGACCTTGGTCTTAGATTCCGTACTCTCAGGTTTTTAAGATGACGAGTCTACTACATCCGATAAATCACGAGTAGTTGCATGGGGTCCTGGTTCACACATTCAAGAAGAATGTCATCATCAACGACCGAAGGGCGACCTGATCTGGGTTGTATTGCAGTATTTCGATGGATAATTGACTCTCCTTCTATGGCACAAGTTTCTTCGGCGACTCTCTTTGCACTTAAACCTTTTTTCCATTACTGTCTCAAAAGACCGCGAATCACGATTATTTCTTCTGACATAGCACGTGCGTTTAAAAAACGTTAATGACCCCATAAAGCCAACTAGTCACAAGGAATTAAAGGATTAGTCAAAGTAAACGTTGGCATAAATAGTAGGAACAACAACATTCTTATAGGATTAATTATGAGCGTTAGAATTAAGGTTATGTTCATGCACAAGGACTTTTGTAACAATCTAGTAATACCAACAAATGTACGAGTATTTAACAAATTTATTTATATCAACAAAAAACATCTTTAAACAGTAATAAACAAAGATACTGATTAACATCAAGAGGTCCTTGATCATACTTTAATTAGACACAGTTTATAAACATTAATACTTGACCTATCTATTTGCAGATTATGAATATGTCCTTTGGAATTGATAAGATTATCAATAAATTATTGGTAGCAGTTTCGCAACGGGTAGAATCATTAACATTATTACGATTCGCTCTATTTATAAGAATAACCTTGTATTCAGCTGACATTTTATAACTAACTAAGAGGTAAATTATAATTAATTTAACAGTGATAAATAAATAATTATTAATACATTTTTGTTGTGCTATTTTTTTTTTGTTTCATTATTATTATTTTTATTAGTAGTTGTACGATTATTTAACTTTTCTTTTTTTTTGTTGCAAGTTTCCCCATGGTTTTAGTTACCAACCAAATTATTGTTATTTTAAATTTGAATGAAAATATTAGAAGAACCTAAAAGGTATATGGAATACTAAATAAATTTAAATTTGACCTAACTGACCATGAATGGAAAAACTTGTTCAGATTTAACGTAACAAGTGGTTTTATTTCAAAGCCATGTGCATCTTAATTCTCGTTTCTATATAGCGTATGTAATCATGTAAGATTAAAAGAATCAAACGACACAAACAATATATATATATATATATATATATATATATATATATATATATATATATATATATATTTATATTTTTTATTTCTATATATAATTTATGTGTACACTAAAAAAACTTCGACAGCGCCCGGACATTACCTGTACTTTTTCCATCATAAATATAAAAAAAAAAAAAAAAAAAAAAAAACTGATAGAAAATGTAATTGAAAAGAAAAACCACTCCAGAGAGAGATCCTTAAGGGTTTGAAGCGGGTGCGTCAGCAGGACTAGATCCTGAGGGAGATGGAAAAAAAAGGACCCTTTCAGGATATTAAAAGAGCTGGGAGGAGTGTTATTGACACCTGACAGCTTCCTCGAGATCTCCCGGTCTGGCATTGATACAACATATTTAGTTATACTACATAAAATTTCCAGCCTCTTGAGATATATCATTTACCACTGGCGGTAGCAAAGATAACACTTATCTTGTGAAACTTTTGATAAAGGACCCTTCCCTTTAGATGACATTTCTATTAAGAGTACAATTTTGATTGTAGATACGAGATACGAAAACAATGCCTTTTAGAACTACCAGTAAGATAAAATTATAGATAGTGGATGCAGAGAATGAAAGCTGCCGGAAAATGTCTAGGTCTTATCTTGCGTTCTTTGGCCTCTGAAACGTAATGATCTGTTGAAAACTGCACAACGAAAATTCAACCCAATTACAATACTTTCCTTGTATAATAGCGGTAAGAAAATAAAAACACGGCTACAAAGTCCAATACGCTGTATCTTCGCCAATACTGATCCGATATATACGATTTTTAATTAACTTTAAAATGATTTGATGTGACAACTCAAAGGACTTTCTTTATCGCTTTGGGTACAAACCCCAATACAATTTTTGTATTTTTTATATCTTCGCTAATATTGGTCCCATTAATTTTTTTTTTTTTCTTGTTTTACTTAACTTTCAAATGAAAATCTGGAATGTTTCGAGAGATTTACAGTTTTCGAGTTATTCGAAAAACTAAAAAAAAATTAAGGTTTCCATGGGCAGAATACTTAAAATCATGACTGCTAAATGCAATTAACTGTAATTTATCCTACTAATTGCTAGCGCGATTCGGATTTATTGTATTATGTAGACAATTTAATTACCTTTTAAATGATTACATACATAATTTACCATGAAATGCATACTTTCTGAGTTATTGTTTTTTTCTTGCATTTTCTCGGGTACAAACCTAATACGAATTCGGATATTTCAAGGATTTTAAGAAGACTATAGGCAAGTTTCATTCAAAATCGTTAAGTCGTGACACAGACCAATGGCTAAAAATGTTTTCTTTTGACTCAGAGGTCTCTTTAACGTTAATATCTATTGAAAAGAAGGACAAACTGGACTTAATCATTATGGTGGAGATATCGTTGACCGCAGAAGTAATCAACATCGATGGATAAATAGTTTCTTTAAAATAGCATATAATTATATTTGTACATTTTATTATATATTCTATCCTTTTGAATCCATTTCAAATCCACTGTATTTGTTCACATTAAAATAAAAAAACACATCAAAAATACATGACATCGCTCCAATAAAACTGAAAACTGATGGAATAAGAGATCTCAAGTTCGCACTAAAATTATTTCACACCAATGGTTCGTTAGCGGATGCCGACTTAACCAAGAACGATAACTGGATATACCGATTCACGTATGAAAAGGAAATTTTCAGAAATCTTAAATGCTATTGAGACTATTACTAGAAACGCTGGTGCATTATAAGGCAAATTTATCTCTGAACACGACCTACTTAATCTCATTTCCATCGAACACATAAGAGAAAGACGTATGGGAGAGTTTCCGAAACGTGAAACGTACCAAAAAATAAGTGATGAAAAGAACTATTTTTCTTCAAACTTAAAACAGATACTTAAGGGCATTCATCCAGTTTCTCCAACGTTATCCCAGCACCAGGTAGGATTATATATAAGAGAAAAAGACAAAAACGAAATAGTTAAAATGTTTATTATAACTGCTTGTTTTGACTATTTGAAAAAAAAAAAAAAAAAACGTTGAACAATGTTATCAATTTCTTCATATTAATCTCTATTTCAATATAAATATAAAACAATTTAACAAGGGAAAACTCTCTTGTTTTATAACATGTATTTTATACAAGACTATTTATCTCTAAAAAAAATTATTTTCAATATTAGGATGTAAATGGAAGTTCCAAAAACGAAGCCTAGAATCTCTAAAATAATGATAATGATAAACAACTAAATTTCGATATTTCAACAATTCAGGCATCATCAGGCTAGATGAAGAGAGAAAAAAATAAAATAAATGTAGCACATTTCACATCCACAATCCAAAAATACACCAACCAGAGGCAGCACGCCACCTTACACAGTTACCCACACACACACACTGGAGGAAAAGAGAGGCAACATGTCAACAGCTGGAAAAGATCAAATTAAAAACAGCTGATCATAAAAAAAAACAGAAAATACATATACCAAAAAAATAAAAAATGTACAAAAGACTATAAAAATAAATCAAATAATAAAAAAAAAAAGAAAAGAAATATATCAAATATAAATAAAAAGGAAAGTAAAAATGGTTATACGGCTATTTCTCAAAATATATTAATATACAAGAGCAACAACTCAAAAAGAGACATAAAATAATTTTTAGAATATGAATGGAAATTTCAAAATACTTTTTTTTTTAAAACAGCCTTTAAAAAAAATATAAGAGATTTCAGGCTTCGTGTATGGAATTTTCTGTCAATTATTTGATGTCTCTTTTTGAGTTTTTACTCTTCTATATTAATAAATCTCAATGTTAAAAATAAATTTTAAATGCTACTTTAAACTACAAGTTGTCCATAACAAGCATTCTGAATACCAACTCTGGCTAAGAGATCATACCTTGCTAACTATGCCTCGAACAAGACGTCAACGGGATCCTGAGAAGACGGGCCTCGAATAAAACTGACTGGGTGTGGTGAGACGGGAGGCCGCCTGGTTATCGACCAACCCAGCGCCGAATAGAGGATTATTGTAGGACATGCCTTCGTGTCCAACCTTAGGAGTTCCCTATCAGCCCTGTCTTGTCTCTACTCCTTTCGGTACTAAATACATAACTTCTTATGTTCAAGCTCAAAACGGGTTATAAATGCAGAAGGTAATTAAATTATGATTTAAAAAATTATTCGACTTTCTCCTATGCCTTAAAGATCATAAAAGAAATAACAGAGATAAAATACTACCAGAAAAACTAATAATGACCATCATAAGGCTGAAATTTTATTTCTTTTAACAATCCATAATAAAATCAATCTATTATTCTTAAATTCCAAATTCACATGAATAATGGAGTGTGTATGGCGATAATAATAATAATTTTTATTGAAAGGTTACAAACAAAGTCTTTATTCTCTCAAATCGTAGTAAATAAGTAACAAGTCGACGTTGATATGCTGAATGTTGATATCAATCTTGATAAACTACAAAATTACATAATGCAAAATGGAGATAATCTACACTATAAATAGTTCACTTCCAAAGCCAATTACAGGCAAACCCGATTTTAACCACCTTTTTATACGATAATAATAAAATCGTATATTATTATTATTAGTATGCAAGAGCAAAAGCTCAAAATGAGACATAAAAATAACAAAAAAGAAGCCAAGAGTCTCAAAAATCATCAAGACTGTAGGAGAGAAATAAATAAAATATTTAAAAAAAGAAAGCCTAATAAAGAACAAAATGCAGAACGTCTCGCATCCAGATTCAAAAAAGTCACTAACCAAAGACAGCACCCCACACCAAGACACCCAGGCACATACTGAGGGAAAAGGAAGGTTACATGACAACAGCTGGGGAAAGTTGAAATATAGACAGCTGATCATAAAAAAAAAAAAAAATACTAATACTAATACTAAAAATCTAGAAATGTATAAAATATCATTAAAATTAATTAAATAAGAAAAGATAAACCAAATACAAGAGAAACTAGTATATATGCACAGAAGCGGAAGATCTTTACAAAGAAAAAAGTGGATACACGACTATTCCACAAAAGTATAGTAATACGCAAGAGCAAAAGCTCAAAATGAGACAAATAATTGTTAGGACATAAATGGAAAAGTACCAACAAAGAAGCCAAGAATCTCAAAAATAACAGAAATAAATAACAAAAATCAACTGTCGATATTTCGCCAGTTGATTTTTTTATTTATTTCTGTTATTTTTGAGACTCTTGGCTTCTTTTTTGGTATTTTTCCATTTATGTCCTAACAATTATTATTATTATTGGCTAGTAATTAACTTCTATTTGAGATACTAAATAATTTTGTTAGTGGTGTCTTATTATTTGTAATTTAAAATTAAAAAACTCGCCTACACATTCACTCTACTTTGGCTGTAGGGACGAAGGAGTAGTAATTCTGGTTTCAACTTTCGAGGAGGGATTAATTCTGAAGATAAGAAAACTTCAAGAGTTTGAAGAGAATCTTAGCAGAGTTTTATGAGGCGAATATTAAGTATTTAAAAGCTGTTCATTCTTAATGGTGAACCAGATAATTTTTAAATTGTTTTCAAAGTATTCGATTTATATTATCTATAGTTTAACTTTATAGAAATAAGATTATAATTTGGTTTAATATTCAATATTATCATATTATTTGGTGTAAAATCTTCATTTGAGAAATATCTAACTACATTATTTATTATTAACACAGAAGAGCAAAAACTCAACAAGGGACATATATGCATATCTTATAACAGTTTAAAAAGACAAGTCAATTAGACTCAAAGACATCTACACAAATACTAGTTGATGTGTCTTTTCAGACTTCTGATGTAAGATGTGTAGCATTTTGTTATCTGCAAATATGTTATCTTATATTTTCTGCCCCCGCTATTTTAAAGATTCAAGACTTCGGAGTGTGAAATCTACCATTTATATCCTTATTAATATTGTAATATGGGATTACTGAAAAACACTTTTTGGGACAGTCTGTACATCAAAACTTTTGAATTTTGAAATATGAACCATTTTTTTTTCCTTGAGAATTAGTTTCTCATCATCACCAACATAATATAAGACCTTTTTTACCGCTTACGCAGTGTGAGGTTGTCCTTAGCAGAGCCTGGACCAGGTTATCCTCTCCTGTACCAGTTGCCTCCTCCTTCTCCAATCTAATAAACGCTTCTCTTCACTCCTTCCCTCCCAGGATATTCGGGGTCTTCCCCTAGGTCTCCTGCCTTCCACTTGAGTCTCTAGGTCTTCCCGGCAACTTTATCTTGGCTCATCCTGAGAAGGTGTTCGAACTATCTTAACTTTTGTTCTTCCAGAATTGTTTCCACGGGCTTAATTTTGGGACTCGCTCGGGTGGTAGTGTTGCGAATCCTGTCTCGTCTAGTCTTTCCATCGACTTTCCGCAGGTAGCGCATTTCCATTGCTTGTATTTGTCTTAATTATGTTTGGAAGTGAGGGTACAGGATTCGGATGAATATGAAAGGATGGGAAGGAACGTAGATTTATATACTGCGATTTTTCTCCTCTTAGACCTAGAATTGGTTTCTATTAGATCAAATTGATTACCCTTGTTTCTATTTCCTTAATATCATAAAAATTAAGTTATGAAAATTTTAATTTCTGAGAAAAAGGAACATACCGAATCAAAAACATGGAATTTTTGGACGTAAAATCGTGTACGAGTATGTTAAATCAGTTATAATCCCAAAGAATTTTTATTGATAAATCTACCTTTTCGTAGATTTATTGATACATTTGTACTCAAGTTTCTACAATAGGAAAAACATTAAATAAATTAATTTTAACCCCCATTCTCCCTTCCACCCCCCAAAAAAATCTAAAAACATTTTTAGTAGATTTAGAATTTCCAATAATCTTTAATGCTTTATTAAAGAATATAACTATCTTAATGCTTTATATATATATATATATATATATATATATATATATATATATATATATATATATATTAGAGGGGGGTCGGGGTGGCCGAGCGGGTTAGCGCGCTTGCAAAAGTGCACCTACTCACAAACCCAAAGGTTATGAGTTCGAATCCCGGCACCAGCCCTACTTTAATTTAATTAAAGTAATAATTCAAGAAATTTATCACTTCTCCCCTCGGGTATGTGAGACCCGTCAGCCTACTGGAGGCTACTCACACAGACCGGGCGTAGGAGTGATGACCCTACCCCGTGTACATTAATTGTGAATCGCGTTGTGGTTTTCCAGGACATAAAATAGCCGCCCGGAGGTTTGGTCCATGGACGGTCTGTCTCGGGGAAAGAAATATAGGTCCTCGTGCGCCTGCTGACTCCGAACAGCCATAATCCGTGGATCTAGACCGATTTGTCACTGTCCTTGAACCCGAGTGAGTCGGTGGGAAGGACACTGCCGAATTGGCCCCAAAGGGACCGGTTATGGAGCAATGGGCAGCCTGCCGCTGCACCATGGAAACCATGGTTCGCAGCAACGTGAGGTTGGGTGACCCCCTCCAGGCTGTCTGTGCTCCCGCAAGCAATAAATGTCTGTAAGAACACCACATCGCGCGGCCAAAGATCTACAAGGTCTATAGAGCCAACCGGAAAAAAAAAAAAAAAAAATATATATATATATATATATATATATATATATATATATATATATATATATATATATATATATATATATATATTAGAGAGAGGGGAGTTAGAATTAAATTATTTGACGTTTTTGCAGAACGCTACATTTTTTTTTGTAAATTGGTAAAATCTTTAGAACAAATGTATCAATAAACCTACGGAAGGATCTACGATAGATTTATCAATAAAAAATCTTTAGAAATACAACTGATTCAACGCGCACGATTTTACGTCCAAAAATTCCATATCTTTGATAAAGTAAGTTCCTTTTTCTCAGAAATGGAAATAGTTACAGAATTAAAATTTTAATTTATTTAACAGAATTAATTTAAGAAATTAAAATGACTAAATTTTAATGATATTAACGAAATAGAAACAAGGATAACCAATTTGACCGAATAGAAACTAATTCCCAATGAAAAAATAAAAAGGAAAACAAATTGGTTTATATCATGTTTCAAAATTTTGATGCCCCCCGTCCCCAAAACATTAATGACCTTTTAAGAGACCACTCTCACCTGCTCTGAGGAACTATTACAAGCTTTTCTTTTAATTTTTATTCTTTTTCGTTAATTTATTAAATGTAATGATATAATTTTTTAACTCCCGGGACCGGCTGTGGAAGATAATATATTTATTCTGATTTACCAGCTATGAATCGTCTCAGCGATCGGAAGAGTCTCCTGGAGCACACCCAGTCTCTATAAAGTGAGTAACTGTATCTTCAATGGGTTGGGAAAAAATCTGGCGGTTGCATAACAGTACGTCAAAAAGCACTACTTAGCAAGAACCGAACCCAAGAAAATGTTAATAAATAAAATGTTTGTTTTATTTTAATATTATAATTTTGATGAAAAATTATTTTTTTACTTCCTTGTACGAAGTAAAGGATGTATTGTAGTCGCGAAAATTTTCGGTTTTCAGATTTCAACGGAAATATCCATTTTGACTATCCCTGAATCCATTTTGACTAGTTTCGTCGTGGCGTCTGTACGTACGTACGTTCGTACTTCGCATAACTCAAAAACGGTTAGGCGTAAAAAGTTGAAATTTTGTATTTAGGATTGTTCTAAAATCTAGTTCTGAACCTCCCTTTTTGGTCACTGCTTAATCACCGGAAGTGGTACTTTACTTGAAGGTTATAACTGATTTCCATAAAAAATTATATTAAAATATCTCTTGGAACTAAGGAAAAAATCTCTTGGAAACTAACTAGTTTTCAGTAGGTAACTACCTACTGAAAAAAGAGAACGACATTTAATAACGGAATGAAACCTCCAGAAACAACAGTATGTGTGTGTGTCAATAGATGGGTGTCGCGACGCCGAGTTTCGTTTTTGAGATATTGCAATTTTCGGAAATTAGTAACCAAATTGAGGATCACTTTTTGAGCCAACGATTTATAGTTTAATAGGAGTACAAGGAAGTCATGTGTTGTCCACATCAGATATTTTTTATTAATGTCATTTTATTATAAAAGCTTTTTTGGTAATTGATTTAAAGTTCATAACTAAGAATCGCATACAAGAGACATTTTATAGCACATTGACATTTTTTAGTGCAATTTTAATTTTGATTTTTTTTTCAGTATATTTTACCACTTTTTATTGCATACAAATCCAATCTCCGGTTATAATATTTTAGAGGAGCCTTGTCTCGTTCAAGAGCTGTTAAGCCGCCTATTATGAATACTACCAACTTCTCGAATTAGAAAGGTTATCTTAATCTTTCATGGGTACCTAAACTAAACCTTAGGATAAACAGGTCGTAAACCTTAGATAGGATTAACTCTCCTTCTCCAAAGCACCCTTCCCCCTCCAATGCATCCATACTCCGTCCCCTTAATCCACAAAAGTGCCTTATTATGGGGCCCTAAAGCTTCCATAATCAGCTTTAGGGAAAGCTATATTTTGCTTTATCCGAGCATTTATCACCGGTATCGACACTGCGTCGTGCATTTATGAGTTATACAGGGCGGGGCTCGCACAATAGGGGAACAAGGCCATCGATGGTCGATTATTGATAATATTGTACATCCAGCATTCAGAATTGACTATATCCAACTTCCTTGTCTTCTCATATAGTGTGATTATGTCGATCTAATAATATACAATGACCTCATGGTACGTTATTTAATTGAACAAGAATAACTAAAAGCATTAACAAAAAATTAATAACAAATAAAATTACTGTCAAACAAATTTATAGATTTATTGAATTAAATCATATTACACAAAACTTTGTGACGTTTCGGAGTCATATCCCCTTCATCACGCTGCAATATTTTCTTAAGTTAGTCAATAATTTCTCTATACGCCTAATAATCCATTTCACATCATGAAATTCGTCATGTTCATAACTTGTCTAATTACTCTACCTCTTTCTTACCAAAACTGTTCAGTCTGTTGATCGGGATAAGACAACAAAATGTCACAGAGTTCATTGTAATGTGATTTAATGCAATAAATCTATTATGAGAACTTAAATTCATCAATGAATTTCGATTTGTATCTAAGGACTTACTGATAAACAAATAATAACAAGAATAAAATACAATTAAAATTGAAGTTATTATTGACACTTTTATTTAAATATTGATTAATTCAACCTTTTTTTTATTATTATTTGGAAATAATAAACCATAGAGTAATAATTTGCAGCGTTTAAAAAAAAAAATTAAATCTATGATTGATATATTCGGTAACGTATAAACATTAAAACAATTTGTAAAAAAAAATTACTAAGAATGTTCCTACATTTAATTAAAAAAAAAAAGGAAATAATAAATGAATAAAAAAACGATTAATAAGAAATTATGGCCAAGATTATTACCTTTCTACGTAGTGAGAAAGAAAAGAAAATCAATTTAAAGCAAACTTTCCCCTTCCCTCCACTGACCTCAGACCTAACTACGTTTCGGTCAAGTAAGGAATAGATTATTCGAACTAAAACAGATAATTGTAAATCACACTGATCCACCAGCTGATTCCAGTCCGGTTGAATCCTTTAAGGTTTGTGAGGGCTTACACAATACAAGTAATTTTGATTATGATTATGACGCCTAGAACCTTAATAGATTTTAAGGAATAAATTCTTAACGGATTTCGTCGGCATATCGAAGTGTACTGATGAACGCAGCCATTGAAACAATTGTGGTTTTCAGAGGACGCGACCTCCGCCATGTCAAGGAATTCTATAATTGTCTTCGATTACAATTTTATAGGAAATCATGAAACTTGCTAACGAATTTGATTAAAGTATTAATGACTAAAAAACCGCTACAAATGATCACAAAATGGTTAATTATTTTCTAAATGATAGATGTTGCAAGAAGTTTTAGTCCGCGTTTTAGATTCAGGGGGCACACAAACATATGGATCTATTGAAAATCGAACATCGAAAATTTTACCCGATTATAATAACTTCCTTACATAAAGGATAAGAAAAGGAAAACAAATATATTTTTTTATGTTTTAGTATAATAATTCCAGTATACTTTATATTTTTACTCAATCTTCACAAATGACCGAGATAAGGGCGTATATAAAATCTCTAGTCAGCCACCAATTTGAAACAATTGTGGTAATGTCGAGCTTTGAGGATTGTTCTAGGATGACCAGTGACTTCGGTGCCAAAAAAAATTGGCCCATCTGTCGAGAACGGCGGGTTTTTTTTAAATTTCATTTTTGGATTCTACGTATCTTGAACCACACATTTTGAGAAGGAGTTAAAATTAATTTTTTTGGTATATTACATGGTTCATTAATAAAAAAAATAAATCCATATGACTTTGAGACTAAGACAACCAGATCTAAAAGGGCCTGATGTATAATTATCACGTGTTCGATTTTATCATTGATTAAATTAATTTTTTCTTCGTATAGAAAAAAGAAAAACACAATATCATGCGAAGCAAAAAACCACCGACAAAGTTGCCGCAATCCGTTATGGCCAGGTGCTCTGCAGTACCTAACACATCTAAACACACCTGCCTGCTCCCTACACCTGTCCAGGAACCGCTTCAGTTAAGACTGAACACCTGCGATTCGAGATCTAAAACACGCTATTCAAATCCGTGGTGGAGTTTCTCTGTCCTGAGCTTCTTTGTTCCCAGCTAATTTAAAATAATTTCATTAGAATAATCTGATGAAGCTTTTGAATCACTATCCTACCAATGATTATGATTTCAGGTGAAACATGACAAGATTAATCAAAATAGATAATTAGAAACAGGATTAATTAATGTGTTACTTCTTCAAATCAGAATCCGAAATAATGAATTATTTTTAAAAACTTATCTTCAATCAATTTGCCTTGAGCTTAATTGCTAGAGTTTTCTGTTAGTATTTTTTAGGCGTTACGGGAATCTAAAAATATATATTGGCGAATCCTTTCAAAATCTAAAAAAAGCATATTTAACATCACAGAAATTCAATTAAATACAATAAAAACCACACATCACTATATAGACATATAGTAAACAGCACAAATGCCCATGAAATCAGTTTTGATAAGGTGATAATTTTAGGTAGGGAAAAAATACAATAAGAAAATGTACTGATAAAAAAAATACATACAAAACGCTTTAAATGTAAAGGAAGAACTTAAGTTTATCCCAGACATCAGGAATAATGATATATTATATGACTAAGCTATATAATATGGAAGGTCAAACATGGAAAATAACTTTAAAATGTTTATTTTTTAAATTTCGGTAAGCATAATTATTTTTTGCAATTTCAATGTTTTTGTCACAAGAATCAATTAATCAATTAAATTCAAAGAAAATTTATGCCTTGAAAAAAAAAAGAAGAAATTAGTCATTTTAACTTTAGTTATATCAGCTTCGAGTTTTACAGAGAATGGTACTTATCCCAGCACAAATCAATGCCTTTTGTTGCAACTTTATATAAATTATCTAAAAATGTATATGTAATGTAAATATATTGTCTAAAAATGAAATCAATTATATATGGAGACACCAACTGATTAATTGGCCCAACGTTTTTTACATATCTCTAATATAAAAACAATTTTCTGTATTTACTAAGCTAATTTGTATTTTTGTACGTAAATCCTAAATATTGTAACAAAACATTGAATATGAAAAATTGATGTTATTTTAAAACCGCCACTTTATTTTATTCTTAATATATTTTTGAAAAATTAGTGGAGCTACATCATACAACTTTGGAAAACGTGTTTTACCCATGGGTAAAACCACATTTTTCAGAAACGTGTCTTACCCCTTTTTCAGAAGCTCTAAAATTATGAATATACGGCAGAACAAGCCATTTAGTTAACATATTATTTTTCCTCTCTGTTCTTTATAATTCTACAATAAATGAAGTTTAACAACAATGCTATAAATATATCAATTATCATTGCTTCTAAATAATTCCTAACAATGAGCTTCCCTTCTTCTTTGTCTTCTTAACTTCGTATATTCGTAATAAGGAATAAAAAAACTTTTGAAACGGATACAAACATCACATCCGAATGTCATCCAGTAGACCACCTACCTCTTATTTTGTTACGTGAGATAAATTCATATTCCTGAAGTGATATCAAGTTATTTTTTTATTTACAATTAGGGGCACTTCCACCGGACGGCAGAATTGAAGAGGCGGCATATTTCCAGTGATTTTTTAAAAAAATAATTTCTTATCACTTTTTTCTGCTTAGATTTAATTAATACAAAAGAGCACAGCTCTTGTAGATATAAATATATGTAAATTTCTTGCCATGAGTCTAAATAGATATACAAGTGCAATTAAAAAGAGATACAATTCAATAAAAATATTTATTACTCGAATTTCGCTCAGTGTTATTCTTCAAAGCATAGACCATCAATGCCAATTACTCTAACCCATCTTTCTACCAGAAGTTGAATTTGATTGTCCTTGGTTTTCAAGGCGGGAAACCCCTCACATCCAGATTTGACATTCCTCTTGTTTTTGAAGTGGCTTTTAAAAATTGTGCCATTGACCGTAAAAGACCATAGCCAAACAATGCAATATCAAGACTGTAAGGAGGGTGGGATAAGATGCTAACACTCAACATTTCTGAAAATCTTTCTTTGAATAAGAGTGAACGATGGGCAGCAGCAAGGTCTTGCTGAAACATCACTTTGATCAAAGCAGGTAACTCTTTATAAGGCACAAACTCATTATATCAACGTACAATTAAATGATCTTTACAATCGGTTACATCTTATCTTTATTTAAATAGTTTGGCAGGGCTTAAATGCCGAATTTTCAAAATTTCTTCCTCTAAAACAACTTTAATTTTGTTTATTTGATATACACCATCTCTCATTGACAGTAGTAATAAAAATGGATAAACATGAACCATGAAAGAATTTTATAATTAAATAAAGGAGAAAAAAGAAAAGTACTTTCTTAGGTTGAAAATAAACTTCCGAAAATAAGAGCAGTAATAAACCGTTGGCAAGCTTAAGATTTTAGAAAAATTACTGTCTAGTATATAAAGAAGGAGATAGTATTTAACAAATGTAGAGTATTTATTTTTTAACTAGATAAACCATAACTCGAATATAGTGAAATTATCGTACAACAATTGTTTAAATCAAGCTTTTTTATTGTACTTTTATTATTGCTTTAGAACTATTCTTAAAAATGGATAATAAGGAAAAAGAGCAGTCAAAATTGTGTGATGCGCGCATCGCACCAGATTTTTTACTTCTTATATCACTATAATCATTTAGTATAATATTTCAAATTTCCATATATACAATTCTAATGTTTCATATCACGCCATCTAATCTTGCTACATTTATTTATTTCTGTATTATGTACTAGCACTCATGAAGCCAGCAATTAACGCAGTAGCTTATTTATAGTGTGTTTCTTTTCTATCCGCATCACAAAAACATCTCTTTTATTTGGTTCCTGATTCTCAATTTTTTTTTCACTTAATGAAATTTTTTTTTCTCAATGAATCGATACTGTAAAATATGTGTTCATTATTATTGCCCAGAAATATATTTTTAAAGATCAGCCTAAAAGGCGTAGAAAAGACACCTCTATCGATTGTGGGCCGATAGAGCAGCGATTCGGAGCCGGCGTTCGCTACTTTGGCCTCAGGGGAACGATCTCCAGGAACAGGCCAAGGTCTCGTTGGAAATCCATACTGCCCACCGGGGAGCCTCAGCACCAAACGATACCTACGGCTTTATCTAAGTCTAGCACATACCAATAATATATTGTAATAAGAGTTATTCCCCATTAAAATATTTTATTTCAAAAATCAATATAAAAAACTAACTACTTTTTTAGTCCTGTGTATAGTGAATTTAATTATTTTTTACGATTATGATATGGACATCTTTCTTTAACTGTTTGGAGGTGGATGATAAAAGCTAGATTGTCTCTAGAACACCATAGATTCCGAAATATAAGAGAAAAAAAAACGACGCCCTTTCAAAAAAATTTCCATCTACTATAAAATAGTCTGATAGCCCGAGGAAATTTTATCCATTGTCAGGAAAAGTTATTATTTCTTTTGTGCAAATTTTTTATTGTAGATAGGCCCTAACAAAAGCCACAATTAAAGCGCCAAAACAAATTGCTGCGGCAATTACAAGCTGCGGTGATAAAATACCTAAAAATTACCATTTTCTAATTTTTTTTGTCGCGAAAAGTCGTTAAAAAAAAAAAAAAAAAAAAACCTGTACCACTATAACTTGGGTAAGGACCGTACTGTTTCAAAGCCAACGGTTGTGTAAGGAGGTGATTTGGCCGAGATCACGCTCAACCGCCAGGTTTTTCCCCCAATTAAGGGTACCCACTTTATAGAGGCTGGGTGAGCCCCAGGAGGGTCCCCCGATCCCACAGGGTCGATCCGCGACTGAATACAGAATAAATAATTATCTGCCTCAGCCGGTCTCGAACCCGGGACCTTGAGATTAGTAGCGCAGTGCCTAACCCACTGAGCTACCCCGCTCCCGAAAAAGCCGTTAAATTATATTTAAAATTTTATTTTAAAATTATATTAAAATATAATGCAAAACTTCTCAAATTTGGTGCATAAGATTTACATATGAATACAAATAGCATTATAAATTTTGCTTAAAATTGGTAAACCGGAAGTGTTACTTTACTTGAAGGTCACATTAGACTTTCATCAAAAAATATATTAAAATGTAATGTAAAACATCTCAAATTTGGTAAATTATATTATATCAATATAAATAATATAATAGATTTAGATTGAAATTGAAGAGCCGAAAGGGGTATTTTACTTGAAGGTCAAAATAAACTTATATCAAAAGGTATATTGACATTTGATACAGACATCATATGGTTCGGTGATAAAGGTTATAAACGCGATTTTTTCCCACTCAAATTAAACAATTTTATTACTTGTTGTTAAGTGTAAAAATTGAGTGTAAACTTTTTTTTTCCTCCTCATTTGTGAGCTGAACAATTCTGCTGCAAGAGAATAAGATGGTTAATAAGAATAAGCGGGTTCTGCCGTTTGAAATATTGAAACCGTGGATTTCCAATGCTTTATCCAGTGACCTAGACAGTTCAAATGTTTTCAAGGAACACGAAGAAATTTCCCGGAACTTGTTGAAAACTGAAAGAAAGCGACATATAGTTACGGATAAGACCTCCAGAAACAAGAGCTTATGTGTGTCAATAGATGGATGTTGCGGCGCCGAGTGTCGTATTTGAGATACTGCTATCATCGGAAACTAATAACCAAATTCAGGGTAACTTTTTGAGCCACCGATTTATAGTTTAATAGGCGTACAAGGAAGTCATGGGGTCAGATCCAAATCAGATATTTTTTTAACAGGAATTCGATTTTTGAACGGATTTACATAAGAACGATTATAACTTATATATATAGTTGTTTCGTTTCCTATATACCATCCCAAAATATGCATTATCAATATCTCTCAGCTTTCTTGCCACCTGATATCATAAATTTAGTTGACTACTTTAATTTTTTTTTTTTTAATAGACATTTTAGACTGTTTCATTTCAAGTTATCAGTTCCCAGGATTTACTTTATGTCCTTATTAAGCTATGTTTGCTTTAAAACGACTGGCATGATTTCGGAGTCCTTCATTTCTAGGGCAATTTCACCGTCTTTGATACCTTGATGTCGTGGAGTCCACATTATGGTAAGCTTATTGCCTCTTGCCAGTTATTAGATGACGTCAAGGCAATCCAAACTTCTCTCTGATATAGGACTGAAATGCCATGAATCATTTCAGTACAATTAAAACACTTCATAATATTACACTGTTGTATGCAGTATTGTACGATTTCGGCAAAATTATTTTTAAAAAACAAAACAAACTTTACCAATATTTCCAATTCTACGTTAAAAATAGTGGAATATGATTCTTCGATCGAAGTGAAGGCTTCTATTTAGCCCATGGCAGGGGTTATCGGCCTTTGCATGATGCCTCGTCGTATATTACAGAATAAATAAATAATTAAAATTTCACAGATAGAACAAATATATTATCTCTCTCAGTTTACTTTATGGGTTATATATTGGGCTTAACCCTTGAATTAATAATAATAACCGTACCTATTCTCATTTAAATCATTAAGATTCATAAACTATACTAATATGTAGATTGATTTTTTCCATATAATAAAGAACAAAGTTATCTCTGATAGCTACTTGGTAGGAGTAGCTAACAAGTACATCAGAACGTTATCGATAAATTCAATAAGTTAAGGGATAATTCTATAATTTTCTTCCAGATTAATTCCATTCTCTCCAGTCCCCTTTGGATATAGGTATGTATCAAGAACCATGTAGCAGGAAACCTCATTGCCACAATCTAAAGGATATGTCCGCACTGTTCAACTTTTCGTTCGACACTCGATTCGACTTTGCATCGGCATTTTGAGAGGGTCGCGATTTAGTTTTTTTTTTTTCTACGTTTTGACCAATGTGCGTCGCTCTGCCCTAATGATGGCCTAAAACTTAGGCGGAAAAGTCGGCACGCAATTTAATAAGTTTTTCTTATATTGAATGCAATCCCAAACCGGCATCTCCTACAAATGGCCGCTACCGATTAAGCTTTTTAATTATACATATATTTTTTAAACATAAGAAATAGAGGAGGTATTACAGAGAATAAAAGAAAAGAAAAAGATTGAAAAAATGTAACTGCAATAATCGAATTGAAAACTTAATTATACAAGTAAATTAAAACGAAAAATACAAAAAACAAATAACTAAGGTCGTATTTTTACTTGAAAATAGCAAAATAGCTGTGCTGAGATAAAAAAAAAAGAAAGAAATAAAATGGAAATGAGACGGATATATAATGCACTCCCTCCCTTCTCGGATGACCTTTATTTTCGAGTACAATAGTATATTATTTTCGGACGAAAAACGAATAAAAGAATGTGAAAAAAGTTCAATAAGCTGTAGCTTTATTAATTACTGGTCCGATTTCGATGAATTTTCTTCTTTTTTTTTTATGAGTAATTTAATTAAAAATATAAGGGGTTTTAGAGATGCACAAATCCTTAAAAACTGCGGGAGTGGGAGAAAAAAGTCGAGACTCCCAAAAGGAACTTCTCTAACACAAACTCGATTCACGTACAAAATTTCAACCATCTAGCTCAATTTCGGGGGCTTTAGAGGTGCGAAAAACCTTAAAGACCGCGAAATTTGAGGTAAACATACCGAAATTTTGACTGAAATTTATCCCAACTTTTATGCTGGAAGTATCCAAATGTGACAGGGAAAAATATGTATATATCAGTCATCAGCCATCCCCGAAACCCTCATAATCGTGTTCTAGGGGTAATGAAACGAATATAGAATGCACTTCCATCCCTCTCTGATGACCTTTGTTTTTGAGTGCAATAGTATTGTACATTATTTTCGGAGAAAATACGAACTGAAAAAAGTTCAATAAGCTGTAGCTTTATTAATACTGGTCCGATTTCCAATAATTTTCTTTTTTATTATGAGTTATTTGATAAATCTGGAGAGGTTCTAGAACCCAACAGTCCATTATTTTCGAGAAAAATACGACTAAAAAAAAAAAGAAGCATATTTCACTTATTTCGAAAAATCGTATTTAACTATAATTTGAAAAATTCGCTGTTTTTGCATTAAAAAATAAATTTTGGCTTTATATAAGAAAATAATAATATTGAATGAGTGTTCACTTTTAGATAAACATTTAAAAAAAAAAAAATCCAAATATTTGTTCTCAATTGGGAACACCGGCCGTTAAAAGGGTAATATAAACATTGTTGATCGGATATTAATTACACAATTGTGGCCGTATAACTGCTTAATTATTTTCCTAATTAATTACTACTACGTATTTGAAATTACTTTTTGAAAATACTGAGTTTTTTAGAAGGATCTAGTACACAACCTTAAAAGCCCATGTAATAAAATCACTCTGATTATTTTAAGTTAATTACTTTCCAAATTAATTACGGTTGCATATTTCAAATTACCTTTTGAAATTACTTAGGTTTATTAAAAGGTTTCAGTAAATAACCTTAAAAGCGCATTCTAGTAATAAAGTGAGAAAAAAAAAATTGTTAGCAGGAGCTCCCGAACTCTGGCGTGCTGGGCCGATCCTGCACGCAAGGCTAAGAAACTATTTCAAATAATACCATACTCAAAAGTTACGTTACAATTTCGTGCAGTGCTTAATAAATGCTCATTCCTATTTATATTTTATCATACTCCTGCAATCAAATATTAACGCTGTCCAATTCTGCACTGCGGCTTTCAATGATTTATTCATGCGTAGAATAATTCGTGTATTTTATTTATTTAAATAGAAAATTTAAGTAATACTTTTTTTTTTTATTTTATACAAATTAATTTTGTCCTTTGTACTTCTATTATGTACATGTACTAATATATTGAAAATATTTTTGTAAACAAATCATAGCATGTAGATGCATGTTCAGAACAATTGATATTATCAGAATAAAAATGTACAGACAAATTTACAGATATTCCCCAAAATAAAGAACTGAAAAAAGAAATAAATAAAAAATAATATTTCTAAGAAATTATTTTTCAGATTAAGGTAAACATTTAAAAAAATCCATTTTCTTCCCTTAATTGCCAACCCCAGAAGTACGATATTAGACTATATAATGCCAATTTTTGTTCCAACGTAAAAATTAATCTCTTTTTACTTTCTTGTACGAAGTAAAGGAAGTATTGTAATCGCGAAAATTTTCGGTTTTCAGATTTCGACGGAAATATCCATTTCGACCATCCCTGAATCCATTTTGACTAGTTTCGTCGTGGCGTCTGTACGTACGTACGTAAGTTCGTTCGTACTTCGCATGAATCAAAAACAGTTAGCCGTAGAAAGTTGAAATTTTGTATTTAGGATTGTCGTAAAATCTAGCTGGGAACCTCCCTTTTTGGTCACTGCTTAATTACCGGAAGTGGTACTTTACTTGAAGGTCATAATTGATTTCCATAAAAAATTATATTAAAATACTGTGCGAAACTTATCAAATTTAGTATTTATAATTTATATATTGATTTAAATAACATACTAGATTTTGGTTTAAATTGGAAAACCGGAAGCGGTACTTTACTTGAAGGTCATATTAGACTTTCATCAAAAATTATATTAAAATATAATGTAAAACATATCAAATTTGGTAAATAGGACTTTTATATCAATATGAATGTATTTACTAGATTTTGGTTGATAATGGTGAGCCGAAAACGGTTCTTTACTTGAAGGTTATAATAAGCTTACATCAAAAATTATATTTAAATTAAATACATAAATCATATGTTTCGGTAATAAAGGTTACAAAGGCAATTTGGTTTCCAATCCAATTAAACATTTTTAGTACTTGTTTAAAGTGTTAAATAAAGGTTTTCCTCCCATTTTGCGAGATGAACAAGTCTGGAGAAGGAGAATAAGATTTAAGTTAAGTGAGTTCTTCCGTTTAAAAGGTCGAAACTGTCGATTTCCAATGTTTTATCTATTGACATTGACAGTTCTAATGTCAAGATGGAAGACTAAAAAACTTCCTACTGAAAGAAAACGACATATAATAACGGAATGAGACCTTCAGAAACGAGAGTATGTCTGTGTGAGTGTGTGTGTGTGTGTCAATAGATGGATTTCGCGACGCCGAGTGTCGTTTTTACTGCGATCTTCGAAAACTAGTAACCAAATTCAGTATCACTTTTTAACCACGGATTTATAATTTAATAGGCGTACAAGGAAGTCATGTGTTGCCCACACCAGATATTTTAATAAAAAGATTTTGCATATTAAAAATAAAAAAATTAAGGACGATTAGGAATATACTTCGAAATTATAATCGGTAACGGATTCGGATTAATATTGAAAAAAAATTTATTATTGTAATTTACAACTGTTTATACCGATCAAATAGAAAATTATAAAGATTTAAACGAACATAATCAAAGAGAAACTAATTATTGATTGGACATTGTTGCAGCCCTATCCAAGAAACTCTTAAATTCTCACTTTCTAGAGAGATTTACCGTTAATTAAAAAAAAAATATATTCGATCGAGTTTAGATTAATTGCTAGCCATATTTCGTGAATTTTATAAAATAATTTGACATTATTATCAATTTAGAAACGTTTTCAAATAATGTCGCAGTTACTATACTTAAATTGGCCCGTATCTAAAGAAAAAATTATTTTTGAAAAACCTGTCACAAAGTTTAAAATAACTAGGAACGGTAAAGGTGAGTTATAACTAGTTTTATCTCTCGCCACTAAATATAGATATTTACTCGCCGAGTCTAGCTAAAATCATAACTTAGTTCAGGATATTAAGGCAAATATTAAGGCTGCCTCAGGTCAGTCATTGCAATTAAAAAGTTTAATACATAAAACTATAATTCGCCCAACAGATTGGAATCGTTCCAAAAAATAATAATAAGAAACAGGGTCGTACTTAGTCAATACCTACCTCGAATTGACCTTTTTAACAGTGTAATACATTAAATTGTATTTATATGTAGTAATACATATCATGCGAAGTGTTAAAATCAATAACTAAAATTGTATTATTATGTTTAAACATGTTTAAATTTTGAGTAAGAAGCTTAGGGATCCTCAAAACTTGTCTGCCACGGACCTCCAAATTCATCCTTCCGCAACTGATAAGAAAAATAGTAAAAGGAACTGTTTACGAATCATTCGAAATCACATATAAAAATCAAATAATGAATTAACCTCACTTACAGCGCCATTATATAGACGGCCATTTTGAAACCATTAAAATCAGGCTGAGCTCACCACCTACTCGGATATATGGAGTTTCATTAAGTCAGAATATCCTACCTAAGACAATCTTTTTTTCCTTCAATTGCATTATTTACTTTCCTTATTCAAGCGACATGAAAGAGTAGAAGAGTTCAAAAAGAACCAAGCAGAAGGGCAGATACAGACCAATCTAAACTGGCCATTTATTAATTTAACTTTTTAATTGAGGATCAAGCCACAAATAAGTCTACAAATCTTCCACCAACATGGTAGGCAGTAACATTCATCATTATCTCCCACATCAAGTCAATAGTACGAATTAACCTAATAGCAAAATTGTTTCCCTTTTCTTTCCTTGTATATATTTTTTGGTCAATACCCACTTATTTTGTATGCACTATTTTTGCATCACTCTCAACATAATTTAGAATTATTTTTTTTTTTTATATATATTTATTTTCACTATCCTATAAAGTCCCACCAGTATTCATATCCCAAATTTTCAATTAGTAGATCTTAGAGTAATATTTACCTCACACCACACTAAATTATCGAGATCAAGCGATAACATCCTTGTAAAGGTTAAAATCATCAAAAATTTTATTAATTAATTAAAACTGCTAAGGGTCAAGTTCCTAAATGAGAGAATAAACTCAATTAAACGTACACCTACAGGAACTACAAAAAATATGACAAAAAATTAGTTAACGTCCGCGTGATGGTATAGAAGGATCAATCTAATTAAGGATTGATAAATTATTTGGCACTTCTATAATTTTATTTTTATTAAAAACTAGTTTCGAATGTTATACATTCACCTTCAGTTCAAGGTTTAAGTAGATTATATCAAACAGAAAAGTTTGTATTAATTTGTTCTCGCAGTGAACTAGTAATCTAGATGGCACTAAAATTACTAGTTTATTGCGAGAACAAACCAATACAAACTTTTTTCTTTGATATAATCTACTTAAACCTTGAACTGAAGATGAATGTATAACATTCGAAACTAGTTTTCAATTAAAAGCAAAATTATAAAAGTGGCAAATAATTTATTAATCTCTAATGACAAAAAATTGTTTGAAAATTAAATATTAGTTTAAGGATGTACTAGAGCGTAAATTTAATGCAAAAAAAAAATAATAAAGTGAGGCCCATCACATAATTATTTATTAAACATTGATATCGATATATATATATATATATATATATATATATATATATATATATATATATATATATAAAATCGAATACGGAATACCTTTTATTTAAATACAATGAGAGACAGAAAAAGAAAAATTTTAGGAGAAAAATAGAGAAAAAGCTATGAGTTAATTTTACTGCATATTGTTACCACGACTAAATGATAGGATTTGAAAAATTATCACCCAGACGTTGTTTGAGTTAATTTATCTAAAACAAACAAAACTAAAGTATCTAAGCCTGTATAGCACATTTACTTACTTTATCTTTGTTACCGTTGCAAATATCAATAAATAATTTAATAAAGAGTGGAGCAAATTTGAAATGATATATTCATCAAATTTCAAATTGAAATTTAGTTCTATACCATAATAATTATAAATTAATCCAGTAAGCAATTTCCAGCCGCATTACGAGGTTGTTTGAATGTGAAACTTTTTTTTTTATGCAAAGTCTATTCTTTTATAAGGAAGCACAAAAATAGCTCGCTGTCTTAAATAGCTAATTGGATTGAAAATATACAACTTGATCACAAGAAGCCATTTTCATTTGTTTATAACCTGAAGCCTTTGGCCGGAGAGAGGTTAAAACTGGTTGAAACCGGACACCTCCGGTTCGAGAAAGCACGCAACAGGCCTCGATTGTATAACAAATTTACAGAGGAGTAATAAGGAGGAACACATAAAGTAAATAATTCCGTAGAGAAATTTACCTACCTGTTGTACACAACCATGATACGAGAACCAAATCTGCAAAAAAACACAGTAAAAACTAATTATTAGATAAGAATTGGGTAAAATTTCAAATTCCACCGAAACCCGTCACAGACAAAATTCTATTAAAACAACATAAACGAAGAGATTAACCGTTTAGAACAAAAATTAGTTCTTCATTAGTTCATTATTTCTAGACCGGTATCTACGGTCAAATACATCATACAAGTAGCAATGTTAACACATACAAATAATAAACACTGATTGATGACTTAATGAATAATCACAACTTTTCAACAGTCCTAAAATAATAATAAAATAATAATGAGGTTTATTTTCGGAAGTTTGATACTCAATTACCCCGCCAACAAATGCTTTCTTCACTTAATCCCGTCGAAATCCAATCTACAAGATTTTTATTTTACAACCTAATACAATCCTTTAATCCACGGCTATGCTTACGATCAACGGTTCAGCAATTATAAATAACACATGACTTCCTTGTACGCCTATTAAACTATAAATCGGTGGCTCAAAAAGTGATCCTGAATTTGGTTACTAGTTTCCGAAGATCGCAGTATCTCAAAAACAACACTCGGCGTCGCGACATCCATCTATTGACACACACATACACACACAATTAGGGAGGAAAACCAGTATTTTACACATCCATTATATTCGACTTGATGCTAATACGTCAATTATTTTCATAGAGTAATTTTGGGACAGACAAATAAGAATTTTCCGCCGGTTTTTGCTTTTTCTTCTTCATTTCTGATTTCAGAGTAATCCTGTGCAAGAAAAGATTATTTACAAGTTGAATATACTCCAAACGAAATGCAAGCGTAATCCATATATATATGAATGTCCTGTACCGTTTACATTTTTAACTATGATTGTATATCATACACTGTTGTGTAAAAAAGAATATACTATATAACCGATAAAAAATATCTGATGTGGACAACACATGACTTCCTTGTACGCCTATTAAACTATAAATCGGTGGCTCAAAAAGTGATCCTGAATTTGGTTACTAGTTTCCGAAGATCGCAGTATCTCAAAAACAACACTCGGCGTCGCGACATCCATCTATTGACACACACATATACACACAAATAGGGAGGAAAACCAGTATTTTACACTCAATTTTAACAATTAAAACAAGTACTAAAAATATTTAATTGGATTGGAAACCAAATTACGTTTGTAACCTTTATTACCGAAACATATGATTTATGTAATTAATTTAAATATAATTTTTGATGTAAGCTTATTATGACCTTCAAGTAAAGTACCCTTTTCGGCTCACCAATTTTAACCAAAATATAGTAAATACATTCACATCAATATAAAAGTCCTATTTGCCAAATTTGAGATGTTTTACATTATATTTTAATATAATTTTTGATGAGTCTAATATGACCTTCAAGTAAAGTACCGCTTTCGGTTTTCCAATTTAGACCAAAATCTAGAATGTTATTTAAATCAATATATAAGTTATAAATACCAAATTTGAGAAGTTTTGCATTTTGCATAGAAGTATTTTAATATAATTTTTGATGGAAATCAATTATGACCTACAAGTAAAGTAATACTTCCGGTAATTTAGCAGTGGCCAAAAAGGGAGGTTCACAACTAGATTTTACAACAATCCTAAATACAAAATTTCAACTTTCTACGGGTAACCGTTTATGAGTTATGCAAAATACGAACGAATGTACGTACAGACGCCACGACGAAACTAGTCAAAATGTTTTTTTCCGTTGAAATCTGAAAACCAAAAATTTTCGCGATTACAATACTTTCTTTACTTCGTACAAGCAAAAAAGCAAGTAGCAAGTAAAAAACTTAAAAAAAAAAATAGAAACAGATAGAAAAAATCTGCAGCATAAGTGATTATGACATAATTTTTCAGACGAGAAAAAATCTTCTGAAACCTTCTAAACTCACAAGTTAATACAACTGGTCATAGACAAGAGATAACATAAAAATAAAGCACTTTATTCGATTTGGAATCTTTTGTTAGAGATGAAAAAGTATTACTATAATAACACGCATTTTCCAACTTTAATCTTGATTTTATTTATTATTGAATTTCAATTCATTAACATATTGTAGATTCCAAAAATGTCTCCAAGTTTTATGATGTATTTTCTTAATATTTATAGTTAACTATCACCATTTTATCTAATGACCATATCGTCACTTAAGAGCAGAAGTAGGATAATTCCAAAAAATAACTTTGGAGAGGGTTTTTTAATTTTTGTTTTATGGTTTCATAGCATGAATATACAAACCAAATTTTTGACTTTCTAGCAGATGTGTTTCTGTGATAGGTTGCCATAGGATAATTCTGTATACTGAATTTTCTTAATCTACACTTAGCTGAATTTAGTTCTTTTTTACTTCCTTGTACGCAATAAAGGAAGTATTGTAATCGCGAAAATTTTCAGTTTTCAGATTTCGACGGAAATATCCATTTTAACCATCCCTGAATCCATTTTGACTAGTTTCATCGTGACGTCTGAGCGTACGTTCGTGCGTACGTTCGTTCGTACGTATCTCGCATAACTCAAAAACGGTTAGCCGTAGAAAGTTAAATTTTGTATTTAGGATTATTGTAAAATCTAGTTGTGAACTTCCCTTTTTGGTCAACACTTGATCACCGGAAGTGGTACTTTACTTGAAGCTCATTATTGATTTTCATCAAAAATTAAATTAAAATATAATGTAAAACTTCTCAAATTTGGTATTTAAGACTTTCATTTTAATATAAATAACATAATAAACCTTTGTAAAAATTGGTAAACCGGAAGTGGTATTTTACATGAAGGTCATTAGACTTTCATCAAAAATTATATTAAAATATAATGTTAAACATCTCAGATTTGGTAAATTAGACTTTTATATCAATATAAAGAATACAGTAGATTTTGGTTGAATTTTGGGGTACTTTACTTGAAGATCATAATAAACTTACATCAAAAGGTATATTGACATTTGATACGGACATTATATGGTTCGGTGATAAAGGTTATAAACGCGATTTCTTTCCCACTCGGATTAAACAACGACATATAATAACGGAATAAGACCTCCAGAAACAAGAGTATGTATGTGGGTGTGTAGATGGATGTTGCGACGGTGAGCGTCATTTTTGAGATACTGCTATCTTCGAAACTAGTAACTAAATTCTGGGTTCAATTTTTGAGCCACCGATTTATAGTTCAATATACGTACAAGGAACTCATCGGGTGTCCACATCAGATATTTTTAAAACAGAATTTTAGAACAGAAGTTTTAAATAGAAAAGCCATATTACATTTCAAAATTCTGATAGTGTTTTGGCATACAATACTTTATTGTTTGGCTGTGATCTCTTAGGTATTATAGATAGAGATAGGCTACTTCTGCACCAAACCCAAAAATAGTCTGAACTATACTAGTTAATAAAAAAACAGAAAAAGCCAAATTTGGAGATAGGATGGCTCCGCTTAGAAGCGGCGATGTATTTCGTTTTATTCGTATTTATTTCGAGACATGATTCTTAACCGCAAGCGTTATTCTATTTAATTTGATAGATCCCGCATCTTTACCCAGCAAGACTAAATCATCGAACGACACATATCAGCAAGAAAAAGCATCCTCAAGCATAAGTTGAAGGTAAAAACTAAAATAGCTCAAAATAAATTTTGATAAACACAGAGCATCATCGTATCGATTGTATATTAAATATCAAAATTTAATTTTTGCCAGTATATTTTATTTCAAGAACATTTCCCCTCTGTTATTGCAAATCCTTTTTTCATATTAAGTGCCCAAACAGAATATACTTTAATGCCCTTTAAATAACGGCCACTGAAAAAATATTTTAGGTAAATTAACTTCTCTTTACCTTGCAGATTATTAAAACCACGATGATGCCGATGAAAAAAAAAAAGAAGGGTTTTGTGGTCGCTGCCACCGACGGCCTCAAGAAAAATAGTTTAGCTTCTACCTCAGGAACCGAATGAGATTGCCAATAAGCCCTGCGGATCAAATTGACTTCGATTCCCGATAAACTGGTCCTGGAGCCCCTGGATAACTGGAGTAAATAGGGCCATAATTAAATTGCAAAAAGATGTAATAAAGGAAGGAATTCGATAAATTATAATAGAACAGAATACATTGAGACAGGCTGTACTGTATTCAATTACAGCCTTCCCGCCTCAACCATTATTAATTTCTGTAAAGGTTATAAATAATTTTCATATTTCGTTCTGGAAATAAAACAAAAAGATATTTAATTAAACGTTAATAAGGACCGGGGTCGATTAGTAGGTAAGGTAATGAAGTCTTATCCACTGGCTCTGGGCAGAAAACTTATTTACTTTCTTAATGAAACATTTATTATTTATTATATCAGCCATAGATCGACTCTGGAGTCAAAAGACCCTCTTAGAACATATTCACTACTCTAAGTGGGTGCTTTGCCCTTCATTGGCTTGGAAAATGGACATGGTTGTTATGAAAACTGCATACCCGGTGAAGCTAGTTGACTGCACAAACATTTTAATAAGTGTGAAATGTCATTTTGTACATAAAATAGAAGGGTAAGGGAAAAAAAAACCTGTGAAAAGGTGAAACTTTAATGTCGTTTTAACAATGTTCCTCAAAAATGTAAGCGACAAATGAGACTGAACAAGATGTTATAGGTTATTTTGTATTTTAGGGGTTAGTTTAAATTTAACAACGGTGAAACCGCGAAGCACAGCTAGTAATAAATTAATTTGATACGTACATATCCATTTTTTTTTTTTAATACGTGACATATTGATGTTTGTTCGGAAATTAACAATGTTAAAATATATTGTTTTTGAATATTGAAAATAAGGTAAATCACAATTCATTTTTATTCAATTTGAATGAAGTAGATAAATAACCAAATAGATTATAAAATATGTTTAAAAAAAATACTAATGAATAAATTTCAGATATGCAAAGTCGTCATGCTGGTGCCTGTTTGCCAAAAAATAAGAACATTTGGAAAATTATGAACATTTAACAAGCAATTCCTTTGAATGGTATAAAGAGAAAAATTTACATAGATTATGGTGATAGCAAAATAAGATAAGTTTAAAATGGCTGACACGTTACTATGAAATATAACGTAGTGAAATTAAAATTTTGCAAAAAAAAAAAAATGTATTAATAAATTTGGAATATGGAATTATAAGTGGTTCTCTGTTTTCTTAGTTTTGATTGATTAAGATTTACAAAATATATTTCTGAATTTTATAGTAATAGTTGCTACTATTCTACTTTAGGAACTAAAGAAACCTTCACCTGTTCCTCCCCTATCTTATCCGTGATTGCTAAGGACGTCTAGCACGGTACTTGCCAGAACTTTAAACAAGATGAAACATTAATAAAAAGTATCAAAACATAAATTTTTGATGAAACAAAACTATAAATTCAATGTTTTTATAAAAATTCATTTTCCATCAAAATAGTTTAATATCGCTCAAAATCATATTGATCATTCCCTCATTTACACAAACAAAAATTAATATTCTAAAAACTTTCTATTTTCGTTCCTTTAAGCGATTCAATTATTTTCCTGCTATACGTTCACCCAAGCTCTTATCTGGTTATCTTATTCAAGCCCAGAATTCTTATAAGCGTTATTATAAACTATAATGTCCTCTAAAAAATATATTCATGAAAATAAAAATTAATTATAAATACCGTCGAAGTAAATGTAAATTAGATGTAAATGTCCGAGGGATTGTGTTAGGTCTCATTTTATTTATGGCTTTCTCGGTTCCTTTGTTATTCCGTCTTCTGCAACAAATAATTAACTCACATTGTCGTTATCTAGTATTGGCTCATCCTCTATCTCTGAACCCAAATTTTCAAAACAAGTATCCTCTTCATCTTCTGAATGAACAGCCAAGAGGAGGTATTTTCTCGAAAAACTTATTGAGGTGTGGTAAATAGATATTGTAGGTACGTTTTGAATCAATAGCTGAAACAGCAAACGCTTTTTCGAATAAACGGTTAGTGTGGACCAAGCTGACCCAGAGTTTGATTACGTCGTAAGTTATTACGCATATTCTAAAAATACCGCTTCCCAGAATAATACCGCTTAATCGATAGCTAGGCTGATACTTGTGATAAGGGTATCCGAAGTCTTGTGGGGGAAATCCTAGAGGAAAATTTGCACTTAAATAATACATTTGGTTAGGGTCAATCTGATCCTAACATTACCATTGAGGGTTAAGTATGTTTTGAGCGATCTAAAGCCAAGACCACACTAGTAGACACGATTTTGGTCACAAAGACGTTGTCTGGCGAATTGTGTATAGTCATCGGGTAGAAGAATCGACATCTACGGAATCGTTGCGAGACCAAAAATCGCATGTCTATGATTTCACGTTCAGAATGGTAGATAAAGTGCAACAGTAGACGTTGCGCAATGTGTCTCCAGTGTGGACGCTTTCTGAGGCGAGACTTAAAACTCTCCAGTAGCGTAGCCAGATGCAGAGTCCAGGAGGTCCGGACCTCTCTTTCCTCCCGAAATATCAAAATACTGTTACTTATTCTTATCTGTAAACAAAAATTGTATAAACCTATTTGAATGTTATTTTATTAATAATACAGCTAGGCATAGAAAACAGTAAATTCCTAAAAAGTTAAAAAACGCTGAGCCGGCTGGTAAACGTTCAAGTGGTAGACTGAAGCGTAGGTGGGAGGATTGGGTTAAGGGTCTAATAGATTTGGATTTGGACGGTGGTGGGCGGACCGAGGTTTGTCGCTGTCTACATTGGTGGTATCGGCATCGAACCCTTGGGTTCGCTAAGCCTTTTATTATTATTATTATAGAAAATATTATATGGAGAGAGTCTCCTTATATTGCCGGTTGTAGTGTAAGGGGGCTACGCTACTGAATCTCACTCCCCATTCTACGTTTATTTTTTTAGTTAAAATCATAATTAATAGATTTGGCGGTCTGTTGATTAAATTTTTACTTCATATGAATGTAAAATGCTCAAATTACCGGCAAGATTTACAAAAGAGATGCATCAGCCTTGTCATATAAATGTTATTAATCTATAAAGCATTATAATGGCAATGATTAATGATTTATTACTAGTTTGGCGTGTTTTAAATTTTAAAAAAAAATCGAATTTATTGTTCTATTCCAATTTTAATGTCTGTAATAAATGATACACAAACCTTCTGCGAACAACTCGCGCGTCCACAGACGTTGACGTTTTTGCGCTTTTTTAAATTTAAAATGAGGCATTTATCTCACACATATCAATGTCGGCCATGATGAAGAGAAAAGAATAAATTAACGCTAGATTTAGATGTTGACGCTAGACCGAGACAACATACGGCCTAGTTCCCATAAAGACGGTAATGGAGCTCTCGCAATAGTTTTCGATCTCCAACGACCTATTTCCAAAAAGCGATAGTATCGAGTTCCACTTCCTTTAGTGAGCCTAGAACCCAGACCGCTCAGAACAAGTGCCTCTCCATTATCCTCCGAGAGCACTAACCCATAGCCATTGTTCTTGGAGGGCACTATGGCGCGCTATCGACGCTATTTCCAGCCGTTGAGCCGATGTTCGCTGGCGGGATTAAGGTCGGTACGGCCCCGCGGCTGCTAAAGGTCAAAGGTTACGCTCAATAGATGCCCTTTTAGTTCGCTATCGGCCGGCTGAATAGGCTCGACAGGGTGGAAACCCTTTGAGGGCCATGATACCAATATATTAATCATATCTCCTTTCATTAAATATTAAACACATCGTCAAGCCAACCGGAGAGCAAGATGATTACAAACAAATTATTATTATTAAAATTTATTCCTGGAATAATTAATCAGATGTAAACCGTAATAGTCTAGTCAATGAATGGTAAAATTTTCAATTTTTTTTACTCTGGAGATCGTAAATTTCTTAAGCTATAATAGATATGAAAAAAAAATCAATAGAAACACTGTTGTAGGAAATTTAATGTTCTTCAATTTTTTACACATAATATTTTAAACTAGGACCAACAGTTTTCGAGATATAAACAAAAAACCGAAAAACATGACCTTCTACCGCCCTCCTCTCATTGCATCTGCTACTAGATCCCAGGACTTTTACCTTTTAAAAAAGTCCTGAAGTCAATTTTGTCCTCCCGTCAATTCCGTCTACAGCTTCCTCTATGAGAGGACTGGCCTTTAAGATTTGAGAGGCAAAATGCACGGCGAAGAGTGGGATGTGGCCATGCCAATGATTCAGTATATTTAGTTAATAAAAATAATTGTTAAGATGTAATTGAAAAATCCCAGACAAAGCCTTAAGTCTCTGAAATAGAAGTAAATCACTAAACCAGTCAACAATTCGCCAAACTAGGCATCATCAGGATAATATATGTAGAATGGCCTGTCAGTGATATAATATTTCTTTTGAGTTAGTCTTTTTTTTTTGACGGATGATTTGAAATGTGCTATATCTAGTCTGGCTTACTGTGATCTAATCTCGGTGACTGTTCCTGGAAATCAATTCAAAAATACGACGTGAAATCCCCATCACAAGTAGAGACGCCTTTATTTTGACTATCCCGGCTAATTATTTGTAAAGCAGGCAGTTTCTAAACAAACAGAAGTTGTTTAAGGACTAATTGTATACAGCATCAATATTTCTTAGAGTAATAAAGAGTAGTTAATTGATAAAGTGATAATAAATAACTAATATAATAATATGAAATATAGGTATATACATAGTAATATAATAATATTGGAAATATAATTAACTATTGTACTGATGCAAAAATTTTCAGTACGCACGAGGTGATGATAGAAACAGCATCCCCACCATAGCGAAGACAGCCCCCTCTTCATCTTCTGGCCTATTCAAGGTGGACTAGTTGCACTAGATGAGTGCCAGAATGAAGGTATTCCGTTTATGTTGATTTCGTAAACCTCAAATGAATATTTTCTAATCAATTCTTAAAATTCTACGTCCAACATTAACATTTGGAAAATCCGATTGGTGCAGGTTCAGGGTATCGATTGAAAATTCTTTAACGCTTAACATTTTCTAGCACAAAATGTCCAGAATGCTGCCTGGAATTCTTCTCTTGCTTATAAAAGGACGGAAAACTATAAAATAAAAAACTACCTCCCACCACATAAACGACATCATCGAACTAAAACGATAAACACGTAGCATTTGGCACGGACAAACACAAATTTAATCAACTAACCATTAAATTACCCGACGAAATTGGGCACACTAAGACTGAAAAGTTTGATAAGATTCTAAATAGTTTAACAAACTTAGGAACCAAAGCCACTTTGGAGCATGACAAAACGCATAAGCCAACACAATCATGTCTCACATCTTGTTTTCCGCCCTGATTATTTCAACAAAAGCTGAAATATTTGCTTTATATTTAGAAGATGATTGACCTTTCATCAACTGCACTCTGACATCAACAACCGACTTACCAATGAACTTTTTTTTTTACACTAAATTAAGATACCTTTACCGACGACACTACCGCCAAATTCATCCATACAATGTTCGTCATTGTATGGTAAAGAATCACCATTAATATGCTTAAACACAAAACGGAGGCATTTATGATTTTATGATTAAACATGAGACTAGCGCGGTCTGTTTCAAAATCGTTTTTGTCTGATGTTAATATATTTATTTCAGTGAGAAGGCAGATCTATATTAAAAAAAAATTGTACCACTACAACCCATGATGTGTTGTACCCATGGGGGTACTTCTTGGGTTCAGTACTTAGTAAGTACCGTACGGTTTCTAGGCCAATGATTGTGCAAGGTGATTTGGCCGAAATCACCCTCAACCGCCAGGTTTTTCTCCCAATTGAAGGGTACCCAGTTCATAGGGGCTGGGTGATCCCCAGGAGGTTCACCCGATCCCAAAAGATCGATCCAGGGTTGATAACAGAATAAATAATTACTTGCCACAGCCGGCCTCGAACCCGGGACCGGGAGCATAGCAACACAGTGCCTTACCACTGAGGTATCTCCACTCTCCAGGCAGATCTATAAGTGCCTTTTTTGTTTTTTTCTCTCTCTGATTAAACATGTGATAGTTACGTGATACGCGACAGCTGATTTGGTTCATAGATAATAGAGCATGTAAAATTAGAAATTGTAATTTCTTTTATATATTCCTGGAATAGAGATTACACTAGTTTCAAGTTTTGTGACAAAGAATTCGGTACCGGAATAAATGTTTACGAGAAGTTTGTGTCGCTTCGCTAATTAGAAATCCTATAATAATTGGTGGGACAAGTTTAACAGTCGAAATTCCCGGAGGAAAAACAATGTTGGCCGAGGATATTGGGGGGAATATGCCGCAAAACTAGAGAGTGCTTCATTTATGCGATGACAGATAAAACAGCGTCGATTTTATTGAACACCATAAAAGTATCCATTAAAATTGGGTCAGTTATAGTTTCTGATTGTTGGAAGAATTACAATGGAATATCGAACCTTGAAGGATACAATGTCAAGCATCAAACTGTCAATTATGAAACGTATTTTGTAGATACTTCCACCGGAGGTTTTACTCACAGACTAAGAAATCTGGGCGCTTGCAAAAAGAAGAAACAAAAAAGAATGCGTTAGCTCGCGGAAATTATTAGACTCATATCTATGCGGAGACAAAGGAATAAGGATAAAGATTTATTCCACTAAATAATTGAAGATATAGCCCTTTTTCATAGATTCTATAATAGATTCTATTTAGTGAAAAAATAATTAAATGTTCCATAGTTGTAAAAAATCGAATGCGTCCGATTTTTGTAGAAGACCTAAAGAAATTTATCAAATAACAAAGCCTCTGATTAGGAATTGCTTTCAAATTTTATCCTGTAGAACTTACCTTTGAAAAAAATTCTTATTTTAACTAATATCTAAAAATCTATATTTAAAATAACATATTTTCCCGCTGTGTGGAAATATTCTGAAGTTGTCATGATATTAAAAGCCAATAAACCTTCAGGCTGTCTAAATTTCTAACGTCTGAATAGCCTTCTTTCTTCCTTTTCTAAATTTTTTGAAAAAATTCTTCTTCATCATCGAAATTCTCTTTGAAGCAATTAAAAGCAATTCCAAATCATCTGTTCGGCTTCAAAAAACATCATTTTAACATAACAACAAAGCCATCGATTGGTAGATCACATTTCCAGTGCTTTAGAGTACACAAAGTATTGTCCTGAAGTTTTCCTTGATATCAGCCAAGATTTTGATAAGGTATGGCATGAAGGATTGCTTTCTAAGCTTAAAATTTTGCTTCCTCCGATTTACTACGTACTTGACGGACAGACACTTTACTGTAAAAGTAGGAAATGAATTATCGGATATTAAACGTGTTAAAGCAGGAGTTTCGCAGAGCAGTGTTCTGGGACCACTACTACTCTTTAATATCTTACCATCAGGCTTGAATGAGTATGACCGTATATTACTGGCCACATTTGCTGGTGATCCAGTACTCCTCACATCCCCAAAAAACCCACTATTAGCTTCACTAATCCTACAAAACCACCTAGACGAACCGTAATCCGGATGAGCGCAGATTTGCTTATTGCAAAAATACTTGCAGATGGCAAATTAATGTGCTGTCATAACATATATTGTGTATAAATAAATAAATGCTTCCTATTCGATTTGAAAAATTCTTTGCACTAAGGAATGCATCAGGCTTTATAACATTGAAAACTAGAGATATCCGTCCCATAAGAACGGAACAGCAACCGTGAATAAATTGCTAAGAGAAAAAATGTCTATCTTGCCTACGCTTCGTTGTCGCGACCACTTCATCTGTCTATATCTATACTATCATATAAAGCTAAATACCCGTCAAACCTATGAAAGAATGTTGACTACACAAACTCTTTGATAAGCGTGAAATTATTTTGTTAATAAAAAGGGAAGGTAAGTGGAAAAAAAAAATTAAAAACTTTATTGCCGTTTATATAAAATTTATTTTTGACCCTGTTCCTAGAAAATATCTGCAACAAATGAGACAATAGCATATAATAGATTATTATTTTTCGTATTTTTGAGGTTAATTCAAATATAATTTTAGTGAAGCCGATGAGCCAGCTAGTCTGTGATAAAATGGCGATTAATAATCCACCAAATAAGGATGTATACTAAAGAATTTAAAGTTCTATATTTAGCAATATGAACAACTGTACGCTTCTCGGAATTAATAAACAACTTTGGCTATGAAATATGTCAAGGGACGAATACTTTATCAATAACTAATTTCAATAAGCATTCGTCTTGAAACAACATGGAATCCTTAAATGGCAAATACAGGCAACTGTAAGTTCATGCCAAGAAGTCGTCAGTTTAGCCCATAAACGACATGATAGAGCCCCACTCCTTCCTCTGAACATAGCGAAAGTCAGACTATAAAATCTAATATAAAACACAGAAAACAATTTACAATATCAACCAACTTCTTATCTTCAGCATTGCGTAATACATCTCTCTTTTGAGACTGAGAATTGACTTGTTTGTGGATGTATATTCGAATATATACGATTATTACACATTGAATAAAATAGGCGTTTTTTTTTATCAATCTATATTAGATAATATAGTAGAAGTATTACTAAAAATATACATCTTTGATAAGAATAAAAGAATATGAAAACTATTTCCTACTGTTTTTAAGATTGATTACGGCTCGCTAGTCATTAATCATGTAATATCAGTTTTAACCATCAATCATCACCCTCCATTGGAGCAATTACTCTCAATCGTTATTCATCACTCTTTACACACTCAACACGATTAAAATTTGAAGAGTGGAGGATGTATTAAATTTTTAGATTGATTCTGACGGTCACATCTAGAGAAAAATATCTGTTAAGCCACACATACACGATCAGTTAAATGGTTCGGTTTTCTGAAGTCTAACCGGATGAAAAACCTGGCCGATCTACAAAACTGGCCACGCTTCAGTTATTCGTCAAGGTTCGTCAGTTTTCCTTTAGAAATAAGGTGCAACTAAGGTATTATACGAATACCATAGAAAAGGCAAACATGTATAATGAATTTAATTTATATAAACAGCTATTTTATAGCCTAGGAGAAAAAAATTATTTATTTAGCGACTGAAAAAAGTGATATAAAAATGATTAATTAAGATTAGAAGTGAAGATATAAACTTAAATTACAAAATAGATAATGAAGGAGATGAACAGATGTCCCCGATGCAATACAAAATACACAGAAAATTCTCATTATTTTCTCGCCTATGCAATTTTATCAGAGTTTTGAAGACCAGCTTTAATATAAATAAATTGAATAAGAATAAGTTATAGATAATATAAAAGATAAAAATTGAGATAGTTTAATAAAACAGGTATTGTAAAATAGCATGGTATTACAAAAAAGAGTTAATTTAATTTTAGATGATGCATATATTGTAATTTAGTTTTCATAATAATATTTATTATACATATTTGTCTATTATAGTATTTTTAGAGTGTCGGAGATAAGGATGGTTATGCTTTTCTTTTTTAATATATTATATATTTTATATTTGGAATTTTATAGCAGCGATTTGATGTGTTTTTATATTATGTTTAATTTTGTTTCTTGTAATTACTAGTACATAGATAATTTAGGCAACCTTTAACGGTCTAGAAACTAGTCCCTGAATAATGTTTCCACAATATGTTTATGTAAATATTTTAAATAAAATTCTATTTTATTCTAAATTTCGACCTTACCCTATAATAGTTTATCTTGTCCAACGTTCTTTAAACATCTAGAACAAAGATGAACTTTCGAACATCTCATTGTGGATGGCAGATCTCAATTGACCTTCTCAACGTGAAGAAATTAGTAGAAACAAATTGTATATGATTTAGTAACCTAGTATGGTAAAGGTGGCGATAAGTTGTTTTTTTACGATTAAGATGTGAACAAATTTTGTTCGAAAAAAATAAAAGATAGTATTTGATAGCGTTTAAAAAAACGGAAAATATTAGTTTTAAACTATTGAGGTCGATCGACAGACAGGTTTTAAATAGGGGCATTAAATTACAGGCATTGTAATTATCGCAGGAACATGTTTGTGGAATTAAATTGTTGTTTTTAGTAATTTATAGGTACAATAAAAATTGCATGCAAAAAAAAAAAAAAGATGTTAAAACAGGTATCCTCAAAAAAAATCTTGAACAAGATCCAAACTAGTCCTACAGTGATTTTTTAAACCGCTAATTGTTCGAAAAGATTTGCTCTACAGCTCAATTTTCGTGAAATACATATGAGGTTCGATTTTCCTCAAAAACGCGTTCGAAAATAAGTTGTTTTCTTACTTCGGCCGCTTCGGACGTGCCAGCGAAGGGAAAGTGTTACGTAACACGAAAATTTATGATTATTATACATGCAATTTTTACTGTAGATAGACACTATCAAAACCACAATCAAAGCCCGGAATTAATTAAAAGCACGGAAGATAATTAAAAGCACTGTTATTAAATGTCCAAATATGGCCATGTTTCAAGGTTTTTTTTTTTTTTGTTTTGCGAAAAGTTGACCGATTTCAAATATAATATATAATATAAATATAACTATATTTTGTTTCAGGCATTATATCATATTTGATAAACCTTATAAAATAATAAACCTTATATTTGAAATCGGTCAACTTTTATATATATATATATATATATATATATATATATATATATATATATATATGCATATATATGCACGTGTTACATTCCTATAATGTAATGCAAGTCTTACATTCCTATAATGCATAATTGAAAATGTATCTTTATAGATTAATAAAGATTGGCCTAACCACAAAAGAGCGTAACCAACATAAAACCTACCTTCGAAACACATCTACAAATCGGAGTAAACAGTATGCTCCAATCTACAACTCGGCCTACTCATCGGTCTTAAAAAATTGGACCATTATATTTATTCGGTGATGGTCACACAATTACGCTATGTTATAAAAAATCTTAAAACGTTCCTAAGTTAAAGAACAGTGGAGACATTTGAGAAATAACTTTTATTTAAAAAAACTTGTAACATCATTATTGTTAGGAACTGAATAAAACTATGTTATGTGTTATAGGTCTTTATGGGGGAACTCTACGAGAGTACGATTCCAGATTTTCTTACAACAGTATGACACCAGAACATGAATTCTAGGTATAGCATGACTACAAGAATTCATGTTCAGAGAAGAATAAAAGCAAGAGTGTTTGTCCACAGAACCATGGAGGTAGATATAGCTAGGAATACTAGAAGGGATGAAGGAAGGCGGAAGAGAACTGTATAAGGGAGTTGTATAATGAGAGATACGATGTCACTGCAATAAAGTGAGTATTGGCTTTGTTATTATGACTTCTATGGAAAAGGGCCTTTTGTCGGAATGTGCTTGTTGTTCCCTATGTAATGATAAGGGTTCTTTTGAACCGTGAGAAATCTTTAGATAACCAATCCTAAACTATCAGAGATAGCCTTGTCCTTTAAGTTAAGGGATAAATTAATATATTTTATTATCTATGGGAATAGTTAATAAACCCAAAATGTTTATTTTGTCATTATTTAATAAGGTTCAAGCCCTTTCTATAACTCTAACTTAACATATTTGGACACATTCTATACCGTATAAAAGTATATTGTGCTTACTAAAATTTTATTATTGTAAGTTAAAAGAAATATTCTTGATAGAAAGAGATATAAAGAAATATTAAATATGATCCCAAAGTTGAAATAACTCAGTTTTCAAGAAAGAGCCGTTGAAAATATTCCTATATCCACCAACCCCTCCTATGACGGAACTCAGCTATATTTCACAACTGTCACCCGGCTATGAAACCCTACTTTACAAGTACCTCCCATCAACTTCAAGCCAAGATCACTTCCTAAAAACTTTCCTAAGTTGTGTAAATATATTCAAATAAAACGTTAGTTGAAAAGATATCAACTTTTTTATCTTTTAATAATTTATAGAAGAAATAATTATCTTAGATTCCAAGCAAACCTTTAATTTTATAATAGGAAAGAACTAACCGGCAAACTAGCTGGCTAATTAAGACTGAAAATCAAATCAATGAAGAAAAGAAACATTTCATCCCATTCAACAGTCAAATACAGATTAGTCAAATAAAGATAGTACGTCATTCGTAAACATTTGAACATATACAGATTATAATTTTTAACGCCCATTTTTGTTATTGTAAAAATATAATCATTTTTCAGAAAATTAGATAGTATTAATTGAAATATAATTTATAACAAATTATTACTCTTTTGTCCAAAAACTTTAAATTTAGAATTTACAAAACCCTAGGATACATTGCGGGTGCGAAACGTAGCCACTAACTTTAAAAGAAGAAGAACTCCTTAAGGTCGTGGATAATTATGTATTTTGAGGAATATTTGGTTTGAAAAAGAATCCTGCAGAATTTAGGAGATTACACAAGGCTGAATTGCGGAGCATACATCCTATTAATATAATGAAGTGATCTATATAATGTCTTATGCTTTATATGTATGTATATATATATATATAATTTAATTTAATTAATAATCCAAGCAATTTATCACCCCTCCCCCTCGGGTATGTGAGATACATAAATATTTATATAATAAATTTCATACATATATTACGATACCCAGTACGACCTTGAATGGTCCTTGTGCCAAAAGTAGTCCATTTTAATAATGAATCATGTTTCGATAGATCATAACTAGTTATATTAATACATTATGTACTAATCATAATATATACATCTATATTATTAAATTAATAATATGGTCATTGATAAAGGGTATATCTAAATAATGATAACCCGCCAGGGTACAAATATATATGTATATTCTTTTTTTTCTGTTGGCACTATAGACAATGGAGATCTTTGGCCGCGCGATGTGGTCTTCTTACAGACATTTTATCGTTTTCGGGAGCACAGACAGCTTAGGGGTTACCCAACCTCGTGTTGCTACCTCAGCGGCAGGCTATCAATAGCTCCATAACTGACCTCTTTGGGGCCGATTCGGCTGTGTCCGATGTCCGATTCACTAGGGTTCAAGAACAGTGACAGATCGGTCTGTGGATCAGGAACTATATTTTTTTCCCGAAGCAGACCGTCCAAACCTCATGGACTAAACCTCCGGGCGACTAATTGGCATCCTGAAAATATATATATATATATATATATATATATATATATATATATATATATATATATATATATATATAAAAGATTATACTAGATCATTAAATGTCAGAAGTTTAACTGTTATTTGCTCATTTTTTTTCTAATTCGAAGCTCTTATAGATTATATAATTATATATAGATGTAAACACCAATTATTAGTCAACATATAATTATTACTGTTATTATAATGATTAAAAACACTATAAAGCATTAAGATGAACATTTGTAGAGAATACTAGGACAAGGGAAGGTATTGAGGGCAGGTCGATAGCTAGAACCATTAGGAGGAAATGTATTTAGCACTGCCTTTGCCTCTGCCTTCAATATCGCGGACTCTCATTAGCATCATTTTCACATCAGTTCATAATTACAATAATATTTCACTATGATAGCAAGAACGTAACTATATATGAATACGCCAAATATTTCCTATCTAGTAAGATTTAATGTACAGTTGTTTATATACATGTTGTTCACTGTGTTTAAAATGTTTATTTTAATTTTCATAATTGTTTCTATTACTTTATTATTTCTGTAAATATAGCTTTTGCTGTTTTTATTAGTATTGAAATATTTTTAAGTTTTAAGTTTAGGACTTAAATATCAAATATACCAGACATCAAAACAGTTAATAAGCAATTTCAAGCAGGTATTTTACATAATTCCTCGGCCATTGTGCCTTTTGTTTCAAATGATTTTTCTATTTAAGTAACTTACATTTCTTGTAATAACCCAAAGATCAAAACTCATTAATTCAACTCAATAATTACAGTTCCTATTTTGGTAATGAATTCAAATACCTATGAGCCATCATAATTTTTAAATCACCAAATTACTTTCTTGGTTTCACTATGGTTCGTATCAGTTTGGCTGAAATAATTCTAAAACCGAACCCACTTTCCATATGGTCGTGTGTTTGCCATGAATTAAATTATAATAAATGCTTATGTTCCCTTACTAAAAAAAAAAAAAAATATTTTAAAAATAATGTCACGTTATTTTATGGATCCTTCCATGTGGTTGATCAATCAACGGTATTCATGAATTAAGAATTCGTATTCAAATGATGGAGTTATTAGTTTTACTTTCCCTTACCTATATACGAAGTACATAGTAAGGGGAAGTATTGCGATCGTGAAAATTTTCGAATTCGAGTTTTCAACGGAAATACACGTTTTAAGGTCCACTGAGTCCAAATGACCAAGCCTCGCAAAATGGTCTGTGTGTCTGTGTATGTGAACAGCCTAGCTCAAAAACGAAAAGTCGTACGATACTCAAATATCATATTTAAAGTAGCTACATGGCTGTGATGTTACAGCAACTTTTTCGTCAAAATCGACTAACCGGAAGTGCCACTTTATATAATCGATTTTACACTTTTTTACAATTTTCTCGAAAACGGCTCTAACGATTTTGATGAAACTTGGCTAAATTATTCTTCATAAAGGCCTTTAACTTTTTATTTATGTAGTAAATCACCGAGGAATTGCAGGAAAAAAAGTTATGATGAAAAGAATATTTTATTTGCGCATAGCTCAAAAAGTATGCATTTTATGGTAAATTATGTGTAGAATTGTATGAAAGGTAATTAAATTATCTAAAAAAAGATAAGATAATCATCAAAATCGGACCAGTATTAGCAAAGATACAGCGCATCGGACTAACCGGAAATAGCTATTATATAATGCATTTTATCTTTTTTTACATTTTTCTCGAAAACGGCTCTAACGATTTCGATGAAACTTGGCTAAATTATTCTTCATAAAGGCCTTTAACTTTTCATTTATGTAGTAAATCACCGAGGAATTGCAGGGAAAAAAGTTCTGATGAAAAGAATATTTTATTTGCGCATAGCATAAGAAGTAAGCATTTTACGGTAAATTATGTGTAGAATTGTATGAAAGGTAAATAAATTATCTAAAAAATAATAAAAGAATCATCAAAATCGGACCAGTATTAGCAAAGATACAGTGTATTTTATGAGGAGCACAAGACCCTAGATGGATAACCAAGCGCATACGAAAGGAGACGGATGCGAACGAACCTCCTTCACCAATCCGCCAATCTATTGTAAGCAATACGCTCTGTAATAAAGTAATTTAAGAATACAAAAGCGGTAATTAACTCTGTAATAAAGTAATTTAAGAATACAAAAGCGGAAATTAACTTAATAATTTCTACTTTAATACTATTTAATGGAAAGAAAATGTTTCCATGGAAACTAAACCAGAAACTTTTAAAATATATTTGCAACTTGAAAAAGTTAAAATATATATATAGGTAGTGTACATGATTGTTGTACTAAAATTGTTTAAAAAACTTTTTTATTGTACCTAAGTGGGAGAAGATGTGTATGCTGCTGAGTTTATTAGAATCAGTGATTATGAACTCTTTAAAATTGTATTATTAACTCTTTAAAGATAATTATTATAGAACGGTATGGGAAAGTTGTGTGATGCGCGCACCGCACCAGATGTTTTTTATTAGCTAGCATAGAAATAAAACTGTAACGAAAACATATAAAACATATAACTTGGGGACATAAAATTAAAACAATATTAAAAACCTTTATATTATTATGTTTTTATAAATTTATTCTTTCATGATATATTTGCAAATGCGTCGCCAAGCATCAAGCAAATTATATGTTTTGCTTTGCCTTAAAACAAACAGCCAACCTTTGAATTGCATAAACAATGGAATCTTGAGTTAAATGTTTTGCGGTTATTCATTACATTTAGTACCTATGTAATATATTTAAAAATAATAGACAAATAAAAAAGAAAAAAAAAAAGTTAAGATCTACAGTGTTGGATCCGTCCAACAAAGCTCTGCCAAGTACTTAGCAGCAAGTTAAGCTCATATTGGATTTGTTTCATGATTTATTGAGTGCGTTTCCTAGGTGTAGGAGTCGTTGGCCAAGTAGGAACTTGGCCAACGACTCCTACACCTTACGCACAGCTGAAATATTGCCAAGACCTAACGAGATAGTAAAAACAGCCAATAAAATATAATTTCAAGGAAAAGCCACCTAAATACTATATACAGTTTGAACTTGTTACAGTATGACAACTTGTAAACGCTAGATGAAAAAGAAAGTAGTATCCTGCTACGAAACACCTGATTTAGTTTTAAGTACATATAAGGACTTGATGATTTAAATCTTTAATTAAATAAAATATACCGTACTCCGTTAAATTCTCAATCTAAAATATCTGATGTGGACAACACATGACTTCCTTGTACGCCTATTAAACTATAAATCGGTGGCTCAAAAGGTGATCCTGAATTTGGTTACTAGTTTCCGAAGATCGCAGTACCTTAAAAACAACACTCGGCATCGCGACATCCATCTATTGGCACACACAGGAGGAAAACCAGTATTTACACTAAATTTTAACACTTAAAAGAAGTGATAAAAATGTTTAATTGGATAGGAAATCAAATTGCGTTTGTAACCTTTATTACCGAAACATGATTTATGTATTTAATTTAAATACAGTTTTTGATGTAAGCTTATTATGGCCTTTAAATAAAGTACCGTTTTCGGCTCACCAATTTTTACCGAAATATAGTAAATACATTCACATCAATAAAAAAATGTCCTATTTACCAAATTTGAGATGTTTTACATTATATTTTAATATAATTTTTGATGAGTCTAATATGACCTTCAAGTAAAGTACCTCTTCCGGTTTTCCAATTTAGATAAAAATTTAGTATGTTATTTAAATCAATATATAAGTTATAAATACCAATTTTGAGAAGTTTTGGAAAGTATTTTAATATAATTTTTGATGGAAATCAATTAGGACCTTTAAGTAAAGTACCACTTTCGGTGATTAAGCAGTGGCCAAAACGGGAGGTTCACAACTAGATTTTACAACAATCCTAAATGCAAAATTTCAACTTTCTACGGCTAACCGTTTCTGAGTTATGCGAAATACGAACGAACGTACGTACAGACGCCACGACGAAATTAGTCAAAATGGATTCAGGGATGGTCAAAATGGATATTTCCGTTGAAATCTGAAAACCGAAAATTTTCGCGATTACAATACTTCCTTTACTTCGTATAAGGAAGTAAAAATCGTTCTTGTGCCAATGGTAATAGAGAAGTCCTTTTAAAAAAATATATATTGACTTCAATTATCGAAGAACAATCAAGAATTAAAAATCATATGTTGTGAATATTTTATTTTTTTAAACATATATATGCCTAAAGTTGTGTCTGAAGAAAGTTACAATCTCTCATTTTTTTTTTTCTCCACATAGAGGTAGGTAGTGCATATTACGCGCATATCACTTGAAAGGGACGTAAATTCCAGCTTATCTTAGAGAATGTTATCTACTGTTAATACGGAGTGAACTGCGAATCAATACATAAAAAAAAAACCTAAATATAAAATTTATCAAAATCATTTCGGAATGTAATTATTCTTCAATAAAAAAATAAGAACAAAAATTATGGAGGTAAACAAGGGCTGTCAATAGAACTGTAAGAATTTTTAGAAAAAATAGAACAGAGGCTGTTCTATCACACACCCACGGGGTTTAAAGGCGTAGAGCAGGAGTGGCGCATGCGCTAAACATGGCACATCGCATCTTTGAGTATACTTCTGTTGAAAAGGTAATTAAACATATGCCAAATTCTGGATTCCTTGCCAAGTTCCATACAGAGAGAACGGCAAATCCAAGTTCCAAGCTGATCTGGCTCTCATTGCCAAAAACAGTGGTTCTGATTTATTTTCACCAAACGAGACTCTCTGGCAACTGTTGTACCAATCAGAATGTACATCATCCTCTCGTTCTAAACATCATTTCTGATGATTGTAGATTGGTGCTTTTATGAACTGGTATAAATTAATTAATTTAATTGCGTAATTAAGCTATTCCTTTCCTCTCCTAAGCAAAGCAGATTCCTATCCTTATGTCCTCCAGCTGCTAGTCATGAAAGTAAGAAGGTATAAAAAGTTCTAGAGTAATATAGCGCATCTGAACTCATCAATGAAAAAATTGGCGCATGGTATGCCAAACATTGGCCAACCTTGGCGTAGAATTATTTAAGAGCCCAGTCAGCTGGGGAGCAGTTTATGTTTTCTAGGGTACCCATTACAAATTTTAGCTTTGTTACCTCGAATTTTTCCCAGATGAAAAAAAAAAAAATTATTTTTGTTTATAATTTAAAAATCAAGCAATAATCGAATAAATTCTAACATTCGTTTTATACTAAATTAAATAAGACTAAATTACCTACAATTTTGATTCTAATGATTTTTTTGTTTGGTCGCACCGTTCTGAAGCGAGCGCGAGTCGAATTGTTTGGTTTTCGACGCAAAAAACTGCTAGTGGTTATTATTGTCCTCATAACTAGGCAAAAATGATTAATTTATCAATAGTTAATCTTCAATCAATTTGACCTGTGGTCAATTAAAAACTATTGAGTTTTTAATTGACCACAAGGCAAATTGATTGAAGAGAAACATGTAACACGAAAGATCAAACATTGAAAATAATTTTTAAAAAATTATTAATTGTTTTATAACTGAAGAAAAAAAAAAAGAAAAGAAAAAGTTAGAGAGAAAATATTATGAAGGTTATGAAAATAAAATAGAAATTATGTCAAAATACAGGTGAAAAGTAATGAAACACTGAACAATAATTAAGTCAAAATATAACTGAATAAATATAAAATAACAATTGAGTCAAAATATTGGTTAATTCAAATTAGCAGAAATATCGCAATATCTCGGTAGAACGCTATGGAGAAATTATGAAAATTTGCTCATTTTATTTTTTTAGGCGTTCATTACGAATTTCAATCTTGTTATCTCCAACTTTTCCCAGAAATATAAAAAAAAAGTTCAAAAAACTAATCTGGATATTCTGCCTCATAACTTTGAACCGCGCTCGCTTGAAAACATAGCGGCCAAACAAAAAAAAAATCATCAGAATCAAAATTGTGGGGAATTTGTAAGAACAGATGCATCTAAACGATGTCTCGAGGGGAAAAAAATATAGAGTAAAAATGTAGGGAATTTACTCTTGTTTAATTTAGTATAGGTTGATATTGCTAGGAAAAATGCATGATTTTCATGATATGTGAGAAAAGACGAAAAATATTACTTTTTGAGCGTTTTTGCATTTTTTTGTCTATGGTTTCAGGAAAAAATTGAGGTAACAAAGTTGATATTCGTAATCAGCACTCCAAAAAACATAATGAGCAAATTTTCATAACTTTTCCAAACTTTCTAGGCAAAAGTACCAAGGGCCTATATTAGAATGCTTATATTTGGGCGGAAAAAAATCATGATACTGTTGAAATAGAGTTTATTCATTGAAACTTAGCTCATGTGCAATGGGTCGATATTCGCTTCTTTTTTTTTCATTTAAAATTTGACTTTTTCAAAACTTTGACAATTTTAGCGCGACTAACACATACGACACGTAGCGGATGAATGATCTCTCTTATCGCCACTAGGTGCGCTGTAAGCGGTGCCGTCATCAACTCATACTCAAAATTGATCAACTTTATCCGATTACTGTACTTCCGCCGTAAGTCTAAATCTAAAAATTCTTTTAGCAATCTCTAATGGGACATTTTCTCTATTAAATTATATCAATTATTGCTTCCTAGCATTTATGGAAGCGGATCTATGAGCGTTTAAAAATGACACAAAAAAAAACCTATTTCTGTCCTAAAACCGCAGATGGAGGAACATAATTCTACGTTAAAATATATAAAACTGGTGAATAAACTACACTAACCTAACTTCATTTCTAATATTTCTCAAAGGGAAATAGTTCGTCAATAGGAAATAGTTCCATCTGAATTCACATTCAGATCATCTGATGATTTCCTCGGCGTATTTACAGAAAATAAGTAAACTGACAAACATTATAATAAGCTACAACCCAAGACAAATGATTAGAAAATGAAGCGTCTATAATATTAGAGGTATTCTAAACAAAGATCATAACAGTTCTACATTTATTAGTTATCATTATTATTTATATCATTCATTTTATTAACTTTTTTACTATGATTCATAATATCCATTTTACAATTATCATAACAGAGCGTACATGGCATTCCACCACGCGGTGAAATAGCAAAATACTTCAATTAATCATGCCTTACAAAATTATGCATCATAAAAAAAAAAAGATGTGAATGGTTAAATAAAGATAAATGATAGATTGAATAAATAATAATAATATGTTAAGTTCAAAAGTCAGGATCGCTAGAAGGACGCTAAACTAGAAGTGAAGTTCCATCAAAAGCTGGGAGAACAAACTTAGCCAACGGAATGAACTTGATAATAAGGAAAAATGGAAACAACGGAACGTTTAACTTGAAGACTTAGTTGTTGTTGGCGACGACAATAAACCGGGAACCTACACAAAGGCTAATGGCTTGGACATGTCGCACAGTAAGGGACCTGAGGAAATATTGCAGAGATTTTATTGTACTCTGGAAAATATTACATATAATAACGAAAGCGCTTAGGGACAAGATGAAAATAGCAATGGTAGCTAAATTGAGGTTAGTGATACATATAACAGTCGCTTTATATATGACAGTTTGAGAAATTATTATTAAAGAGATCATCTTGGCCATTTAATAAAAGCAAGACAGACCCACGCAATAAGAACAAATTAAACTTACAAGCTTGTCGAATATGATGATTAATTTTAATTTTAGTTATTTTTACGTAATAAAAATATTTAAATTTTGAGAAATAAAATATAATCGGTGTTAACAAGTTCGTCTAATAAGAATGGCAAAGTTTCTAGCAATAAATGACAATTTCAATAAATATATATATATATATATATATATATATATATATATATATATTTTTTTTTTTTATGTGAATACTTCTATAAATTTGCTATTGTATTATAGGTAACCTCAATTTTTTAGATACAGAATTCTGTGTATCTTCGGTAATTAGCATGAAACACTTCGCATTTAATTGTTGTTTGGAGTTTTTGTACAATGTATTCTGAAAATGGGATATCTTCTATATACTAAAACGCTACAGAACTAAAAGATAATAAAATAATCTACAATACCGGTAGCATTTTCTGTAATAGAAATTTTATATAATAATATAATAGCAATATTATTAAAAATAAAGACTGAATCTATTTGTGGCAAGTTTTCAACGTCTTCCGAAAACAGGAAAAAAAAAACTAAGAGAAGGTAAAAAAGTACCCATTATGTACCTAATTAAATCAAAACCCATATTGCATGCATCTAAATCCATCATGCAAGCTTTTGGCGTCGAAATGTTAATTATTTTCCTCGCAACTTAATTTAACTTCGAATGCAAGTCTTAAAAGTCGATTTTCTCCAGGGAGGTGATATTGCCATTATTTGTGCCACCTTCGTGCACATCCTTACGGACTATTATTTTCCCTAATTTTGGCAAAATCGATAAGCGTTGGGATTGTCATACCGTCCTCCTCGGGGATATCTAGCAATATTACTCATTTTTTAAACAAAACGATAATAAAATAACCGACAAAAAAAACAAGAAACAATAAAAATCAGGTAGAGGCTAAAAAACAAAACAATACAAATCGCCTATAATGTTAGCACTGCCTGTAGCTTGTGAGAGTGGGGTAGCCCACATCCACTCCCTTGAAGGCCTCTCTGCGTTATTATGTACTTTTTGCTACGGGTAGAAAGAGCAGCTCAAGAGGAATCCAACGACACCCATTAAAGACGATATGATCAATTGAAGCGGTGCGGAAAGTCAAAAAGTCAAGACGTCCGAACGCGTCAACGACGGCACGAGTACATCTGCCGAGATCATATAGAAGCTAACGACGCAATCTCTTCGGAACAATGTCCAGAGCATATAGACATCGATTGTTTGCGATAGTCGATTATGAAGACGGCTAGTAATTATTGTTTTGTTACATTTGTTTATTTTTTTTTCTGATCCAGGAGATAAGAAAATTAACCCATCAAAAATAAAACGCAGAAATCCGAAGGTCTTTTTATTGTACATGCATATTCTCAAATAAAATAATTTCAATTAATGTCGGCCTATTCACGTTAAACTTACAGCTGTGTCCCTGATACAGCCAGCATTCGTATTTTGTTTATTTACTAGCTGAAAGTACTAATTTGAACGTATAAAACTAGTTTCAGTAGTTATATAGATTTCATCGAATTGTTCTAGAAAATTCTTAAACAACGACGTAGAACTTGATGGTGATCTTCAAACAAGCTGGTTATAAGTCGATTGGTAATAATCGAATGGGCCAGAGTTCAAAAAGCCAATTGTATACAACTGGCTACTTCGACCTAATGCTGTATCAATAACTGCATAAATTGTTGATGGCCGATGCGCAGTAATAGAAACAAGGTTCATCCAATATATATAGAACACCTACGTCGCAATATACAACTGCAGCTGCAAGAGTGGAACAAAACTTTTAATTTGAATTAACAACTAAAACTAGAACTACTAATTTGAAATAAAAATAACAATTAATTTTATTTACTTGCTATGTACATTATCAATAATTATAAGTTATTATGGTAGGAATAAAGGACTTATCTCTAAGAATTAAAATGATAAATCTTTAAGAAAAATGTATTTTGAAATTAAAATTGAATGGCAGATAAAACATTGTATTTTACCTCAATTTTCTTAATAGCAGCCTGTCCATTATTAGAGTTATAAATTTAGTAGTAGAAGCAGTTAAGTTAAACACTCAAATATGTTTAAAGTTTTAACTGTTTGATATTTAGTCCGCATTTGAAAAAAAAGGATACATCTATTTTTATATGAAATAGAAAATAAGAAAAACAAATTTAACAATTATCATTTTTTTTTTTTTAAAGGTTTCTTTTCTAATCTCTCAAAGAATTTACCATAAGACAAACTTTACAATAATTCAAAATATTGATACTTCAAAAAATCGCTAAAATCAAAAAATATATATATACATCTCTCAATCTACCATTCCATTATGTTATAAAAATATCTGATGTGGACAACACATGACTTCCTCGTACTCCTATTACACTATAAATCGATGGCTCATAAAGTGATTCTGAATTTGGCTACTAGTTTGCGAAGATTGCACGACACTCGGCGTCGCGACATCCATCTATTGACACACACACAAGCTCTTGTTTCTGGAGGTCTCATTCCGTTATTATATGTCGTTTTCTTTCAGTAGGTAATACGTTCCCAAGAGATTTCTTCGAGTTCCGGCACAACATTAGAACTGTCAATGTCACTAGATAAAGCATTGGGAATCGACAGTTCGACGTTTTAAGTGGAAGAACCCACTTAAATTATATCTTATTCTCCTGCTGCAGATTTCTTCATCACGCAAATGGTAAAGAAAAGAAGTATTTTACACTCAATTTTAACACTTGAACAAGTAATAAAATGTTTAATTAGAGTGTAAAAAAAAAAAAAAATCGCGTTTGTAACCGTTATTACCGAACCGTTTGATCTCTGTATTATATTTTAATATAACTTTTGATGAAAGTTTAATATGACCTTTAAGTAAAGCACCACTCCCGGTTTGCCAATTTTAAGCAAAATTTATTATGTTATCTATATTAATATGTAAGTCTTATATATCAAATTTGAGAAGTTTTGCTTTATATTTTAATATAATTTTTGATGAAAATCAATAATGACCTTCAAGTAAAGTATCACTTCCGATAATCGAGTAGTGACCAAAAAAATAGATTCATAACTAGATTTGACAATAATCCTAAGATACAAAAATTTAACTTTCTACGGCTAACCGTTTTTGAGTTATGCCAGATAGGCACGAACGAACGTACGTACAGACGTCACGACGAAACTAGTCAAAATGGGTTCAGGGATGGTCAAAATGGATATTTCCGTTCTTATATCATCTGAAAACCGTAAAATTTCGCGATTACAATAGTTCCTTTACTTCGTACAAGACAGTAAAAACATTTATAAAAATTTATAAAGATTTAAATTAAAATAAAAAAAACGTTTAGCAGAACATGAATATTTTTGAAAGACATGTTTTTAATTTATTATTATTTTTATTTATTTTTTTGAGGGGGAGGGGAATGGAGGATAAAATCAATAAAATCTCATATAAAACAATAATACAGGTATTTTTTAAGGCTATTCGGGCATGAATATACAAGTTCCGAAAAAAAAGGGAATGGAGTGGGGAAAAGACCCATGATTAGGCAGACCATTTCCCCATAATAGCGAATGCCAGGGGCAGGCGTAGTTCACTCCCGAATGGGACTCAAGTGGAATTTGACCAACCGTAAATTTTATCTCCAGGAATACTAACTAGAAAGAGGAAAATATAATCAATTAAAATTTGAATAAAGCAGATGTTATTGTAATATATATATATATATATATATATATATATATATATATATATATATATATATATATATATATATATATATTTGTGACAATTCCATTTTTTCCACCACGAATACATATAAAGACAAAAATATAAAATACCCTTTCATCTGATCAAACAGCGGTTCGGCGTCAATTATTTAGTAGTGAAAACTTTAAGATGAAAAATCGATGTTTAAAAGTAGATTCAAACACATCCGTCACGCCTTTCGCAATCGATCTTTTTATACTCATTCGCTGAGTTCAGCATCCGGTCCGTTATTCGGACTTCAAGCAAGTTTTGTGTTCACTTCAGACGTTCGAGAACTATTTGACGTACAGATGTCCATTACCATTCAACTTGGATCGAGTTAAACGCGCCATAAAATAGTTCATAATGATTATCTTCGTAGAAAGAGCAGTTTCTATAATATTCGCCTAAATAAATTTATTTTGTTTTTTGGAAAAAAATATATATATTTTTTTTAAACTTTATCTCGGGAACTAGTAAACGTAAAGAGCTATCAACTAAAAAAATTACTTTAATTCGAAGAAAGTATTCATCACAATGTTTTTCTAGCGATTGGTATTCTTCAAGATACACACAAAATTTAAAAGGAGCGAAAAATTTTGGAATTTTCTTGAATAAAGTAAACTTCCGATTATTAAAATAGTTCAATATCTATTTTTCAAGGACATTTACTATACCTTGTAGAACAGTCTAGGTATACATTGAATTATTTTTAAGTTTGAAAAAAAAAACATATAATAATAAAACGAAAAACAGAAACTATTAATGAGTAAACGTTTTACTTACTTCTTGATACAAAAAAAAATCATTAAAAAAAAATTGAAAGCTATCCATTGTAACTGGGTTTTTTTCATTTTTCAATTTTCATGTCTTACTGCACTGGACTATTCACACAAATCGAATCGTCTTTCTTCTGCCAAAAAAAGAAAATTGAAAAAAAAAAAAATGTAATTATACTGTTTTTCCTTAGTATCCTTCATTTACATAAGCGTGTTCCATTAAACATGAAAAAAAGTATCTGATATGGACAACACATGACTTCCTTGTACGCCTATTAAACTATAAATCGATAGCTCAAAAAGTGATCCTGAATTTGGTTATTAGTTTCCGAAGATCGCAATGTATCAAAAACAACACTCGGTGTCGCGACATCCATCTATTGGCACACACACACACACACACACAAATAGGGAGGAAAACCAGTGTTTCACACTAAATTTTAACGCTTAAAACAAGTAATAAAAATGAATTGGAAACCAAATTGCGTTTGTAACCTTTATTACCGAAACATATGATATATGTATTTAATTTAAATATAATTTTTGATGTAAGCTTATTATGACCTTCAAGTAAAGTATCCTTTTCGGCTCACCAATTTTAACCAAAATATAGTAAATACATTCACATCAATATAAAAGTCCTATTTTACCAATTTTGAGATGTTTTACATAATATTTTAATATAATTTTTGATGAAAGTCTAATAATACCTTCAAGTAAAGTACCGCTTCCGGTTTTCCAATTTAGACATAAATCGAGTATTATCTTATTTAAATCAATATATAAGTTATAAATACCAAATTTGAGAAGTTTTGCAAAGTATTTTAATATAATTTTTGATAGAAATCAATTATGACCTTCAAGTAAAGTACCACTTCCGGTAATTAAGCAGTGACCAAAAAGGGAGGTTCACAACTATATTTTATAACAATCATAAATACAAAATTTCAACTTTCTAAGGCTAACAGTTTTTGAGTTATGCGAAATACGAACGAACGTACGTAAAGACGCCACGACGAAACTAGTCAAAATGGATTCAGAGATGGTCAAAATGGATATTTCCGTTGAAATCTGAAAACCGAAAATTTTCGCGATTACAATACTTCCTTTACTTCGTACAAGGAAGTAAAAACAGGTTTTCTGAAATGATTTTATTTAACCTCAAAGGTAAAAACTTTAGATTCCATTTGTTTAGAAGTGAAATTTATTAACAATTTCGATTAAAGCAGAAAATTGATAGACCCTAATAATGGACGGGACCCCCTTCTCCTCCACATCCTAGGTTAATATAATAAAGCTCGAGTCAAATTATGCTTGGGAGGTATTTTATGGCAGGATAATTATCTCGAGCCATTAACTTCCACTGGCAGAATAAAGAACCCTTCTATCCTTGAGGGGGAGGAAGGGAGGGGATTTATAAGACCGTGGCTGCAACACAACGGCCCTATTTTATCAGTAACGCATGGCCTAATTTAACAGTACACTGCCTCCTAGAGTATTGATATTTTGTCATTGCAGATACAATCGAACTTCTGTATATCGAACTTCCATACATCGAACTTTTTTTATATCGAATCTTGAATTTTTATTAGAAAAAAAATATTCTTTATATCGAATAAAATTTCTAAATATCGAACCAAAAATTTCAATTTAAAAATTTATAAAATGTGATTGTCATCAAAAAAGAGCTCTTAAAATATTTAAGCTCTTTACGTACTTAAGAATGGGTAATAAGTATATAAGAAAAAAAAATGTTCCAGGTTTGCACAGTAACGGAAATTCAGGGAAGATCTTGTTTCAGAAGGAGTACTTAAATTCTCTGAATCTCTTTCAGAATAAAACATAGAATGAAATTTTCATTTTAAATTCAATTTAACTTTCCCTTTCTTGTTTTGAACATTATTCCTAAACATGACTTCGTTGATGAATTATACACAAATAGACATTAGAAAATATCTTACGCGAAAACAAAAATAAACTAATTTTTATGTATGTTTGCATATTTTTAATAAATGTCCTTATTACATTATAATTGTACATTTGTAAAAAATCTGCAATCACAGATGTAATTTGTATAATTTTTAAAATAAGTGTTATTGATAGTGCAGTTTTGTTTTTCTTTAAACCTAAAGAATAAGAATAGCTGTAATTGTTTTTAGCCTGAAAAGAGTGAAAAATTGCAATATAACCTTCATGTTCGATATATAGAAGTTCGACTCAATAACAATGGCTGAGTGTGTTCCTTGAAGCTGAACTAAAAATAGCGTTAATTTATACCAGTTTATTAATAGGAAACTTAATTTATTGGGCACATCTTAAGGAATCTAATCGTACACAATTATTTTTATTTTTGTATTCATATTCTTAATCAAACAATAATGCATAAAAATAAATTCATTTTTTTCGAATGACGCTCCAGGTAAACCTTTAAAATGGCGATTTAATGAAACTTATTTCAATCAATGAATGACTTTTAAATTAAAATTTATAAGTTATTTTTTTCATAAAAGTTTCCAAAATACAAAATAAAATAAAAATTGAGGAATTTAAAAAAAAAAATACAAACAGGAACAAAAAATATAATAGATAATTTCATCGGTACAAATATAAATGGTGGCTGAGGAGTCAATGAAGCCGTTATTCAATTGATTAAGTGATACCCTGAAGGATTTTTTATTACTCTGAATTTATTTATTTTTTTAATTTACTTTACCTATGTAAGGTAAGTATTGTAATCGGGTCAAATTTTCGAAGTGCGGTTTTCAACAGATTTTTTAAGAGTTCCCCGAGTTCAAAAACGCATTCACACCCGTTGATCTGTGCCACTATTATTTTTTGAACGGGTGAACCGATTTTTTATATTTTTTTTGTGGGGTATCTGTCATGCTGTGCGCGTTAGCGACTGTGGAATAGTCGAAAAATGTTTTTTCTGACTGAGGCGCCAAAATGGCTTTAAAGATTTTTATGGAATTTGCCTAAAGTCTTCGCCTCAAAGCACTTTTTTAATTATCCAGATATAAACTCCTAGAAAAAAGCATTTGCATCAGTTATGTTCTTATCTCTAAAATCATGCCACAGTCCGATACAGATAAACGTTTATTTACTTACAGATAGGTTAAGCAAATGTAAACAGAAGTTAGTACCTTTTTATTTTAAATCCAAACAAGAATAATTCCCTCAGTACATTTATTGTTTTTCATTAAGTGATCCATTACAGTTAATCGTGTATTTTTGTTTTTATAGTAGTTTTTATTCTTTCAAAATGAATAGACAAAACACCTAGCAAAATTTATCAGATGAAATGGTGATTCGTCTAATAAATTACGTTGCATGAAGAGGGAATTAGTCAACGCAAGATTGCTGACGCCTTGGCATTAACCAGTCAACGGTATCCGAGGCAGTAAAGCGTTACAGGTTAATAGTTAACCACACCAAGAGAACCATGGCAGGTTGGCCACGCTCTTCTACAGTACGCGACGACCGATTTATTCATTTTCATACATGTTTTAAGAAACTCGTTCTCTTCTGCTAATGAAGAAACAAATTTAACTGAAAGAGCCCCAGTGGTTGCAAGGAGGTTAAATGGAGTTGGTATGGATGACAGAATACCAGCCAAGGGTCCACTCGCTAAGGCACATCGAGTTAAAAGATTTCTATTTGCCCGGTAACACTTTGATTGGATAATTGAAGACTAGCCTCGTGTATTTCTCACAGATGAGTCAAAGTTCACTTTAAACTCATCTAATGGAGAGAGTATGGTAAAGATCACTTAAAAGATATTCGCCGTGCAATGTGTCTACTAGATTGAATTCCATGGAGTCTCAGTCACCATTTGGGATGGAATTTGTACTGAGTTGCTGATAAGAGCACTACTTATACCGTCAGGTATATTGCAGACATTCTTCAAGAATAAGTGGTACTATTTGCACCATTTATTGTAGTTGATCCACGATAATGCGAAGCCTCACACTGTCCGAGTAACGTCTGAGAACCATAACGAAGCTGGAATTAGAGAGCTGCGTTTTCCACCAAAAAGTCTAGGCCTCAGTCCGGCACACGTGAAAAACCCTCATTCGGTCCCGAGGACTCAACAAGAACTTAAGATGGCCCTAAGAAAAGAGTGGGACAACATATCCCAAGAATCTCTAGGCAATTTAATTGGTTCAAAAGTCTCGACAACTGAATGCAATTATCAGAGCTAGAGGAGGAGGCACTAAATACTGTTAGTGAAGTGCTTTTACATTTATCTTGTAATTTTTATTTTTACGTAAATTTAGTTAACGATATATAACACAGTGCAACAGTGATTTTGCGGCGCAGGATTTCAGAATCGATTCTGGATAATGCCAGTCTTCTAGATACGAGAAAAATATCATATCAGCCGAATTGACTCTAGTTTTTGAAATAAATGCAGTAAACATTCTTATATTGAAAGAAAAACGAAAGATTTTTCGGAGCGATTTTCGGACAAAAGTGAATTTGCGGCGCAGTTTCAATGTAGATTCTGGAGAATTTCAGTTTTCTAAAGACACTCCACTTTTTTAGATAAAGGCAATACATACTCTTATATTAAAAGAAAGAAAATAAAGTTTTTTAGTTTTTTTTTTTTTTTTTTAGTACAACATTGAATTTGCGGCTGTGGGTTTCTAGTCGAACCTAGATAATTTCAGTCTTCTCAATTCAAGAAAAATATTAGATTTGCCGAACTGACTCTAGTTTTCGAATAAAGGAAATATATACTGTAACTAACCTAGATTTTTTTACAAAAAAATTGAGTCAATTTGAACAAACTATCCATCGTGTATCTTAGTACATTAAAACCTGTACCACTACAACCCATGAAGGGTCTTGGGTTCAGTACTTGTTAAGGATCGTACTGTTTCTAGGCCAACGGTTGTGCAAGGAGGTGATTTGGCCGAGATTGCGCACAACCGCCAGGTTTTTGCCCCCAATTAAGGGTACCCATTTTATGGAGGTTGGGTCGTCCCCAGGAGGATCTCCCGATCCCACAGGGTCGATCCACGGCTGATAACAGAATAAATAATTATCTGCTACAGGTCTCGAACCCGGGACCGAGAGCATTGTAACTTAGTGCCTTACCACTGAGCTATTCCGCTTTCTACATAGTACTTAGTACATTAATGTATCTACACCCAATCAATGTATTCACACCCAATACCCATGCCGCGAGAAAAAAGTATTTTTTTGTTCCCCTGTGTAATCATTTGGAAGACAATTACATTCTTTACAAAACAAAAAAAAAACATCAAAATCGGATCATTATTAGCAAAGATACAGCGTATTGATCTTTGTAGACACTTTTTTTTTTTAGTTTTTCGAATAACATTAAAACTATTCATTTTCCGGATAATTCTGAAACTCATTTGAAAGAAAATTAAATAGTCTACAAAGCTAAATTTTAGAAAAATAAATCGTTATTCGACCATTATTAGCAAAAGATACAACAACTAATTATTGTAATGGGTTTTGTACCGTAAGCGATAAGGGATGTCGTGTGAGCGGACATGCCAGATATTTTGCATTATTGAATATTATATTATGTATTGTATCGCATTGAGAATTATATTTAAAAATTTAATGAAGGAGCGAGGACTCTGAAATCCCAAAATCGGATTCGACAAAGAAAAAAAAATTGTTTTATTGTGATACAGCCGTGTGTCGGATACAGGGACAGGAAGAACCTTATGAAGATATTGGTTTTATTTTATTTTTTTAGTCGCGTCAATTTAGAAGGCGTTTTATTTCCCTTTTAAGAACATAAAAAATTAAGTGATAGATTAATGATAAGAAAAGATATAACTCCATTTATGTGGATTATTTTGCCACACTCCTCCTCCCCTCCCCCTCCCCACAGTTCAACAGTTTTCAAAATTATCGTAAAAATTGATTATTATATATATTTTACTAGAAGATCACTCAGCTAGCCAGTGTGAGTACAGAATATCGTGTTAGGAGTAGAAAAAAAGCAATAGCTATTCGAGTTGATTTGCGGTTAGCGTGTCGAAACAGAGCGATGTTGCCAGAATCGCAAGTAAAAGAGGAAAACTCTCTCCTGTGTTGTACATTTCCATATAATCTTGATAGAACGAGTGGTTTTCAGTCTTACGAAACTGAAGGCCTAATAGGGAGGAGTTAGTGCAATGCGAGATTGAAATAATTTAAGAAAATGAAGGAGCTACAGAACCATAAAAGTTTAAAAATTTTCAAACATACTTTTCACTTACCGAAAATACAAAAAAAAAAGAGGTAACTGTAATATATCCAATCTAAATTTTTTTAAAGGCGATTAACAACGAAGTGATGACTTGTTGGGAAGGATGAAGAACGAATCGCTTTAAAGTTGATTCTAAGTGTAACTATCGGAGGGGTTAACCGAGAAATAGATGGGAGAAAAGCACTAAGTTCTGGTTTAAACTAGGTTTAGAGAAAAGTGAATCTCCAGGATCACTAAACCAAGTTATTAGAACGGTTTAGTTAAAATCGAACCATTTATTTAGAAGGTAAATAAACTGAAAAGTTGATAATGTAGCAGGAATATTAAAATATATTCTAGGGAAATAGTAAAATGAAATCTTCCAGTTATATTTTTTAATAAAAAATATTCAATTATCCAAAAATATCCAATCCAATTATTTATTTTTTTTAGAAACAAATATAACTGATGTTAACTGTAACCTTTCGGGGATTGATTATCCCATTTTCAAGTCAACTCTGCAATAGATCACTATATAATTTTGTAAGTTGACGATTGCATTTAATATTACTGATATTTTATAATGTATTAATTATTATAAATTATAATCTATTGATTAATGTTGTAATTTATCTCATAGTATGTATCAGTTTGAGTAATATAAATCCGGTGCATTCAGCTCGTCTTTCTGTATCCATATATCCCATAAATGATATTTCGTTTTTGTTTTTTTTTTCCTTTCTTTTTTTAACATAATTATACTGACAAACTTATTTGCAAGGTTTTCGTTTCATTGCCAAGCTAAACTATTAAGGATTAATACTGTGTATTTAGCTGTGCGTATTCTAATATGTTAATGTATAAATATTAATATATTTCATTAATATTTAAATTTTCATTATAAAAAAGAAAACAAATTTGGAAGCTTTAGTTTCCCTAATTCAGAATAAGAGTTCGAAATAAATGTTTTTTCCTCTAAGACCGCAGTGGGCTCATCAAAATTTCGGCTGTCTTGCAGAATGGTATATTCAAGCGCCGTGGCAGTAATACTTGATTTTATTTTTTTAATTCCAAGGCCTAGTCATATTCTAAAACAATACAACTTAAGCAAGGCGAGTTGGCACCCCAGAAGCAATAACCAATTTTGACTTGAATTCGTTTATCAACTGGCTACCATAGAGAAATTAGGTCAGTGGTTCCAAAAATGGGTAATACGGCACCTTAGGATGACGGAATTACGCCACAAGGTTATACATAATTAAATTAAATAAGTAATTCAAACAATTATTAAAAATAATATTGGTTATTTATTACCGTTCTAAGTCAATATTTTATTTACTTCTGTGGTTTATTATTTCATTTACGAACCTTATAAGGTTCTCAAGATATATCTTGAGATTGTCAAAGTTAAACTTGATAAATTTTGTTTTTGTGTTGTTTAGACATGGACTTACTTAAAAAAACTTTTATTTCTTTAAATTATTTTCATCCTTCATATCTTAACTAACTGTAAAAATGCAAAAATAAAATAATAATAATAGAAGAGCCATGAATTTTCTTTAATAATTTCACCCGACAAAAATTTTTGAGAACCACTAAGTGAAGATAATCCAAAAATCTAACGAAGACCGGCCATTCATTAGTGGTACCAAAGTGCCCGGGAGACGACTCGTTTATTTTTTTTTTTGTACTTCTTTTTATCTGTAAAACAAAAATATTCAGATTAAAAAAAATAAAAATGTAAGTATTATGTTCTGAACAAATCCTCTTACTCTTATCTGAGATCAGATAAGAGTATATATTGATAATTACAACAATTGAAATAACCAAAGTTAAGACTCGGCTGGGCCATTGGTACTAGAAGGCCCAAGTTAAAACCTATCGGGGACCCCGACATTTCTATGGCCGACAGATCCTAATGTATCTTGTACATCCAAAATTCAAATATATCAATCGATACCCAAAGGATCAAAGGATTGTAAAGCGCTATGGAGTTTGGCGCGACGCAGTTTTCGACTCGCTTTGACAACTTAATTCCGCCTGATATAACTTTTGACACGTTGAACCTAAGAAGTTCAATCATGTTTTAATCGTCGAGAACTATCGATTGCGAGAGCAAAACCACTATTTTGTAGAGGTTATAGTGAATTTAAATATGGTTCAAGTCAAAAATTACCATAACTGAACACAATGTCGGTCAGTACGCGGCAAAAGACAAAGTCGAAATATAAAACTCATACATGGTTGGAAAGAAAAGTTCAAGAGGAAATCCTATGATACTCATAGGATTAAAGCCCATATATGCAGTGCCGGGAAGGTAAAATGTCAAGGTATAAGAGGAGGTGAACGATCGCGCGAATACATCTGCTGTGGAGGCGACATCGGCAACGCAAGTCAACTATGAATAAATAGCTTATGAATAAATTACATCTTTATATTATATTATATAAATCTCTTCACACATATTTATATTTATTTTATCTCACTATACTACTCTTTCGGTTATTGAAGAGTTCACGAGAGACAGGAGGACAGTCACATTTTTTCCGAAATATAGTTATTTATACCAATCAATATGTTCATATCGTTGAATAGAATAAGATGGTAAAAAGAAACAGCCGTAAACGATGATAGTCGGTTTCTTAGAAGCTTTTAAAGAATGCTCATAAACAGAAGAAAGTGGGTGGTTAAACATTAAAACTTGATTTTCTCGAATTGCATTTCGGAGGGAACTCCTATCTCCCGTGGACTCTTATTATGACAATTTTTGTATTTGTTTCTTTTACTTTTTATGCACTCTACTTATATTTTATAACTTTATTTTAGTCTTGAGGACGGTATGCATGTTTGGGAGGAAGCGTCGGCTTGTAATAAAAACATAACAATACGTTTTCATTTTAAAATCACAGACTGACTGATTACCGTGAAAATCTTAATTCCTGATATAATCTACACAGTAAAATATTGATATATCTGAAAATTTTAATTGAATTAATAAAAAAAAATACTATATGTATAAAAAGAAATTAAAAAAAATTATCCATTAATGGATAACAAGAGGTTGGGAGATTTCAGACCAATTTTGTTTTGTTTTCTTCTATTTATTTGGTAAAACTAATAATAAGCTAATAGCTCAGTCAGCTTGTATATTCTACTTTACGTCAAAGAGGGTAGGTGTTTTTTTTTTTTGTATCTGGTAAGCAATGGTACCGAGAAGTCAAATCCAAGTTTTTTACCACGACGGCCCTCCGCATCAGTACCTATTCAAAAATCCCAAAACTTCAAACATTTCTCACTTATTCAATTTTGCTCATTCTGACAGTGAAAGATAATTTTTTTTTTTTACATATATTACTCTATACAGTTTTAAACTGGATTAAATGTGCTAACTATTTGTGATAAAATTGGTCTCTTTAGACCCAATATTTTCTTAGGTACAGCTTCTCAATTCTGTATTTTCCATATTTGCCAATTATAAGCTATTTGTATATGCTTCACCGATTAAAATCGAACTCATGCCTTCAATAATCTCCCTCAAATGGTTCAGTGAAATAAACATTTATTAAATGTAACATTGTGCAGGTGTGAAGCGTAGTAGAGTAAGCCAACCATTAGAGTTTAAAGAGAAATTTTCTTGCGAGGAGGAGTCTTTTCGGTGGTGAATACAATTTACTTTACAATAGCGGAGATAGATGTGCTCGAAGGTGTTCTGTGCGATTTCGACAAATCTAAAATTTTTAATGCACTAATGCACGCGAAGTTGGAAAATTCTAAGCTTTTGTAACTAAATTCAAAGGTGCCTCACAAAAATCTAGAAAACAGTGGACCAACTGCAGAACTGTTGATTAATGTGAAAGAATTCCATCCAAGCCGAACGGATGGGAGACTGGGGTTTGCACCTCAACACCATCCTAAGAGTGCTACCGTTCTTCCATTCTGCAGTGTGCACATCTATATCTTCAGATTATGTTGGAATTAGGCAACAAGACGGATTGATATGTTGACTATTTACCATTGACGGATTCTTATCCATTAAGCGTTCAGAAACCAAATTTAGTTTGAAGGTTTATAGAATACTCATTGTAAAAAAAAAAAAATGCTTCTCCGTGGTCAAAATGGGCAAATACTGAGATAAGACTGCAAAATTTTCGAATTTTTTTTTTTTTTAACACTGATCCGATTTTCTACTTCTGAGAGCCGCCGAGTCGAAAACTTAGGCTTTTCGGTGTCATCATATACAAGATACAAAATGAAACCTACTACCCTATTTGACGCAATTTGGACTCCCTTTTTGATGACAAGGTGACTGAACTATAAGGGTTATTATTAAAAAAAAAAAAAAAAAACAGGAACAGAAAGCCAAGTTTTATAATTTCAAACTTCTTAAAGACAAAATGGCACTTGAATAGGTTTAAACTTTCTGAAGCAGGCGATTCGATCACAAACGACTCATCGATAAGGCATCAACATCGATAAAGGTTAAAAAAATAAAAGATACCAAGAGGTCGAAGAAAGGCAGTCTCCCTTGGCTACAGAGTCACAACAGACGACGAACGTAGATTTGAAGTGGGCGCGCCCGACCGAAAATCAATATCTCCCTCCCAGTAGGTCTCTTTCATATTGATCTACCTTGGCGCTCCTATAGTCCCTTACTCCGCACTAATATACTTTGTCCCACTTACACATAAATTTAATATGATTAATGTAACATATACTAAATTATACATTACAAAACAATAATTATAAACTGCAAAAATATTACAGACAGTTCAAGACATCAACCATCACCTTGGAGATAGGAGTACTTGAGAAAAAAAAAAATCATACCTAAATTTTACTTAGCATGTCAATCTATTTTGCAAACTATGGATAAGTTCAATTTAAAATTCTAAACTGAGTAAACTAAATAAACAATAACTATGTGATACTTTTTGTCAAACGAAACAAATATTGTCTTCAGTCTTAAAGAAACAATAATTAAATTCATAAACAATATTATAATCTATATATTTTACTAATTACTACTATATTATAAAGATATAAAGGTGAAATTGTAATAAGTGAAAGCTAGTGAAGATATGACTGCTAATTACATATAAAAAATATAATAATTTCTTAAATGTTTTCAAATTTCTGAGGAACTTATTTCAAGAAAATACATATAACATAAATCATACTACATGCTACATACTACTTTTAAACATATAAAATTAATAAAAGACAGTTAAAGCTAAACTAATACAAGCTACAATAAGAAATAAAATCAGAATAAGAAATGAGTAAATGGCACAGATTATAATAGAATTAAAATTTTGAGACATTACAAAAAACATTTAAAAATTTAAGAGAAATATAGCAAATCAATGCATTTTTAACATTTAAATTTAAAATAAGTACGATAATAAACCAGCTATAATGCTTTTTTCTAAACATTTAAACACTCAACAAAAAAAAAAATATATAAAAATTAATCATCTCTTACCCGAGCAAGGCATCTTTCTCTGCGTTAGCTGAAGTAGGCATCTTCCTAAAATCAAAATTATCTATTTCACACATCTATTGCAATCTACTAGGCAATCTATGCTTCAAAGCACACTTAAAATAAAAGATTCATGCAGGATTTAAAATGAAAAAACTATAAATATGTTTAAAAACAACCATGCTCTACAGATTTACTTTTAAAAACTAGTGCTATAATACAAATGTTTACAGGCCAGATTACTCCTAAGTAAGCTTCTGATTTTTAATTAGTTTATATCTTATTTATTTATTAATTTTTACAATAATTTAATAAATGATAGCCTGATCTTTAGTGTTGCTAGAGTGCAGAGCAAGTGCAATAGGCTTACCTCTGCTAGCTGATAATATCCATAGGGAGTCCAAAAATAACCAAAATGAAAATAAATCAAAACAATTCTATCGAAAAAACATCAGCTATACTAATAAACAACACTTGCTTTACTTAAAATTATATATAGTTAACTTTAGTGAGAAAAATAGCTACGATAAAATTTTGAAAAAAAAAAATCTAAATCAGTGTTGTAAAGAAAGGATGAAAATAGAACAATCATAATAAAAAAATCTTTAATGAAAAATCACATGAAAAGAAAAAATTTACCTCAATCGAATTGGTGCCATAATTCAATTTGTGATACAATACAAAAAGTAAATTAAATCTCTTAATAAAGTCATAACATTTATAGACGCATTTACCTTGCAACCACTGCTGCCTGGTCCTTATTCAAAAGTGGTTCAGAAGACTTCTGATTTGAAGTGAAGCTAAACGCTTTCTTCATCGACTCAAGAACACTAAACTTAGTTTCATTGTAGACTGTCGTCGGTCGGTAGACATCACCGGTCAGGGAGCGGTAGGAGGACCCCAAACCTCCAGGCATAGCTCCCTTTCCACACACACACAACACAGCTACACTCACAACATATATCAAAACTGGGATTGTACATGCCAAGGGTTTTTTACACTATAACCTATATGCCACAATATGCAAAAACGGCTCGACTAGCATGTTTTTACTCAGTTTTAAATAATAATAATAATGAAATACGATAAGCATGCTCTATTTTATCATTCACGTTATAATCATTTACCTAAAATAATAGCAAGCAGATTTTGGTATAAAAATGTAAGAAAGAACAAAGAGTCAGAGTAATTGAAAATAGTTCAAAATAATTAAACATATTAATCATTTGGTCAATAAATTACATTGCAGTATACCATCATTTTTACTAAAATCTTCTTTAAATGAAATTAAAATTTCAAGTATTTCTTACTTTATACATAACTATATGGAAAGCAATACCATTTTATATATTTAAAAAAAATAAAAACAGAAAATTATCCAGTCGATAATGTTCTGGCAAACAAGTTCCTCAGATTTAAAAGAGCATATAGGTATTTTAAGCAAAATTTATTTATAAAAGAACAAAAAACAATTCACATGCACAATCCCAAATAATATAAACAAAAATACTATAGTAGTGGACAAGTGTTTGTGCGACATTGCAAGCTGAGTAGAATAAATGAACATAGATCTGTTTATTACAAAAAAAAAATAAAATAAAAATATGCTCATGACATTTGAATGAAGCATCTTCAGTGATTTAGAAAAAAAATATAGAACATTCCGAAAATGCATGCTAATAATGTAGCAATGTTTTACTATAGTTATATGTTAAAAAAACTGAACATAAATAGTTTTCATTATTCTACTGATAAAAAAATTAACTGATCAATGTTATTAATAATGAATTGAACTTACCTATTTAATTTCACAACTAAAAGGCAGAAAAAATATTCACAGCACTAAGAGGGTGAAAGGAAAAAGGGGAAAACTAGATTTAAAGACAGACTGAACTGAGAGGGTTAGGGAACAGCTCAAAACGAAGTGACTGATAACATCAATCAACTTCTACTGACAAACAGACTTCTACAGACTCAGAACCTCTCAGCTGCACATGCTTTTTGAACTAGCAGTTTGACCAACACTGTTTCACAAAAACTTACGCCGAAAGACGAATAGAAACTGGTCCATGTTTTTTGGAAAATGGAAACTTGGTCCAACTTTTTTTTCATTTCTCTTTTACTTAATTAAATTTCCTTTATTGTCGGAAAATGTATTCTCCGGCGATTTTAGAAACGCCACCTATGGGATTTTTCTGCAATCAAGAACGTCAGTTCCCGATACTAATGCCATCTATTGATGAAGAACAATAAACTATACATATATTTCAAATTGTGAATATGAAGAAGAGTACATTCTCATATTCAACAAATTATATTATTATTATTATTATTATTTACATAATAAATAATATTAGTTGAAGTAGATTCTCAAATTTCCCAACTTTTTGGGTTTTCAAATTATTGGGAGAGGGTAATTTCTCCTTCCTCCATGTGATGATTCTCTGCTTAACATCAATGTTTCAGAGTTTGGTTCCATTCTCAGGACTACACTACAATACAATTTAAAATAGCTATAAATTATTGGTATCTTTGTACAAGGGTATATTCTTGCAATTGTCTATTTTTTATTTTTAAATGTTTTATCACACCAAATTCCAATGTCTTAGAAAAACATGAATTATTACATTTATCTTTATAGAAAAGTATTCTATAGTTTTGACAGGATGTAATGCGCCATAGATGAAAAAAATGAAATATTAAACAATTAAATAGATAGGAGCATAAGAATTGTTTAGACGATTGTTGAAGATACAGCTAATCCAGGTACTAGAAGAAAAGATTCCCAAAAGAAATAGTGAATGATTTTATGAGGAATGTGCTAATGCCAATGTATTAAAGAATAATGATAAGCAAGTAATGCTGCAAAAGGATGACAGAGAAAAATACTTAATTAGCAGCAGAAATGAGACTAAATTGTCCAGAGAGAAGGGTTGAGGAAGAAGATAGAGGCTATGGAGGAAATGAAAGTCTGTAAAGAAAAAGGAAAATTTAACCAGTTAGTGAGAGTTTCCAATTAAGGAAATAAGGAAGCCCTTCCAACTTAAAGTGAATATATGCCTCGTTAAGGATGGGGTACTTATTGGCGAAGATCAGTTGGTGTTCAATAGATGGGCTGAACATTTCAAAGATGTTTCAAAACTCAAAATGATGAAGTGGGAACCTATTATATGGATAGAAATGTCTTCTCGGGCATAGAACTGGATACCGCTCTTCCCCTGATCTTGAATCTCTCACCTATGATGAAATCTTAGATGCGCTAAACCTCTTGAAAAAAGGATAACCTATGAAATTTCTAAGACTGTTGGAGAATATCTGAATGGAAAAATTTACAGCTTGATTTTTGAAATCTGTAATAACTAAAATTTTAGCAAAGGTTTTGACTGCAAGGCCATGCTACAGCGGACTCTTAACGATTATGAATTTGGAAAAGTGATATGAGCTGAATACTGACGTTCATATGCTCTTAATCAACTTTATGTAAGCCTTTGATTGGGATAACAGAATCCAGCTACTTAACGCCTTGAAAGTTTTCAATGTATCTTCAAAACTAATTAATTTTATAAAAATAACAATGTGCCGAACTCTGGCCAGTGTTCTCGTAGGCAGCCGCATAAGCAGAAAGATACAGCTTACTTCTGGGGTAAGACGAGGAGATGACCTCTCAGGAATCCTTTTACACCTTTGAAGCTATTGATCATTTCACATACCTTGGCACAGAAATTAACTCCGAAGGTAAGGTAAGTGATGAGATCAAGAAAAGAATAATGAATAGTAATAAAGCGTCCTACGGTCTTGTAAACTTAATGAAGTTGACTCTGTTCTGTAAACGCACAAAATTAAAAATGTATAGATCACTTATCAGGCCCATAGTTTGTTCTGATGCTGAAACATGGACATTTAAAACAACGGACCATAATAACCAATAACTGGATGAGTTAAACAACCAACAGGATTTATAAAGTATAAGCTGGCTTGGACATATCAAAAGGTTGCCCATCGAGCAAATAGTGAAGAAGGTCACAAGAGAATCCTTCTCAGGAAAAAGGAAGAGAGGACGCCCAAAGAAAAGGTGGCAAAAGGACCAAGAAGAGAACCTCAGGAAAATTGGAGGGACTGATGCGTCTTTTCTACTTTACTCCCATGTGATTTTTTTTGGAACAGTTATTTAACAGTCAACCTTCAAATAATTGTGGTTATTATAACCATATGGAGATAGGAGGTCATTACCTCCTTGGTAATAATATATGATCAATCTAATTGTATCATATAATATATGATTTCATAGCTAAAAATAGAAAAAAAGGATATTCACCAATTTGCCAGTGGTCATAAGAAGCAATGAATGGATTTGAATATATTCATATCTCTGCAATGATGAGAAGAAGGCATTCCAAATGTTCCAAGATAAAGAGATACTTCATAAAACTAGGATTTGTCAGAATGGCCATGAAATGAAATTGGTTTAAAAAATGAGAGAAGAGGATTCTGTTGGCGATTTTACAGAATTATAAGAATTTATTCAACGTCTTTTTATGAAATATCAAGGAATTTTCGAGTGTTTAATTAATTTAAAATGTGTTCCTTCTTTGGATAAAAGTCTGATTATGTATTAATAAAATAATTTCAACATACATGCGTTATTTCATTTAAATAACAGTTCACAAAAAAAAAAAATCTCTGAGGAGAGTAAAGTAGGAAAGACCCAGACTGACTTGAGAAGAAAGGCTCAGGATGGAGAAGAGAGAGGGTGAATTGTTCGAGAGGCTTAAATCCATCTTAGACTGTAAAGCCACTTAAGAAGAAGAAGAATGGACCATAGAATGGATTACAGATAGCAACTTTCCAGAATTACTTCATTTCCAGGGCTGTAGCTCTACTCTAGTACCTTTCCAGTGGGACCCAGGTTTTACTTCCATAAAAAAGGGTAGATGGGGTGACAGCTTTAGTTTGTAGTCCCCACCATTGTGTTACAAAGCTGGTAATATGTTTTCTTTTTTTATTCTATTGGAAAGCTCTAGGTCAATTTTTGAATATACTTCTCTGCTGTTTCTAATATCTCCTCCTTGCAGCGAATTATTCCTTCTTCTTCCTCACTATCAACCTACATCATTTCGCTTTACCTTGCATTTAGTGTCATACCCTATGTCAATCACAGCATCTCTATTATTATTATTTTTTTTTTTAATGAAATAATAAACCATAGAAGTAAATAAAATAGAAAAAACAACAACAAATAATTATAACAAAAAAAAATTATTTTTTATAATTATTTTCATTATTTATTTAATTTAATTATTAAAAAATTTAGCATAACTATTGTGGCGTACTCGTGGCACCATGAGGTGCCATTCCACTAACTTTGAAAACAACTGAAATGCTAGAACCAAAATATACATTATTTCATAATGTTTTTATCTTTTATTTTGGGTTTAAGTTAAATCCTCATGGTACCAATTAACATAGTAAAAATTGTAATTAAAATAAGAAAGAAATAATTCCTAGTTCATTTTGATAGTAACTTATTTTTATAAAATTTATTTGAATCCAGAACAGTCCCATAAATGACACCAGAAAATAAATCAATGTTACAGTTAAATTATTAATACAATAGGAGTCATTTTTACTATTTCCCAATTAATTTTATCAGGTTTGTTGAAGAGTTTCACATGAATGAAATTTAAAAAATGGCCCTGAGTAAAATAAAAACATATTGTAGTTAAAAAACAAATTTCAAACATGAGAAACATACTAATAAAAAAGTAGAGAAATAAAAAAAAAAAAAAAAAAAAAAAAAAAACTAGAATATTAATAATTTATTCATTATTTTTAGTAATACATTAGTTAAAAATTTATGTTATGTAATGAATCAGTTTTTAGTATTTAAATTAATATATCAGCTTCTCAATACTTAGCAATTGTATATAGTACCTGCTGTAAATAATCTAGAACTAATTCTATCTAGAACTAACAATTAATGAAAGAAATTAATTGTTTGTAATTTTATACTTATGGGATACTGAAGTTGATAAGATAATATAGAACCAGGCCCTTGATTTTTAATAAAGATCTTGCCTTTACCCAAATACTTTTCAAGTGCTATAATAGCAGACTAGTTGTTCTCAGGACATTTCCAAACATTTTCAGGGGAAGAACCCCCAGATCTCTCTCTTGGTAAGGAAGCTCCTCTTGAGTATAACAAGCAATTAAAAATAAATAGTTTCCATTAAATTGAAAATACAAGTTACGTTTGTTGGAACAATGGATTTACGTAAATCTTTCTTTGACAATGTAACCTTTAATTTCCTTTGATGTAACAGAAAAAAAATAGGTTCAATAAAGACAATTTTTATTCTCCATATTAAAAACCTAAATAAAATACTAATTAAATTAAAAATTAGTACTAGTGAACATCAGACTTTTCTGATTTTTTACATTTACAGAAAAATCAGAAAATAAAAACAAACAACTCATTTATTCAGGAGATAGAAACTATGTTTTAAAATATAAATAGAAGGGAGTAGGGTAGCTTCTTCAACTTTCATTATCAATCTTTGATGTAATAGAAAAAAAAAGTGTAATAAAGACAATTTTTATACTCCTTGTTAAAAACCTATATAAAATACTTATTAAATTAAAATTAGTACAAGTGAACATCAGACTTTTCTGATTTTTTACATTTACAGAAAAATCAGAAAATAAAAACAAACAACTCACATATCCAGGTGATAAAAACTGTTTTAAAATATAAATAGAAGAGAGAGGAAAGTGGGGTTACTTTTTCAACTTAATTCAATTTACTTACCTCTTTCTTAAACTATTTTATTACCAATCTTTGATGTAATAGAAAAAAAAAGTGTAATAAAGACCTTTTTTATACTCCATATTAAATAGCTACAGAAAAATCAGAAAATAACAACAAGCAGCTCATTTATTCAGGTGATAAAAACAGTTTTAAATAAATAGAAGGGAGAGGAAAGTGGGGTTACTTTTCAACTTAATTCAATTTACTTGTCTCTTTCTTAAACCATTTTATTACCAATCTTTGATGTAATAGAAAAATATCTGATGTGGACAACACATGACTTCCTTGTACGCCAATTAAACTATAAATCGGTGGCTCAAAAAGTGATCCTGAATTTGGTTACTAGTTTCCGAAGATCGCAGTATCTCAAAAACAACACCTGGCGTCGAGACATCCATCTATTGACACACACAAATAGGGAGGAAAGCCAGTATTTTACACTAAATTTTAACACTTAAAACAAGTAATAAAAATTTTTAATTGTATTGGAAACCAAATTGTGATTGTGACCTTTATTATTGTGATTGTATACCACGGTAGTGGTATTCCCAGTTATCTGAAAACTGGAAGTTGTACGCAGTGACATGAAGTCTGGGAACCCCTGATTTAACTTATTTCACTAAATATATATATTTATTTTTATATATATATATATATATATATATATATATATATATATCGAACCAAGGTGGAGGGGAAGTGGGGAAGAGGCCGAACTGGAATCAAATGGGAAGACAAATTAAAGAAGGACTTCAATGGAATAATAGAAGGCAACTTCTGGAAGAGCGACAGAGCTGGAGAGGACTCTATAGACTTCCTCCTCACACCGCTTAAGTGGTACCTAGAGGAATGAATATATTAAATATATATATATATATATATATATATATATATATATATATATATATATATATATATATATATTTAATAAGAGCTAATAGTTTGATGGGGTCTTTGGTTAAAAAAATCCATTCTGTTTTATTTTCATCATTTTAATGTATCCTTCAAGAATAGGAACTTCTCCCCAAATATCGAAGGAAATAAAAAGTCAGTGATAAGACGAAACAAGAATTTATCTACTTTTTACAAATTATTTTAAAATATTACTTTCATACTGTTTTTTAAATATATATACACAGTTTAATTAAATTAAATTTATATTTTGACATTTAAAGGTGAGGAAGGAGGAATACGTAGCACCTTTTCAATTACATGGGTGTATCCATACACAAGAACTCTTGAAATATATATAAATAATAATATATTAAATTATAATTTATCTATTGAATTGCAGAATCGATAAAAATATATTCTAAACACAAAATACTTTTAAAAAACCAGTGGTGAATTTTTTAATACAAACAAAGTTAACAGAATATACAATTTATTCACCTAAAAAGTTAAGAGAAACAACAATCAAAAATAAAATAATTACAAGAACTCAAATATCACATTCCTCATACTCGTGTTGCATTGACTAATATAGGTATTAAACATAAATGGTGAACACCTTATAGTTGAAATAAAATTAATCACTATGAAGCAATTAAAATGAATAATCAGTTTTAAGACAAACCTAAATAATTATAATCAAACTTGAAAAGAAAAATAATTAAAAAAAAAAAATAATATATCTTAAGTTAAATTTGCAGATGATCAACAATTGAAACATACTTTTATTTAAAAAAATAAAACAAAAAATGATGTGAGCAAATTGCAACCTCATATTAAAATAAAAAATAGTTAAAAATATTTCATATTTTTGACATATATGACAAAAATTGAAGAGCTTTAACAGTTGCATATTTTCTAGCAATAGTTTTAGATGTTGATAACCCTATGAAGTTGCCACAGTTCAATTCTCTAATCTGAAGAAAACACAAAAAGTCTGTTTCTGTTCTAGTTTGAAAAAAATCGTAATTGTAATGGTAATCTAATTGGGTGAGGATCGTTGCAAGTAATTCTTCTGGGTCTTCATGATTCTCGAAGAAGGAATCATCTTTATCAGCAATGGTTTTGAGAGTTTCGGACAAAGGCAAAACATTCAGTAAAAACTGACCAGAAAAATCACTCATTGAAGTTCCAAGTCTACAACACGAAATCTTATCTTTATCATTTATCCTTTCTTGTAAAACTTTCTGGTAAGCTTCCTTTGTCACATCACAAGCCTTTTCAACTAAATCACTGTCTTCTTGATTTTCAGAATCTGGCGTTGCAATGAAGTTTCCCTCACTTAGACATTTTTCCAGCTTTAATAACATCAAATGCGAAGCTTGTTGTTTGGCTTGCTTCTTAGTTCGGGCCTCAGCTTCAGTAAAAAAGGAAGAAACCCTACAGCGTATACCGAAAACTTTAGCGTGCGCTAAGCCTTCATCTCTGATTAATTCATATCGTGGGAGAGCTGTGTTGTGCTGTGAACAAAAATCCTGAAGTTGGCCGACTGCATTTTCTTTAAGAGAATGTTCATATGGTGAAACAACTTCTACCACCTCTTCCAAAGCATTTTCATCTTTCAATTTAAGTAGAAGGGAGCGAGCTGCATCATGTTTGGCTTCTTTTTTTGATTTTCCCTTTCCTACAGCCACCATACCTTTGGCACATACTTCATATTGGAATAGAGGATCATGAGTTCCTACTCCATTATACACTAACTTGTAATCAGGAACTTCTCCACCTTTCATTAAATACTCATGGAGTAATGTGACAGGTGTTTTTCCATCCATAGTAATTAAATACTAAAAAAATAAATGATTAATTAAACTCATTTAAATAATTACTGATTATCATAATGAAAATAATTATCAATTCAATTTATCACGTGATTCCCTATCTACACTATATACAGGAAAACAAGCAAACACTTATTTACATTTGAAGTTCGGAAAACTACTAATTCCAGTAAACAGCAACATAACCTTCCAACAGTATAACAACGAAGATGGGGAGAGAAATTCGTTTTGTTACTTCTGTTTGTATACTTTTGTTACTATGGATGCCAAAATCCAAATATACTATCGATATATTTTAAAAAAAATATCAATACATTTTCAACAATATAATATTAGCTGTTGTTATTGATATATCTGTTTGGGAACATCGTATTTGGAGAAATAATTAACGAACTTATTTATTTTGAAATAATTAAATTAATGGTTTAAGAGTAGCGGATAATTTCTATTTAAAAATATCAAATGAAGCATTTACAAATATTAAGAATTGTCATTCCTGTATTTTTACTATTTAAAGGTGTGTTCACACCTTTGGCAAGTCAACACGTCATTAGGTTATCAGAAAGCAAATGATATCTTAGTCGTTTCTTGCCCGTTTTCCTTATTTATTGGTGAATAGAAATTAAATTGAATTGATGTGGTCACCTTTAGAAAACGTTACTACAACATTTACTGTAAAACTAATGGTTTCAAAGTAATTTTGGAATTTATTAAAATGATAAGCCATGTTTTTACAATTAAACTGAAATAGAGATGAATTAGATTAAACTGAGTTAGGAACCAGCAGTTTAAATTTTATTGGCAAATTCTCAGTTTAATTTAATTTAATAAGGCTTGCATAGGGCTATAACAGCATAAAGAACCGTTCACAGCTTTCCCAAACCTTAAACTTATAAAAGGCGTTGTTTTGCTTGGGCTTGGCTGGCTGGTCTGTAATTGTGTCCGATCCGGACATTGTCTTTGCGATAAGCGCAAATGTTGCATCCACTCAATTGTGGATTTATATAAATTATGCATTTTTATATTTTTAATTGTTTCTTTTTAAAATAAAAATAGTTAAAACCGAAATTAATAGCTGACAAAAGTTCGAATAGCCGGAACAGTAGCCGTTTGGTTAGGTTAGTTTCTTCTGTAAACCCACTTTACGCGTTTGACGTTTGGTAAGGCTTGGAACTTGCCAGAGTTTGGCAAAGCTGTGAACGCACCTAGAGCACATGATTTACTACCGTTTGTCTGATTACTACTACAGACGGCAGTGACTTTTGAAAAGTATGTAAATGGCTGAAAGGAATGATTGCTATTCTCTGTAAGAAATTAGCATTTGGCCAACAATGACCTTAATTAATGAGTCAAACGTTAAAAGTAGAAGGATATACATTTAGAAAATTATTATTTACAATGAAAGGTATCTAATTTAAATTACTATTTTTATTTATGTTCTAGATAATTATTTGTCCCTACAGTAGCATCGGCAGCAGGAGAATTTAAACACTAATATTTAGAAAATGAGTGATGGCTCTAGTAACAAGTATATCGAGCAATTCGTTGACCTATCGACGACCAATCAACAAAAGACATTATTCACTTAAAATGACAGTTTTCTGTTAAGAGGTGCACTACAAAGGCGGCCTTAAAAATTAAAAACAAGATATAAAAAACAAAAAAACGAAATACCTTCTTCATGGTAGTTAATATTGCAGATGTTCTCGTATGTTATTTTTTGGTCAGCCTGGAATAAGAACAGATCCAATACTAATAGCGTCTACTGAAGAGGCTAAGTAGAAAATCTACTACGCCTTCTAAAATGGTGGCAGCACTGATTTACTGCTAAAATTAAATGGATGTATACATTTTAAAGATGCTAACGAATTTTACGTAAAATGTTGCATGAAAAATGTCTTTAATAATTTTCAATATTCTGCTTCCTATTTTTCAGTTAGTATCCATAAATATATAAGTTAGTTAAAATTTCATTGATGGCAAAAAAGATCACAATGGCAAATGCTAAGATATTTAAATATTATATTATTTTTTGCTAAGATATTTAAATCCTAAAAAAATTGCTTAAATGATATTTAATATCGTCGGTCCAATGCCAAAGTAGCTTATCTGCAAATTTTGTTATTTTACAGTTATGTTGGGTTCTAACATGTGGCTTTATATTCCCTTCGCAAATGCCAAACTGAATATGTGACGTCATTAACTTAGGATACAAAATACGACCAATTTAATAAGAAAATTAGCAACCTCAAGTCTGCAACCAGAATGCAAAACCCAAAGTTCACAGTTACACAAATTTTCAGATAAGCCACTTTTGCATTGTACTAACGATATATGATACATGATATTTGGAAAATCTCTCGACATTTATTGGGAGTTAACTATTTTCTGTGGATTTAATATCTGTCCAAAATACTTTAATTTCACAGAACAAAGAAACCTGTATTATGAGCGGTCTCTTCCAGACTATAAAAATGTTACCTAAAAATAATCCTATTTAAAAAAAAAAAAAAAAGTATTCAACTCTTAAGGTTCGATTTCTGGAGACTGGATAACAGACAAAATTTCAAAACAAAGAATGATATGAAGGCTAGGAACTAATATGTAGTCCAAAAAGAAGATAATTGAGAAATAGAGAAAATTTATTTATTTACTCAAAAATGACTTATTTGCTGAAAACAATTTCATTCCAAAAATTAGTCCAAAAAAACTACCGCTCTTTTACTTTAATTTAAAAAATACAGATTAAAGAAATATTGTTGGGTTTGAACACATATAAGCCAAGTTAATAGAGTTTACAATGCAATCCGACGACCGCTTTATTGTGATGCAGACTCTCCGAAACCGCTTCCACACCTCAGAAGAGACGTCTGGCCGTGAGCCACAGCGCACCGAATAGCTCGCCTCCGTTTTGCACAAAATCAGGCCCACTGGACTGCGACTGATTGGGTTTTTGTTTTGTTATTCTCTTCTTCACCGCAGTCTAAATCTGAGATCACAGTCGAGCCTCTGAGCCATAGAAATCTGGACTCGTCCCAAAACAGAAGTCCAAGGGTCGCAGTCAAGCGGGCTTGATTTTGGGCATAACAGAGGCGAGCCGTGGTAAGGATGAGGAGAAGGATGAGGACCTGTGGCAGGCACCTTCTTGTGCAGGTCATTTCAACGATGCAGCTGCCTACTTTTTGCATACTGACATCCATACCCCGGACAACAGGCAATCTGCCAGACGTCTCTTCTGAGATCTGAAAGCGATTTCGGAGAATCTGCATCGCAATGAAGCGGCCGTCGGCTTGGCCTGTCGCTCTTGGCCGCCCTGACCCCGGTCTCTCCTGGAGTAGCTGCCTGTTACCTGGACCACTCTCCGAACCATCGTTTCCGATAGCCTGAGGATCCTGGCCGGGTATCTCTGGCTTCACCAGTCCTCGATTAATTCATCTCCCGTCCTGATGATTCGAGCGACTACCGTGGAATCCAACATCATTTTGATAAAATAAAAATGCCAGCAAAATGACAATAATGAATAAATAAAAAAAAATGCTGTATACAGGTAAGTATAGTACAACTCTAGTGAACTGAAGGCTAACTGAATTAAGTTTATTTGCAATCTTTGGACATTCATCACTAAATCCAGAAGGATTACTGCAAAGGACGATTGTAATATAAACCATATGAACCTGGTTCATATATGTGCTGGTTCTAACCCAACAATATTTCTGAAATCTGTATTTTTAAATGATATTGAAAGTGTGCCAGATTTTTTTTTGGACTCGAGTGTTTTTGAATAAATAAATTAAATCAAAGCTCATTTATTAAATTAAATAAACTACACCAGAAAAGGTATACTTGTAATAATTCAAGTTGTAATAATTCAACACCAGAGACTAATGTTTGTGCAACGCACATTCAGTTTGACTGATTTTTTTTTTCCAATCATTTCTGTTAATTAGTGAATTTAGAATAATTATACCACCGTTAATATATTAGTGACTAAATGAACATGGGTATGCACAGGGGTAAGGGCCTTCCTTGTCCTCCCTAAAAATCAAAAGAAAAAGAAAAATTGTGGGAGAGAGATGAAAAGAAGAAACTTAAGTTGGAGAGGAAAAGGTGTGGGAGACTATTTTTACTTCAAAACTCGAACTTGATTTTTAAAATTGATCAATCTAATGGTTTTCAGTTGATCAATATTATTAGATTTTTAGGATCTCATGAAGCCTTTTGAAAGCCTCGGTCACAGAACATTGAATTAACTAGAAGCACTACGCAGGTCTGGTTCTATTGGGGAGAGCAGCATCTCCACCCACGCTCTCCCCATCACTTCAACCTCCTCATCCAGCTACATGCCTTCGCCTTTAGAGAGTAACAAATCGGAAATGCAATCAAATTTATTCAAAATGAAAACATTAGCATTTTTTGTATTACATTAGTGTAATAATTCAATGTTTATTAATTAATTTAACATTTTATCAATAATATTATATTTAACAACTTATTACTTCATTAATAGTTTAGTTTAGTATATTCACACTTGTAAACACTCCAGCAGCATTGTTTTAGTTGTTTACATTTCACGTATGTTACACTTTTCTTTACAATTTCCTCACTCTAACGATTTTGATGAAACTTTCCAAAAGTTTTCCCCTTAAAGCCCTTTAACTTTTCATATATATAGTATATTACCAAAAATGCAGAGAAAAAGTTATGATGAAAAACAAAATTTTAATTATGCATAACTCAAAATGTATGCATTTTATGGTAAATTATGTATATGATCATATGAAAGGTAATTAAATTCTCAAAAAAAAAAAAGAATATATATATATATATTTAAGTTATCATTAAGTTTAAAAACATATTCTTAGAACCTAAGAAGAAATTTCATATCCAAAAATTAATCGGCAATAATCAATTTAATATTACTTGAGATTGTACAACTGACAACAAAAGTAGAAACTCATACGATTGCGAAACGGGTAGAATCTGTAGAAACTTATAGCGAGAAAGAAAGTAGTTGAATATCTCTAACTTTGAGACAAGAAAAAAAATAGATGAAACTAGCTCAGAGGATTTAAACAGCACTACCAAACTTTAAACGGTAAACTGTATGTCATATATATATATATATATATATATATATATATATATATATATATATATATATATATATATATGTATGTATAAATCAGAGCAGTAACATCAAGTAACGGTGTATTGAACTACAACAGGATTATGTTTATATTATTTAAAGAAAACTAAATGTTTCCATGGAAAGAAAGTAAATGGAATTTCCGTGGAAACTTTAAATATATAATTTGAGCTAGAAAAACCAAAAATATATAGTAATGAAAGTTAAGTGATCCGTGCACCACACCATATTTTATTTTATTTAATATCTTTTTAACTAAAGGAATATTTCTTATCTTTTGAAGAGAAATATCAATATTTTTAAAATGGAAAATTTAATTTGCTGTTAGTCATATTAAATTATTCTGAGAAAAACTATTTGAATTGTACCATTATTCTGTAAATTATATTAAGGAGATGTCAGTTCTAGGATTAATCAAATTTATTTTCATATATTTCTACGAACTTTTTAGTTGGTGCCATAGAGCCATCTAAATTATGCAGTGTTAGACTAGTAAGCTTATTTTAATTTTAATAATTTAAAAAAAAAATCCCATAAACAAGAGCTTCATGTTCAATCCAAGAAGAGAGTTCTCTGGAGTTGCAAGATCTTAGTGATGGACAGACATTTTAATTTCAATTATCTGTCTAAACTTGGGTGGCCATAAAAGTTTTGTTGAAAACCAATGGAATTTCCAGGAGGCCTGGGGATATCCCCAGAGAAAGGGAGACCCCAACAATTTTGAGAATTTTAAGGCAAAACAACTTGTTTTAAATCAATTTATAAAGTCCTAAACTGAAGTAATTTGAAACTAATTTATCACATAAAAAAGTTGAAAATTAGCAATGTAAAATTAAAAAAACAAAAACAAAAAAGAAACATCAAGAGCAAACTATTAATGAAAATGGAGAAAGAATTCTGAGCATTTGCCAAACCAATGACTTAGTTGTAGCAAACTCTGTTCCCATACAAAGATATTCATAAATTCAAAAGACAAGAACAAAGTAAAATTGATAATAGGCTATTTTCTCATCAAGAGACACTTCCTAAAAGACCTAATTGATTGCAAGGTTAAGAGAGGTTTTGAAACCAACATAAGCACATGGAAACAGCATTTATTGAAGAATGCAATGAGTCACTATGGACATACAAACTAAAGAGGAATGAAGCAAAGTATAATGTACTAGAAACAAAGAAAAGATCCCGGGAGAAATTTGGTGAGAAGATGGAAATGGATGCTAAAGGAAAATAGAACCTATTTTGTTATATGAAAAAATTAGAACAAGCAAACGACCCGGAAATTTGTCAGAGATAAAGAACAAAACATACTCCCTAATAAAGAAAAAACAATAGAGAGGTGGAAGGAATACTTCCTTCAATCTAAAGAATACTTCCTTCATTCTAAGGAATAGAGCCTTCAATTTAAGGAATAGTTCCTTCAATCTAAGGAATAGTTCCTTCAATCTCTGCAATTCTTAGAAGAACTGCTAGAAGGATGTGAGGTCGATGAGAGGACTGCTTTCAATACAGTCCAATGGAACGAAGAGGACTATATCACCAAGGAAGAATTAGAAATAGCTATTGACTCACTGAAGAATGGCAAGTCTGCCATATTGTGCCAGAAGTGCCAAAACATATAGATGATAAGGGAAGAAAAACTATGTAGCACCTATTAAATATCGTTTGGATGTAGAAGAAGATTCCAAAAGATTGGAAGATAGCCATAATAGTGCCTATTTTTAAAAAAGAATACTATATTCCAAAATTCTGAAAAGAAGATTGAGGAGCCTGATTGAAAAAAATATTAGTGAAGAACAGTATAGATTTAGAGAACAAAGATGTACTCAAGATTTGATATTCACAATGACATAAGTAACAGAAATAGTTAGAGAAGGTTAAGGAACTGTCAGCATGTTTCATTGATCTCGAAAAAGCACTTGACAGAGTAAGAAAACAAGGTATTATTATCTTGGAAGAACCCAATATCGATCAGGGTCTAATACTTGCTTTTGATACCCTTTATAATCATCAGAGAAATATTTTTAGGATAGAAAATAATCACACTAATGAATTTGAAACACTAAGGATTCGACTAGGGTGCAGTCTTAGTCCTTTGCATTTAGTCTGGTCTTCGATATGGTGCTGAAAAGATCGAAAGAAAGGCTTAAAAGTTTCCACCTGGGATACTGAAATTTAAAATCAATTAAGCAGGTTGCTTTGAAGACGATATGGTAGTGTTAGCAAATAATGAAAGGGATCTCCAGAACAATCTAGAACATTCTCCGGCAGGAATTGCTCACTGTAAATGTTAAAATAAATGCCAAAAAGAATAAAGTAATACTGATTAGCAAATAATCCTGGAGAGCAATGAGAGTACTCAGGATCAATTGGGTCAGACTTGAACAGGTTGAAACATTCAAGTATCTTGGGACCTATCTACATGAGTTGGGCTACACCAAATCAAAAATCTAGGAGTGCATCAAAGCCACAGAAAGATTGTTTTGGGCCTTAAATAAAGGCTTTGTAAACAGAAAAGAGGTGAGGCCAAGTATACAAGTATACAAAAGCCAAAGTATACAAGTCTATCTTAGTACCACTATTTACATATTCCTCTGAGTCCTGGACAATAACAACAAAACATAGACAGATCCAGCCAATGGATATGCAGTATATGAGGAAGGTAGAAGGCAAAACCAAAAGGGACAGGTTCAAGAACACTGCTATAATTTCCAATCTTAGTGTTAAACCATACAACCTGTAACAGAAGAATCCAAACTAAAGTGATAAGGCAATCTCTTTTGAATGCCAAACCATCACCTTACCAGAGAGGCTTATGAGGCCAAGGTAGACCCATTACTACATGGGCCTCTGCTCTAATATCAAGTAAGTCTTTTGTAGGAGGGATCTAAGCTGGGATTAGAGAAGAATAAAGGGGTGCTTGGAGGCCGCTTTATAAGCAGGAACATCACGGTAAAGAGGAACAGATTATGACTATGATGATGATGATGATGATGATGATGAGTGGTGGATATAAGATATCACAGAATCGTGTGTAATAACATCTTCTGTATATAGTTTATGTGCTCTACTACAGCTAATTTCCAAATTCTGCTAGTAGTCAACACAGGTTCGGTAAAAGTTTTCCGACTGTTTTGGTGAAATTTTCCACGGTTATCTTTCCTTTTTCTTGTAAAACATTTTAATGTCCATTTTCAAGTTGCTATCCTAAAAACACTTCATACACTTATATTAATCATATCATTATATTATATTGATTCAAAATATTGCATCATCACAATTTTTCCCTATTAAAACAATCCTAATATTTTTATAACTTCAAATAGCTGCTTTACAGTTGTCACATTATTACTTCAATTCTCAAAAAAAGGTCAAATAAGTGAAGTTTTTTTTTCACAATCGAGTGTGCAAATAACGATTCCTAAAAAATCTACAATAATCTTGGCTTAATCTTGAATAAAATACAACGCCCAGAAAATCATCACGATCATCATTTATTTAATTATAAATAATTAAAGACATTGTTGACAAGGCAGAATTCGATTGCCTTTGAATGAATGACATCATGATTTTATAAGAATTATTTCATTCAATTTAATTATAAATGAGGGGATTACGGTAGTAATAAAGAATTTCTTCGATCCAGAACTGTGATAATACTTAACTTCCCTAAAATCATATATTCTAACTTACTATCATTCGATAATTTGCAACATTACTACAGGTTTTTCCATGTATCCCATTCTTCATTTAAATATCTAAGCAGAATGAAGAAGGTATCTTAAATAACATACTTTTATGTATGCTCCCCACTTCACAATTATGCTCCCAATGCCATGGTGCTGTGTCCACAGGAAAAAATTATGTCTTGTAATGACCAAATTTTAATACTATTTATTTTATTTAATGTTAACTATTGTCTCTGTGGCAAGAAAAACAGGATTAATTACATGAAAATAATTAGTAAATGAAGTCTAGTGACATTCTCTCATACAGGTTGTATCCCTTCACTGTCATAGAAATAAGGGAATTACAAATTCATGTTTATCATAAGATATCTCTAACTACAATGCCCATTATTCAAATTAAAAAAATATCTCAAAAACTTATCTGATAAAAACAAGTGAGTGAATTATATGTAATAAAGCTACCAGCCTCTAATCAGTCCTTCATTTCCAAAGCGACAGCCCTGCGGCAACTGAATTCTCCGAGACAAAAGCAGTTTGCAAATGCTGAAAAAACTTTTGACTATAATTTTTAAAACTAAGGAATATGATGATTTAAAAAGTAATAGGATATTTGCCCAATCAAGATGCTATTTGAGGAACAAGCTACGAAAGGTGTCAATGTCGGCTTTGGACAATATGAGTCAATTACATTTTGAGGCTTTATACATTTTTTTCATATAAAATATTATAACTAACACTTTCAAAACAAAATGAAAAGAGATGAAAAAGGTTATTTCTGACAACTGAAATATTATTCCAGAATTAACATATTTGAGAAAATGCCTTAAAACCCTTGGAAACCCAATTTGACTTTTTTTTTGAGAATGGCCCACATTGAATGTGGCTAAATTGAGAATAGGCTAAATTTCATTCTAAGGTATTTAAATTATTTACCTTTCTTTTTAACTTAATCTTGTGTAAAATATTAACAATATTCCTTGATATATAAGTTAGTCCTGTATTTACAAATCCTGCCCTTGCTCTTCTTTAGCATAAGTAACCTTATTTTTCTTGATTCATATCTATAATTATTGAAATATCTTAGTTTATTGCTATCTATTTTAATTTAAATCTGTTTAATTTATATATTGACATGTAAATTAGTTAAAATGTAAATACTTATTTTTTTATATCTTGTTTCTCATACCTTGTTCAAACAGGCCTTTCTTATGTTGTTAATCTGAACTGTGCCCTTTCTGTTTATATTCTTACATTTGTTATGTTTAGTCTATATTGCCTATCTGATCTATCTATTTTGATTGCAACTGTTTTTATTATTAGAAAAAAAAAATGTATTTATTGTCCATTTTAAATTTTATTAATTATGTCAACATAATTCTGACCTATATTTTTTACATGAGCTTTTAAAGTTAACAAGCCTATTTATATTTACTGTAAATTCAAATTTAAAATTATTTCTTGTGTTACTAATCTTTGCATTATTTAAAACTTTTGTCTTGTTGGCTGTGTTTTCAATATTCTGAATGATTAGAGTGATAATTAAGTATTGCATCCCTAAATAATTGCTTTTTTTTTGTCCATTTTGTGATTATGTTGTTTGTTTTTGTTTATAGGCGTAAAACCCTTAGGTCATCAACGTCTATGGTTGTTTGATTTATGTGATTATGTTCTTTATCAATTATAATACCAAGCTCCAAATATCTTAATCTATTGTCAACATTGGTGTTTCTTGTAAATGTGTTTATTGTAATTGTTTATTGTGTTGTTTATTGTAAATGTGTTTGTTTTTTTTGTTTGCTTTATTCAATTATTTCATCTGATTATTATTTTATCTATTACTGATAAATCATCTATGTATTTAATGATTAATGCTGGATTTTCTCCTAAGTTTATTAATTGTTCATTAATCATTTTGTTTTAAATACATTCACTTAACATTACCAAAAGTTTGTCACCCATTGATAAACCAATTTCTTAATATTAGTGCGTTCTTTTATAATATACCACTTTTCATCAATGATTTTGATTATTTCATCTACTGATATATTTTTAAATAAATCTATCACATCAAAACTGTTAATATTATATTTGGTGTTTTCTTCTAATAATAATTTGTTCAATTTTTTTTTTATCTGTTTATAGTTTATTAAGTCAAAATTTTTCATTTCAACTAAGAAAATTTAATGTTGTTTTAAAATATTTAGACAGACTATCCTTTGGATTATTTAAATTGTTAATTATAGGTTATATGTAAAAATGTATATATAATTCTGAAAAATTTAGTACATTGAAATATATTTCTTTCTCTACCTAATGTTAGGTTTCCCCTCTCTCTCCCTCTCCTCTCCCCGTTTATACTTTTTATCTTCACAATTACTCTAGTAATAAAAAATGATTATACAGTTTTCATGTAACTGGTTTATATATGGTTAGAACAGGAGATCCCTCATCCACTCGTTTTGAGTCTCAGCATTTGTAAGAGTAGATATGTCGGTCATTGCTATAATTTTAGGTCTATAATTTCAAACATTGTAATTTGTTGTTTGTCCATATAAGTTGTGAAATCTCTTGTAATTTTTGGAAATGTCGTTTTGGCAATGGAAATAATATCGTTCAAAATGTGAAACCATGTTGTGTCAAATCCCAACTTTTCAGCAGAAACAAAAAAATCAAATTTTTATCATATTGAGAAATTAACAATTAATTGTTGGACGTAAAATTAAGGCAAAAATGAAATAATATAATGACCATAAATTCAAACGTTTTGTATTTACGTGGTTTCACATTGATAACCGACGATATATCAGTATTAGCAATTTGAATTGAAAAGGCCGGTCTATAAAGTTGGCATACTTAAGTCCATGTAGGTTTTAGACTGACCGATGTATCAGCAATATCAATGTTCGATTTTCATTGTTGTAGACATTTAGATTTTAGCGATATTTTTAGATTTTAGCGTCCAAGGTTTAAAAATATGTTTCGAGGAACTATAAAATTTGACTATATTTGTATAATTGTAAATTTCTTGAAGAAATAAGAAGATAATGAAATATGAAAAAAAAATAATATTATAATTGTACTTTTTTTTTTCATATATTATCTATCATACCAACTCCATGAAAGGATAGTTTATTTAAACGTTTTTATTTTTCATGCTCTTTAGCATTCCATGTTTACACATCGTCGATTCCAACTTCCTATCGCTGGCCTTCCTCAAGGGTCCTGTCTTTCCCCAACCCTATTCAACCTCTTCATATCCGACTTCCCGGCTCACCCTAATGTTACGAGGTCCTTATACGCTGACGGTACAGCCTTGTACACATCCTCCTACCGCATATACACAATAGTAAACCGTTTATAACAAAACTTCAAAATAATCAACAAATATTGCCTAAATTGGAAATTAAAAATTAACCCCTCTAAATCTGAGGCAATAATTTTTACAAAATGTCGGCCACAAATAGGCCACCAAATTTACATAAACTCAGCCAACATACCGTGGTCTAAATCTGTAAAATATCTTGGATTAACTCTAGACAGATCTCTTACTTTCACCCAACATATTAACAACAAAACTGATTCAGCAAAAAAATTAATCTATAAAATGTTCCCTTATTTCTATAAAAAATCCAAACTGAGCTCAAACAACAAACTTATCTTATATAAATCAGTCATTCGTTCTCAAATCACTTACGCATCCCCGTGTCGAGTTCAACTTGTATAACCAATTACAAAAAACTCGAAAGCGTCCAAAACTTATGCATGAGAATAATCAATAACTACCCTCGTTACACAAAAATACAATGTTAATTACAATGTTATAAGACAGTTGTATTTTTAAGAAAAACGTTTCAAAGTTTGAAGCTTCCTCATTGAAGTAATGAATTTGCCTATTACTACGAGTATAAGTGTAAAAAAAATAAATACACATGAAACTAAGACATAAAAAAAATACAAAACCAAAAAAAAAAAAAAAAATTGAAATAATCCAAATACTCTCTCCTTATACACGGAAGAATGTAACAGTTTTTTTGTTCTGAAAAGTAGTGATTTTCACATTCGTAAGTTTACCATAGTTATGGCATGTATATTACAATTTTATTACAAGGGAAAACAATTATTAGTAGTAGTAGTAAACATATTTCCATTTTGTCGTAAATTTTATCAGTACAGTATAAAAGTATTAAAAAAAGATTCCGATAAGAAAGATATATTAAAAATGATTATAATATGTTGGTACTGTTATATAGAATAATATAATATAAAATATTAGTATGTGAAACATGAATGGGATGGCAGACATCGATGTTTTTAGATCGATGTATGATTTTCGATGTTCTCAAACATAGAATTTAAATGTTTTAAGTTTTTTTTGCCATCTCTGGTACTGGCCCTTCAGATATTTACTGATATTCTCCAGTAGCCTAGGACGTGCTACGAGTTGCCTACTCAAATATTTAGACAGAATGGTCCGTAGAAACGACCATGCTAACGCGGTAGTTGCAGTTTCTCCCGCCCGGGTTCTTCAGTAGCCTCTTTCATCAGTTATTCCTCTTTATGAGCACACTCCAGCTCACCTTATTGCCCATCAGACTTATAGCCGTGCATTAGAATAGCAAATGGAGTAATCCACAATGATTTTTAACACTTCTCAGCCTCCTTCTCCCAGTTACGACCGTCCGTTTGTTCTCGATGACTTATGATGAAAGGAAAAGAGATAAAGAAAGCTGTTAATTTAAATTATCTTTTTGATTATGATTAGAAGTTACTTCGGATTTATTCAGAGAACAACTATAACTATAAATTATCTTAGCTTTTAATTACATGTAGTTAATCTTCTCTCTGTCTTGGGTTAGGATTACAAGGTAACATAAGTTAGTGATGTGCGAGGGTCTATTAAATATAAATGCAATTATTTTTTATACATTTATTGATTAATCTTTTACACAACCATACATTCAGCATTTCTCAATGTATTCTCCTGCGCGATCTACACACTTTTGCCACCGATTTGGAAGCTTAGATATTCCTTGTTTAAAAAAAGCTTGAGAGTGAGTCGTCAGCCAATTGCACACGTGCTCCTCAACTTCTTCAATGCTTTCGAATCATTCTCCTCCAATTAGTAGATAAAATTAGTGGGGGCTAAAGGAATTAAAGACAAAATGACATATTATATTATATTTTATTGATAATATCAAGTGGAAATGGAGGTGCAGCAGTTCTACAGTTTCTATACGCGATTTTTTTCATATTATTTTTCATGTGGATAGGCATTAAACAAGCCACAATTTAAGGCCCAAGACGAGTTCCAGCGACAATTACAATCCCTGTAATAAAATGTCCAAAAATGGCCATATTTCTCGGTTTATAATTTTTTTTTTTGGGGGGGGGGGAGGGAGAAGAGGATATTTGTTGACCGTCTTCAATTGTTTAAAACTCATTTTTCCGTCTCTTTAAATGCTATTAATAATATTTTTAATTTTAATATTTTTTAGTAATATTTTTTGCATACCTTTCCTACGGAGCTCTTCATCCCATTCAGTCACTGCTTGCTGCAACTTTTCTGCGGAGTCCGCAATGAGAACAATGTCATCCGCCTAAAGGCATAAACAAGAATCTGAATCACTACAGGCAGGAGGTTTCTTCGCTCCAGGAACGTCCTTTCAGTTCGCCTTTTGCATATCGCTGATATTTCATTCATATATAGTGTAAATAGCAACGGGCTTAAACTCTCATCTTGTTTTACTCCCTTTGCTATATTTAAGTACCCAGATTCCTGCCCATTCAGGATTAACGATTCCTTTTGGGTCTTGATATATAATCTTTTTTGCTATATATTCCATCCTCTTTTGAACGTTCTTAACTCTGAGTTCCTCTCATATTTCGTTTCTTGGAAAAGAATCAAATGCTGCTTTAAGGTCGAGGAAAGCGAAGTGCACATTCCTATCTCGGTCCCAAGATTTCTGTATGGCATTTCTTGGAGAAATTCTTGGAGAAAACGTCTTCAGTTTGTCGTCATGGCATGAAGTCGGCCTGTTCCGCTCCGATCTGCGGCTCGATTATAAGTCTTAATTTACTATTTAAAATGGACTTATATAGTTTGTAGACAACTGGTGACAGGCATATGGGTCTATCAGCCTAAGGTGGAACATTCAGTCTGGCAGTCTTTGTTGTGTATGGGAATTATAACATTACATTCTCATTCTTTTGTTATGCTATTATATTCCCAGGTTTTCTGGAAAATCATTTGTAGACTTTCAAAACTCTCCAATTATCCCGTCCTGGAGCTTTTCATCCTTGCGATAGCTCGTTCGATCTCCTCCTCCTTTAGCACTACATCGAACTCTGCCTCATCCCATCGTCCATCTTGATTATTCATAGGATTCAGAAAGCCATCACTGAATAGTCTTTCATAATGTTTTCTCCAAATTTACAGAACGCCCTTAGCCTCAGTGACTATTTCACCTTCCCTATTTGTAATATTCCTAATTTCTTTGCATTTATGGTCCCTCAGTGCTTTTATTTGACCCCAAAAGAGCTACATGTTTTAACCATGATTCTAGTTTCTAGTTAAGCTTTTATTGAAATTCTTCCCAAGATTTCCTCTTAGCCTCCTTTATAGCTTCCTTCGTCCTGTTCCGTCACATATTCGTCCGTCACATATACTTGCCATTTTCAGGAGTTTGGCCCGGCAGTATTCCTTCCAGTCTGTCTTCTTTTCCTTAATATGAGCCGTGAATTCTTAGTTACAGCATGATGTACCTTTGCCTTTCGTGATTATCTTTTTCACTCCACAGAAGATTTTAGCTGACTCTAAGGTCCTGTTTTTTATATGTTTGCACCTATCATTTAGGTTTACATCCCCGTCATATTTCTGGAGTCTTCTTCGCAGTTCTTCTTCATACTGGCACTTTTTCTCAGGGTTCTGCAGGTTTTTCACCTCGATCCTGTCATAGGAATTTGACTTTAACTTGCGTACCTTTAATACTTTTGTGTTCGCTACCAGTAGCATATGGTCGCTTCCTATCTCCGCTCCTCGAATAACTTTTACATCTATGAAATATCTCCTGATGTCCCGCCCATAAATGAATTAGTCAATAATACTATTTAAATTCCGTTTAGGGGCTGAGAAGGTTATCTTATGTATTAGCTTGGGCGGAAAGTAGGAATTCTTTTATAAGTAAGCCATGGTATATGCTGAATCCAATAAAACATTGCCCACTCAAGATCTCAAACAATAATATATTACGATTAACCTAAATTTAGATGAAAGAGAAACTTAACCTATAAATTTAATAAGGAAAAAAGTAATTATAAAATTAAAAGCTGTAAATTTCTGCAACTATATATGTGTTATGGGAAATATGGTTCGAAAGTTCAATTATATGATATTAAAATCTAAATCATCTGATTTAGCCTTAAATTGCAAAATATGAAATTTTATGCAACAAAAATCAAAATCGTGAAAAATGAATGAGTGCAATATTAAATTTTAATATAGGTAGTATTCAATAGATCTTGAATAGAATAGACAATTGCAGACACAAGTGAATAAAATCTGCAATAATATGGAAATCCGGTATCTAGTTATGAGGTTTATCTAATGATGATGTATGACTCATATATGCTATTATGTGATCAAGGAGCTGAGTAGGTGTATTAGTTAATTAAAGGTGCTTAGATGGCTCTGTCAGAAATGCTACAGCTAGTTAATTAATTACCAGGCCACACCATTATAGTAAACTAATAATTATTAGCTTCAATCGCTGCCGGTATTGTATACTGGTAAGCACAGTTGATAATTATTTATTAGCTAATACTAATACATATATTTATGGTCTATATTAAATATTGGGTTGTCCAGAAATAAATGCAGGTTTATGTTTTTAAAATAAAATAAATGAAACGGAACTATTTTTATTAACCAAAATACACTTCATTACTCTCAATACATTTCTGCCAACGTGTTGGTAACGGTTCCATTTCCTCTGAATAGAATGTTGAATCATTATTATTAACAAATTCTGAAAATGCATTTTTTAACGAATTTTGATCAATACAATTTTTACCTTTAATAAATCCGCCCAGATGTCTAAAAAAATGGTAGTCCATAGCCGAGAGGTCTGGAGAGTAGGACAGCTAAGGCAGAGTCCTGTTTCGGCAAAGAAGTGCAGCGCAAACTTCATAACCAAGATTTTTTTGGTGGTCGTTTAATGAATGAGGAACCCGAGTTTCAATTGCGTTGAGATGGTCAGCGATGGTCGATTTGCTAACTGAGAGTTTCTCTGCAAATTCTCGAACAGTTGTTCTGGAATTTATATCGGCCGAAGCTTGCAGAACATCGTCATCAAGGGAAGAAGTCCTTCCACGACCATCTTTGTCTTCGAGGCTGAAGTCTCCCTCTCGAAATTTTTTAAACCATCGTTGAGCGGTGGACTCACAAACACTGCCATCGCCCTAGAATTCATTAATTTTTCTGGCTGTTTGGAACCCGTTCTGACCGCATTGTAAAACGAAATTTTGTAAAACGAAATTATACGAAAATCATGCTTTGACATCTTAGTAAAGACTGAATTATTTCCAACTGGTGAAACGCTACAGAAGATAAAAAAACATTGTTGTTTAGAAGAGGATTAGCAAGTGTTGGCACCCATACAAAAGAATAATCCCTCAAACGTAAACAGTTTGTTATATAGAGGGTTAATATAAAGAAAATATGAAATCCTGCATTATTTTCTGGACAACCCAATAATTTTCAATTATTAGGGAATATTAATATATTATGATTTATGATTTATTATTTACTATAAAATTTAATAACATTTAATATGCAGGTAGAGTCACTCCCCAGAATATTGTGTAATGTAACACGCAATTATGGACGAAATTAAATTGTACGGATGTGAGGACAAGAGGAGGACACTGCGTATTTTTAAAGGTGATATGAAATTATAATAAATAACAAGATAGTAGAGGGAAAATGCGGGAGCTGGGCCACTTTTTTGAGCAGCCAATCAGAAGCCAGCATTTGGTCACGTGGCCTATGGCGGGAAATTTGAATTTGAATTTTTGCCTCGACCCTACCTTAACCACCACGTGGTCTCACCTCGACCTAACCTTAACTATTAAGCCACGCCCCTTTTTTAGTCACGTGACCCTTATGACCCGCCCCCTTTTTAGTCACGTGACCCCGCGGAACCTCCTGGTCTATGCTCCGCCCGCATATTTTAGTCACGTGACCCGAGGCACCTCCTAGTCTATGCTCCGCCCCAATGTTTTAGTCACGTGACCCTTTAGTACCCTCTGGTCTACGCTCCGCCTACAAGGATTAGTCACGTGATCCAGTCACGTGAGCCGCGGCACCTCCTGACCTATGCTCCGCCCACAAGATTTACCCCCTCCACCCATTGAAGGGTCAGGTACCCACCTTATGGAGCATGAGTGTACCTGGCCTCCATTTTGTTTTTCTTACACCACCATTTTGTTTTTCTACCGTTAGAGAGACTTGAGGTTTTGTTGAAGGGTCAGATACCCACCATATAGAGCATGAGTGTACCCGGCCTCCATTTTGTTTTTCTTACACCACCATTTTGTTTTTCTACCGTTAGAGAGACTTGAGGTTTTGTTGAAGGGTTAGGTACCCACCTTCTAGAGCATGAGTGTACCCGGCCGCCATTTTGTTTTTCTTACACTGCCATTTTGTTTTTATACCGTTTGAGAGACTTGAGGTTTTGTTGAAGGGTCAGGTGAGTACCTTATAGTCTGTAACCTTCCCACCGACTTACTCGGGTTCAGGAACAGTGACAAACTGGTCAAGATCCACGGATTATTGCTGTTCAGAGTCAGGAGGCGCACGAGGACCTATATTTCTCTTTAACTCCGAGTGGCTATTTTACGTCCTGGAAAACCACATCGCGATTCGCAATTTAGGTACACGGGGTAGGGTCATCATTCCTACGGCCTTTGTGAGTTGCCTTCATTAGGCTGACGGGCCTCACATACCCGGAGAGAAGGGGTGATAAATTGCTTGAATTATTAAATTAAAGTAATGCCAGCACCGGGATTCGAACTCACAACCTTTTGCGTTTGTGAGTTGATGCACTTTTGCAAGCGCGTTAACCCGCTTTGCCACCCTGACCAGACCATATAGACCAGTTGACTATATCGATGTTTAATTAGTATATGGTGGAAGTATTAGCCTGGATTAAGATTTATAACTATAATTGTATATGTGTTTACAAGAGGTCTCGTATTATAAGTCCTCTGAACAGAATGAAGAATAAATAAAATAATATATATGTTTTTGTTACTAGCACTTAAATTATTGCATTCATATATATTCTTAAATATAGTTAAATTAAATGATTTTGATCAAGGTAATAACTATAGCATTCATGAATGCTCTATGAAGAGGAAGAAGACTGGCAACATTTATATCACTACCACTTCACCGCTAATTAAGTGCATTTTCTAAGAAACTATTTCGAATATTTTAAAAAGTGACTATTGGTTTTTAAAGAAGAATAATTTCGTTGAAAAGCCATGGTTTCTTCGTATAAATAAATAATATTTACACCTGAGGATCGAATTTCCCTTCGTTTAGGTGAATGCTTTCGTATAACTGAATAAGTGAATAATTAATTACATAAGACTAAAGGGAATTTCGCCGTTGAATGAGAATTAATTCGTATAACTGAATATATCATAAAAGTGAGTTTCGCATAAGCAAGACTCCAATGTATCCATTTTGACCATTCCTGAATCCATTTTGACGTCATGGCGTCTGTACGTTCGTTCGCATCTCGCATAACTCAAAAACCATTAGCTGTAGAAATTTAAACCTTTGTATTTGGAATTTTTGTAAAATCTAGTTACGAACCTTCCTTTTTGGTTACTACATGATCACCGGAAGTGGTACTTTACTTGAAGGTCGTAATGGATTTTCATCAACAATTATATTAAAATATAATGTAAAACATTTCAAATTTGGTATATACGACTCTTTTATGTTAATTTAAATATTATACTAGATTTCAGTTAAAATTGGCAAACCGGAAGAGGTACTTTACTTGAAGGTCATATCAGACTTTCATCAAAAATTGCATTCAAATATAATGCAAAACACCTCAAATTTGGTAAATAGCACTTATGTATCAATATAAATAATATACTAGATTTAGACTAAAATTGTATAGCCGCAAGTGGTACTTTATCTGAAAAAGGCAGGAGTACAAATCGTGCTAAAAATCTCAAATGAGACTTCCATGGATAAGCACGTTTCAAGATCCATACTAACCGTTTTTAACATTTTTATAATGGTGTCTGAGTGGAGGTCAATAGATGGACGGCAATTGACCTCGTGGAGCTTAGAAAGAAGTAACGTTCTTCGGAAACTAGGAACTAAATTCAGGATTACTTTTTGACCCACCGATTTGTAGTTTAATAGGCAGTGTCCACATCAGATATATATATATATATATATATATATATATATATATATATATATATATATATATATATATATAGAGGGAGCGGGGTGGCCGAGCGGGTTAATGCACTTACAAAGATGGTGAGTTCGAATCCCGGCACCGGCATGAATTTTATTTAATCAAATTAAATAATTCAAGCAATTTATCTCGCCCCTCCCCGTATATGTGAGGCCCGTCAGCCTACTTGGAGGCAACTCACAAAAAGGCCGAGCGTAGGAGTGATGACCCAACCCCGTGTACCTAAAATTGAGAATCGCGTTGTGGTCTCCTATGCATGAATACCCCATCGCGCGGCCAAGGATCTCCACGGTCTACAGTGCCAACAGAAAAAAAAAAAAAAAAATTATATATATATATATATATATATATATATATATATAATATATATTTTGTAATTCTCTTTAAACAGGATTTTATTCTTCTTATGCTTGATTATTTATTACTATAATTTTTTAGAGAAGTCAAAATTGTTGCTTTTTTAAGAAATTGAGTACAGACAATTACGATTTTATAATGACTTTTTTTTTTTTACTCACATCCTTCTGAATATGTGAACTATAATCCGGTTTAGAAATTTAATTTCAATTTATTTTTTTCTGTATTTCTTTCTTGAACCATAGAACATATTATCATTATTTTTTTTTGTTCCGTTAAAAAACAAGATACTATTCTGTTTAGTCTATAAGCGCAGGCCTCATTTACCGCCATGTTTTTTCAAACTGTTGAAAACACTTTCAGTTAAACGTGTTGTTTGTTTAACTGGAGTTTCTGCCCTGCACATTATTGTACTCGACATTCAGAGAGTTGAAATTTAGTTTGAATTCAGTCATTTTGGTAACGATGATAAACAAGGATTATTTTCGAATATGAGATAACCAGGCATTTTGATAAACATTTTAATTTATTCCAAATGTTTATGTCGGTATTAAAGGAGATAATAAAATTGATTAAATAATCATAATTTTCGTAATAATAATAATAATAATTTGTTTTATGCCTATAATTTAATCAGGCCTCGTAGGAGCCAGTCATCTCTAAAAACAATGTCAAGTTGTTCTGGGATCAATCTATGCTTACAGATCACACTATTACCCACAATAGGTCTGACATTCTAATATTGGACAAGGGTAGGAAAACAGCGTTTATCATATAGATTGGAGTTCCTTCTGGTGATAACTGGCACAGAGTAGTCGCGAAAAAAAAGAAAGAAATATGTTGAGTTGGCTGAGGAGTTGTATTGTCTGAAGGAAAGCCGGATTCTACTCATGGTGATCTAATGTAATGGACTGATACCGGAGGAATCCAAATCTTCTCTGTGGGAACTGGGCCTACCGTTAAGGAAAATGGAAAAAATACAACATGCAGTACTGTTGGGAACTGCGAGGAAGTATAAAATATTGTAATTTATATGTAATGTAAATGTATAATGTATATGTAAAACAAGTAAATAAAAAAATATTTATTTTTTATTATAAACAATTGGAAAATTCCAAAACACAAAGCCTTAAGTCCCAAAATACCGGCAATCAACTAACCCGTCAACGTTTCGCCAATTCAGGCATCATCAGGACACACACCTATGAAGATCAAATACAGCACATCTCACACCAACCGTCCAGAAAAACGCGTCAAACAGAAACAGCACATCATTCCAAGATCATCATTTTGACCGCAAAATTTCCATTGACATAAAAATATGGCGGTAGGACCAAACAAAAGTATTATAAAATAGGACGGACCTGTTTAAATAGCAATTAATGGTATTGGTATTGAACATTGCTAATGAACCTTCGGGTTCATTAAGACTTTTATTTTTATATTAAAAATTAAGTGATATCTCAAAAAGTAATTAGTTGAAGAATAAAATAGAATTGTCTCTTAATTAGTGGCGAATAAATGAATACAAAACGATTTGCTAATGCCATGCTTCTCGATTAGTGTAAACGTAAAACCAAAAATAAGATGTTGCCTATTCACATTTCTTATTTATATAACTAGACTTGCAGCAAAAGCATTTGTTTGTTTTTCATATAATTTTTTTGCCTTTTCTCCTATTTGATTTTCTATGCCAATTTTATTTGCCTATTTTTATATATATTTTTAAAATTTTATAATTTATTATTATTTTATTTCTGTTTATAATATTCTTATTCTTTATTTCTAAAAGGAATTTACAAATCTCATTTTTAGTTGTTTATTTTAGTCATATTTTCCTCGAGTAAAACATACTATAGCACTGGGTCGAAGGCCAGGAGAGGGGCGGGAGTGCATTTTCTATCCGTTTCATTAATCACTAGATCACGATTTTTAAGTTTTGGAGATTTCTGACATATACATACATATATATATACATATATATATATGTATATATATATATATATATGTGTATGTATATATGTATATATATATATATATATATATATATATATATATATATATATATATATATATATATATATATAGATAAATGTATGTACATATGTATATATATATATATATATATATATATATATATATATATATATATATATATATATATATATATAAATGTATAAAACAGGTACATATACATATAAAACAATATATATAAAACATATATATAAATCCGTGGATCTAGACCGATTTGTCACTGTCCTGGAACCCGGGTGAGTCGGTGGGAAGGACACTGCCGAATTTGCCCCAATGGGACCGGTTATGGAGCAATGGGCAGCCTGCCGCTGCACCATGGAAACCATGGTTCGCAGCAACGTGAGGTTGGGTGACCCCCTCCAGGCTTTCTGTGCTCCCGTAAGTAATAAATGTCTGAAAGAACACCACATCGCCCGGCCAAAGATCTACAAGGTCTATAGAGCCAACCGAATATATATATATATATATACATATATATATATATATATATATATATATATATATACACATATATATTATTTTTTCCCCGATTTGAGTACCTGTAGCGGCCCCATGAGCTGAATGGGTCAAATGAGCTGAAATTCGGTATGTTAGGTTTTCTTCTAGGCAAAACGATAATATAAAAGTATGGGTAAATTCCAATTAAAATTTGGGCATCTTTAACTGAAATTTTGGCATTTTTAAAGTTTTTGCGCACTTCTAAAGCTCCACCAAATTAGGTTATAGGATTGAAAATTTATATGTAAATTAAGTTGGTGTTAGAGAAGTATCTTTTGAGGGTCTCGATTTGTTTTTCTCCCCTCCTCCCTTCCCGGGTCTTTAAATTTTTTTAAGTATTTGCGCACTTCTCAAACCTCTTCAAATTGAGTTGCAGATCTGAAAAACTGTTACATTTTAAAGGTAGTTGAGTCATCTATAAAACAAAAGATGTTTCATCAAGTCTGAACTATCTCATCCTTCCTTCGTCATTTTAATATTTTTTATTTACTTTTTTATTGAAGATTCGTTACCTACAAAGGCGTAGGATATGCTGAGCAACAATTTTAAAAATATTTTATATTTGAGCCAAATTAATTATAAAAGCTAAACCAGCCGGCTAATAAAGTTAATTCGGTCTGGCGACCTCTGTTTCGTTTCGGAATTTTATTTTACTTAATTACTTGACCGAAGTTTATGAAAGGAGGTGATGTGGTGAGCATTCACACTCAAGCACAATTTTTCCCAAAGCTATTGTAGGGTCAGTAAACTTCAGTTCTTACTTTGTAGAGGTCCTCTGAGCTCCTTGGTGTTGGCCTTCGAAACTGGAGTCGATTGAGGGTTGATAAAATAGAGACAAAATAAGTATTCTACTACAGCCGGACCTACACCCTCGGAGTTGGGACTCCACTTTCTTACCTATTTTTAATATCACAAACTGTAAACATTTTAGGATTTTGTTGCGTCATAAAATTCGTTCTGATTGAATATTCCGGGTATTATTTATTTATAGAGCTCTCGTCCCTTGACAACCCAACGCCTGCACCTATTCTCAGGTGTGATGTCTATAAATAAATATTTATTTCCCGCCATAAAAATGGGGACAGGATCTAAAATTCAAATAAAATTATATAAATGTCAAGCATATAAATCGCTGTATTAAATGTCGATATACCTTTTGATTAAAGTTTATTATGACCTTCAAGTAAAGTACTCCTTTCGGCTCTTCATTTTCAATTTTCAACCAAAATTTATTATATTTATATAAAAGTATAATTTATCAAATTTCAGATGTTTTACATTATATTTTAATATATTTTTTGATGATAGTCTAATATGACCTTCAAGTAAAGTACCACTTCTGGTTTGCCAATTTTAACCAAAATCTATTATATTATTTATATTAATATAACAGTCTTATTTATCAAATTTGAGATGTTTCACATTATATTTTAATATAATTTTTGATGAAAATCAATAATGACCTACAAGTAAAGTACTACTTCCGGTAATCATGCAGTGACAAAAAAGGGAAGTTCACTAGGGAACTAGATTTTACAGTTATCCTAAATACAAAATTTTAACTTTCTACAGCTAACCGTTTTTGAGTTATGCGAGATACGCATGAACGAACCAACGTATGAACGAACGTACGAAACTTGTCAAAATGGATTCAGGGATGGTCATAATGGATATTTACGTAGAAATCTGAAAACCGAAAATTTTCGCGACTGCAATACTTCCTTTACTGCCTACGAAGAAGGAAGTAAAAACTGATTTGACATGATTTTTTTAATGATTCTCTGGGGATTATCCAACATCACCTTCATGGTAATTAGATGGCTCTATGTATCATTTTGGATTTTTTATTTGTTTTGTTTGTATATGTATATATATATTTAATTTTTTTTCCTGTACTGTTGCTCTATATATGTGTGCATTGAGATTTTGATGTTTGATTAGTTTCATAAATTTTCGAATTATCTAGAGGTTGTATACTAGATTAAGAAAGGATTGATTGTAAACTGGAAGAGAGAATTATTTATATTATATTATATATATATATATATATATATATATATATATATATATATATATATATATATATATATATATATATTATATTATATATTATATTATATAATTATATTAGGGTTGATTGTAAACTGGAAGAGAGAAGGTGAGAACCTAGTTGAATGTATTAAAATAAATCAAAGATGAAAAAAAAAATGTACTGTAATCGAATGCAGATGAAAATGCTATGGATTATGTAAATGAATGATTAAGTGATAAAAGGGAAAGGGGAGAAAAATAAATAAAGAAATGTGAAATGTATGTGTGTGTATATATATATATATATATATATATATATATATATATATACGGTGTGTATTATAGCAACCCAGTGTATTTGGGCAGCACTGATTTTCAATAAATCATTTCTCTCTCTTATTCAAATTTCAATAAAATTAATTTCGCTATCACTTTTGCATATTGCTATAAACTAGACAAAAACTAAAGACCTAAATTTAGGCTTTATTATACTGAGATATAATACACTAGAACAATTACTAACAACATTGCTTTTGAGAAGATAACAGTTAGAGTAAAACGTTACTTAAAGGCTAGACAAAATTAAGAAAACGATGCATGATCGATTAACATATCACATCACATTTATTGTAATAAGCTTATTATAATAAAGAAAAGAGTTGTGAGCGAGTAATTTTAAATGCCAATTATAACTTCGCAGATGTTTTTATCATCCCACACAAGAGTTGGAATGAAAACTTATGACCTGTACTATTATTGTATATCCTGCGTTTCCTTTGAAATTATATATTTATTTGAAATCATCAGAGCAGTTAAATGAGAGGTTTAGTTCATATTCCTCTTGGAAGGAATCTTATGTCCTTGATTAAGTTAGCATGAAGCAACTCTAATCCAACCCCACATGCACAACTTCGGAACTTTACTTCTTATAAGATTGTTAATCAAATTTTTGAAAATATGAGTAAAACTGCGGCTTGAAGATGAAGGACGAGGGTAGAAAACTTAACATTGTAAAGTTTTAGGGTTGATTAGGAGTGGAGGTAAGTTGGCATACTGATGGCTTTCATAATTACTTCATCCTTCTTCTCTCCCCTCCTTTCTTAACTTCCTTCTTATAAATTATTTCGACAATCCAATATGAAGAATTATTAATTATTTTACAATATAAAAATATGTTTTCTTTTTTATAATATTATTATTACAATAATAATAATTCATATAATATGTTAGATTTCCGGAAATTATCAAACAAAACCATCAAACTTCTTTACACTTTATTTTTTCATATTTTCACAACGTTTCGGACTCAATTTTGTCCATCTTCAGACATTTATTCATTTCATCTACAATATTAAAAAAATTTGTATATAATATTATTTTATACATTTAAATTCTAACACCAATGAGCCATTATACTCTCCACATCTCTATTCTATTAGAACTGTTACTTAATAATATACATGTTACTTAATATACATTTGTAAGAAAAATTATTTCTTTCATTGTAGTGTTTCTTGTTTACAGATCTTAAGTAGTTTTATTTTCCAAAAAGTTTTTTTTTAATGGTTTTATTTACCAAATTCAATACTTATCTATTTATATTCATATCCACTGGATGCAACCTGCCTTGCTTAAGCTTATTACAATTTCTATGTTACAATGGATAATCTCCCTCTAGTTCTCTTTGTTATGTTTTTTATACCTAAAAATTAACACCAATAATTTTCTTTTATTTAAATATTTATTTTATTAATTATATCTGTATTATGTATACCTATATCTCCTCCATCTGTTTTACAGTTAACTATATTTTTAATATTTTTTTATATGAATCGATTCTTTTATATTTCTTATTTTAATATTTTCTTCACTATCTATTATTTTGTTGTAATCTAAGAGGCGACCAAGAAGGTGTGGTCCTCACAGGGTTCGCGGACGACAAGGCTGTCTCGGCGCGCGACAAGGATACTTATAGTGCTGCAGAGAGAATTATTAATAGCATTCAAAGGATACTCGCGGAGATTGGTCTTGCTATAAATCCACAAAAAAATTTGGGAATAGTGATAAATAAAGGAGAGCTGCAATCGATGACGCTATCTCTTGAGAACGAGGATGTCATCCAATCTGCGCAAGCCGATGATACCATCAAGTATTCGTAATGTAAATTTTCTGGAGAGCTGAAATTTAATGAGGACACGGTAACAAAATTAAATAGTAAACTTGATTAATTAATGAGCTCTTGCTTGCTCAAACCGGAGCAGAAAATCAACGTTGTCAACTGCATATCTGTTTCCGGAACAAAAATTACAAAAATACTCCCTGCGGTATTTGAGGAAATTGATATAAATATCCGCAGAAGCATTAACGCCATCATCGGATTCTTCACTAACTCTTCTACGGCGAAGTTACACGCACCGAGGAGGTATAGAAGATTAGGACTGATCCGCTGTCAATGAGAAGCTCCTTTGCAGTCCACGTTTAAATACGAAGCGGAAATAGCGGTATGTTCCGAAAGATTGAACGCTGAATTGCAAAGAGACTCCGAAAGCCAACAGATACATCTGCGAGAAGCAAGTTCTGTCCGGGCCGGAATGGTCTAACGCTTTGAAACTGAATATTAATGAAGCACCCCTGCGTGGAGTACCAGGAGCCCAGCGGACAGCAGAGAGAAGTTGGCCCCCTCTGTCGCAAATGCGGCAGAGTCTGAAATACCAGCCTGTGTGCTGAGAAAATGTTCCAATAACTTTCTCCTCATAACATGCCGGCACCACAGGATCAAACATGAATTAATAAGGCTCCTTAGAGAAAAGGACTTCACCTGCTTTGACGAGGTCTATTGTGCTGACTCGGACGGATCCGGTATGCTGTCGCATCACAATATGCGGATATTGTCGCACTCACAAGAACCGGAAGGACAGCATTGGTCCTGGATCCAACCGAACGATTTGAGGGAAACGATCCCGATGAGGAAGATGGAGTGAAAAGGAGAAAAAATGGTATATATTCATAATGTACCCCTTTCCTAAAAGAAAAAATCTGCGAGACCTTCGGAGAGAGTGAGTTCCGTGAGAGGCTTCTGGTACGATTCCCACGGAACTATACCGAACAAAACAAGAAGCTTTTTAAAAGACCTAGGTGCTTATATTGAGGATATTGCGGTGTTGGTCAAGAATATTATTCAGGATTCCCTGGGGATTATCCACCATCACCTGCATGGTAATTAGATTGGTCTATTTATCATTTTGAATTTTTATTAATTTTAATTGTAGTTCATTCTATTATATATAATATATAGATGTATGTATATATATGTAGAATAGAATAGAAAAATTTATTATGGGACTAGGTCCCTTAAGAATACCAAACAGATAGTTCCATAAGTTTTCCAATTGTCTAGAAGTTATGTACTAAATTAGGTCGATTGATAAGTGGAAAAGAAAATTGTGGAGAAATGAGAAGGTAGTTGGATAGATTAAAATAAACATAAGATAGAAAATAAAATGTAATGTAATCGAATGAAGATAAAAATAGTATAAATTATGTAGATATGATTAAATGATAAAAGGGAAAATATATATATATATATATATATATATATATATATATATATATATATATATATATATATATATATTCAGTTGACATCCGCATGATGGTATAGAAGGATCAATCTAATTAGGGATTGATAAATTATTTGCCACTTATATAATTTTCTTTTACTGAAAACTAGTTTCGAATGTTATACATTCATCCTCGGTTCTAAAAACACACAAAAATAATCATTCAAAAATAACAAAAAAACAAAAATAAGCAATTCATAATGCAGCTTGGTATTATATTATATTAAATTAAATGTAATATAAATTAGTATTATAAAACATTTATGAATTATGAATTTAATTTAGACAAGAAATAAAATACGTGTTGATACTCACCAAGCTTTAAGTAGATTATATCAAACAGAAAATGTTTTGGTAGCAATGAAAGGTAGGTGGGGTGTTTATAGGTATATTAAACGGTTATTAATATTAAACGGTTTAAGGGTCGGGGTTTTTCCAGTAATTCCGGTGAGTAATTGTTTTTTCTGTTATAGATGGGAATACATTTAAGATTGGATTATTGAAGATATTTATTTGATCAATCCAGATTTTTGCTTAAATGACCAAGCAATTCAAAATGTAGTTTGGTATTATTATACATATTAAATTAGATTAATATAAATTAGTATTATAAAACATACATCTAATTTGTATATTACATATATTACATCTAATTTAATATGTATAATAATACCAAACTATATTTTGAATTGCTTATTTTTGAATTGTTTGTGTTTTTAGAACTGAGGATGAATGTATAACATTTGAAACTAGTTTTCAATAAAACAAATTTATAGAAGTGGCAAATAATTTATCAATCCCTAATTATATATATATTGTTTCATTGTGTTGGACGGATATAATGTCCAACTAAGGATTGGTTAGTGCGATGTGTATTGTAGCAACCCAATGTATTCGGGCAGTATTGATGTTCGTTCAATAAATCATTTCTCTCTGCTCGCATTTGATTTTAGATATTATGCTTTATCTATTTCTTTTAAATTATTAAATTATTCCTGCAATCCAATATGCAGAATTATTATTTCTTTCACTAGTTAAAAATATATTTTCTCTTTGATAAATATTATTACATTAATAATAATTCATATGAATATACCATAAAAGTTCATTAAAATATGAATTTAGCTATTTTTCGACCCCAAATTGTATTGTAGATGGATTTATACGGATCCCAGGGATAATCCAAATTCCTCATTTAAAAAAAAAAAATAATTTATGGTAGGTCAGGTAAAATATGGTGGATGTGGTAGAATTTCAATTTTCAGATCACGTAATATAACATACTTGTCAGTTAATTTAAAAAAAAATTAATTGATCCGAAAATTGAAGGTCTTGAAAATCCACCATATTCACCTGAATTTCCTCCAACTCACTACCATTTTTTAGACCGCTTGACACAATTAAAAAAAAAAAAATCCGAAATGAAAACGAGTTAAGAAACATTTTATTTTTTTCAAGTTTATTGATTCAAAGACAAAACGTTTCTTAACAACGAATAAAAACCAAGTTGGGCTTTGGGAGTACTGAAGCTAACTGAAATTATTTTGAATAAAAACCATATCGTTAAAGTTTGTTTTTCTATCATTTGCCTCATACCCTAGAAACTGACATTTCATACAACACAATAATATAAATAATATTGAAAAACGTATATCATTGCAAATAATCGTTAGTGAGTAGTAATTATCTTATAAAGACCAAAATACTTTGATGCATAAAAACAGAAAGTCCTTACAATGTGGTATGATTACAGTAGAAGAGAAAATAAATGAGCGTCAAAAGAAGCATAACAAAAGAAGAGACAAAGAGGGCTTACAAAAAAAAAATACAATAAGAATGTACATTGCTGTGATTAACCATTTTCTTCACTGTTAAGATTTTTCCAGCATTTTATAATTTTATTTTAATATTATTACAAACATTTCCTTAACTAAGACTTTACTTGTACATGTTTATAAGCCCTACAATCGTAAATTATATGAGTAAAAAATGGTTTATGCACTGTTGGTTGGAATCATATTTATCAATCAGTAAATTGAACCTTATAAAGTAATACTGAATTAATTAATTCTGTTACAATATTTATAAAATGATTTTTAGTCGTTGCACAGTCCTTATTCCAGCCAGCAATAATGTTTCATAATAATTAGGTACATCTTACCGTGATTAACATCAATTCAAGCTTAATATATTTTGTTTTACCGTTGTGCTTTTTAGAGGATTCACATAAGACAGATACTTTTGTTATAATTATCTTTCATCATTACTTGTTATTATTACTAGACTTTTTACTTACGTAATATGCCTATAAATAGTTGAATTATTCTTCGATATTATTTTATTTTATATTTTAATATTATTTATTGTTGAAAATCTTATTAGTTAGATACTCACTACGTTCCTTCGTAGGTAATGTGGGTTCGCAAATAGCGACGTTCGACGATTTCCGTAACTGTCGGGATGACAGCAACTGAGCTTTCTCCTCCATTTCTCACTGAAAAATAAGTTTGTAAAATTTATTCTTCAAAAAGTACAAGATTTTTTTGTTCCAATTCTATTTTTGGGTTATTGGCGATTTATTGAAATCGATCGATGGAGGAAAATTAACAAGTAGAAGTTAAAATTAATAATTATTTAATTGAAAAAAAAAAGGAAACGAACTAAACTATATTGAGAAGTTTAATAGAATGCTTGTTTTGGTATTTTGAAGAGCTTTTAACATTTTTTTCTTAAGCTTCGTTATGTTTCGTTCCATAACTTTATCTGACGGGATAGAACATTGCAAGATATTATATGTTTATGTATGTGTGTATTTGTTTATATATATTTAAAATATATGTATATATTATTTATATATATATTTTAAATTATTTGATTTCCATATCGTTATTTATATAACTAGAAGTGTGGGAAGCTTTATATATATATATATATATATATATATATATATATATATATATATATATATATATATATATATATATAAAGCTTCCCACACTTCTAGTTATATAAATAACGATATGGAAATCAAATAATTTAAAGAAAAATTATAATTTTTAGATTTTATATCACAGGTTGTAGATACTTGTCTGCCGCAAGAAACTCACTGCTTTCTGTTAAGTGAACATTGCACGATCAGTATTAATGTCATTACCTTATCAGAATGACATCAGTAATGATCGTGAATGGGGGACAGAAGTGGAATGATGTCTGGTAATATGAAAATCCAGAATTTCTAATTTCGAGTCGTCATTACTGGCTCGTGTAGGGTGCTTCATTTCTGTGTGATACTTGAAACTTTCGCATATTTAAATTGTAATCGTTACAGTTCTTACTCCAAATCTATCAGTAATTATAAAATATCATTATATTTTACCATATCCTTTTTATGTTATATAAATCCATCCCTTCATCCAACCTCGGCGCTTTTCATTTTATTTTGTGCTCTACACCAAAACTGTTGCGCGGGATAATTAATTGACAACACGTTTGGAAACACCAAAAATTTTGTTATTTTTTCTATTGTCTAGTTTTCTGTGTATCTTAGAGATAACACGAAATAAATCTTGACACACACACTTGAGTCAAGACAAAGCGGTAACCTCTATGTAATGAATATAACAATAATATAATCCAAGACAGCCATGTCTATTTTTCTAGGACATGAGTGAGCAGTCGCGTAGTTTAAAATTGAATGTCTCAGAAATTGTGCAGATTCCTTGTTACGTACTCTACACCAACGTTTTTGCCAAAATAAAGTCTCTCTCATAGTGCTGTTGAGCAATCTTGATTTATGTGATGTCTCTTAGTAAGGTCGTGAAAAATTTAATGATAAATAACATTTGTAAAATTCCGAAATTAAATTTCACCAAAAACTATTTAAATCTTTGACCAAAAAGAAAAATTTAACGATAAAATATTGCCCATACAAACGATGGTGGATACTGACAAAATTGGCACTAGATTGTGAGATGAATTTATTAGGAACTCTCTAAACATATATAGACTTACACCACACTGAGGGAAGCTCTGAAAGATTTCTCTTACCGAAGTAACCACAGGTTATTGAACAACCTTACCCACTTCTAAACATAACCTTTTATCGTATAGAATTGAAAAATTTATATTTTTATCGAATGGAATTGAAAAAATTATATTTTTCTTGATGATGTTATAAGTGGACATATAATAATTTGAATATTTCGATTTGTATCGAGAGCACTAAGAAAAAAAATCATCCTGGGATTCCATCAAATTTATGTATCTTGAATAATATATTGACTAGGAGCGAATCAATAACAATGATAATATTCTTTAACATATAGTTATTATATTTCTTTGCTATTAATAAAGTGTACTGAAAAGAAAAGGTGATGAATTCCTATAATCACTCTAAGATATTCTCTATCTTAGAGTTTTGTCATTCACTATCAGATGTTTATTATTTATGATCCTCCGAACTCGACATTATCGGTTTGTTTCAGAATGGCGACCGATTAGAGATCTTATAAGCCCATAACTCGGGTTTTTATAAAGATAGAGGAGAAATGTAAGGTGTTTTGGAATCAGCATAACAAGGCATTAAAAAAAACAACAAAAAAACAAACAAACTTGAAAAACAAAAAATCAATTTAATTGCCGATTAAAGATCTCATAACTCGGTCATTTATAAAGATAGAGAGGAAATGTAAGGTGTTTTGTAATCAGCATAAGGCATTAAAATAAAATAATTTTTTTTTTTTTTAATCTATATCTATAAATGGTTTTGGTTTATTATTTTCAATAATAGATAGACCTTTGTAATCGACCAGAGAAAATATTTGTGTAACTCCCACTCAAAATTACATTTCAAGATACGTAGAATCCAAATATCGAATAAAAAAAAATCCGTCAGCTAAATTCTTTTCTTAACACTCCCAGTTCGGCACTCTCACGGCGATCATCTTGGGACAAGCTTCAAATTTCTTTTCCTTTGGTGCCTACTGTTTAATTTCTTTAACTTGGACAGTATAGATATTTTTGAAATATTACTATTTGGAATGAATAAACTATTGTGTAATAATTTGTAGCGTTATTTTTTATTGATATAACTTAAAAATAGAGACGGGGTAGGTTATACAGTACCCGCAATACCGAATGGCTGCGGAAGTTTAGCTTATACGGACGGACACTATGGAACACATCCATGGATTTTATTGTATAGATTAATTTTATTTATACCTAGGGGATGATAGTTGAGAGTGCGGTCAAAAAATCCTTTTTTTTTTTAATATTAAATATAAATAAAATCTTTTTAGTATCCTGTTTAAAAAAATCAAGACAATGGATTCATTATTATACTTGAAATGAAGTTTATTGTTAAAATCATAAGTAAATACTTGCTGCAGGGAATCAAATTTGTCCCTATGCTGTGGGTATTTCCTTAAATATTCTGAGACTTTCCTATCGCCCTAATTTATTCCGTCCCTTCTCACACTGGAAATTGTTTTAGTTTGCCTCCTAATTCCACATTCCGCACGTTCCTTCCCCGATGGATTCCTTCAGCTTATTACAGTCTACATAATATCAGCGATTGAATTTTTTTCTATATTTTTTTCGGATGAAAAATTTTTAGATTAAAAAAACAAAATAATGAAAACACTAGACCCTAAAACGGACAGTTAAGGATTTTATGTATCAGGTAAATAATTCAAGTAATTGATTTTTTGTTTTAAATATATTAATTTTAGATTTACTACACTAATGATTAGGATCTAAATTTTATGAAATTTTTTTTCGGCTCCAATAATGGGGCAATTCAATTCTTCACTTATTGTGTTTTTGGTCAGCAAACGGTTATACTTTTTGCAGTCCAAAACACATTAGGCGATATATTGACCAACAATTTAAATTAACGATTATTTCAATTGAGATGTTCACAAAACGACCATTTTTGAGTTATCCCATTAATCGAGCCGGAAGGTAAAATATTATATTTTATTTTTCTTACCTAAAAGCGGTAGGTAAATAGAAAAATGTTTATCGAATAAATGTAACTGATACTTTTAAAATTGCGGTAGTAGTTCAGAGTGTTATCTGAAATTTAAAAAAAAGTCTTGCCAACTTTACAAGAAACTAAAAATAAAATTTAAAAAAAAATGAGAATAAACGTTGATATTTTCTCACAGAGCAGAAGCTTAGGGCGTTATGAGACAGTTCACTTTGGGGCTTGTACGAGGTGGTTGTGATACAGAGCACTGCAGTGGACTATACATATTTTATGAAATCGTACCAAATGCGGTTCACGGGCGGGGATTTCAGGTAAAAAGTTGGCTCGGAGGCCTGCAGCTGTAAGTTAGCCTTGTTAAAACTTTACCTTCATTACCTTGTTTCGAATTATCTGTTAGGCTAAGGCCCCTCACCTCTCCCCTCTCTGTTGTTAGGCTAACGCCCCCCTCCCTCGCCGCCCTTCCCCCCTTCCAGGAAGCTAAGTACTCGACCAACTTTTGGATCAGGTCGTTCCCTGTTGAGTAAAATATATGTTCCGTTATCAATATGTTCGAGTTTATATGTTTACATACTTTTATATACTATTATATTAATTTTATGGTATGGTTTAATGAACATTTAATTCGTGATTGTTTACATTTCAATAATAGGTATAATATTATATAGGAGGCGAATCTTAATCAGAAGGGCTAACCTTAGTCAGTTGACATCCGCATGATGGTATAGAAGGATCATCTAATTAGGGATTGATAAATTATTTGCCACTTTTATAATTTTGTTTTTATTGAAAACTAGTTTCGTATGTTATACATTCATCTTCAGTTCTAAAAACACACAAAAATTCAGAAATAAGCAATTCAAAATACAGTTTGGTATTTTTATACATATTAAATTATGAATTTAATTAAGACAAGAAATCAAATACATGTTGGTACTCACAAAGACTTAAGTACATTATATCAAACAGAGAATGTTTTGGTTTGTTCTCGCACTGAAGTAGCAATGAAAGGTGGGATGTTTATAGGTAAACGGTTTAAGGGTCGGGGTTTTTCCAGTAATTCCGGTGAGTAATTGTTTTATCTGTTATAGATGGGAATAAATTTAAGATTGGACTATTGGAGATATTTATTTGATCAATCCAGATTTTTTCTTAAATTATCAAATAAATATCTCCAATAGTCCAATCTTATATTTATTTCCATCTATAACAGAAAAAACAGTAATAGTAATTACTCACTGGGAAAAACCCGACCCTTGAACCGTGTGCCGATAAACATCCCACCTTTCTTCCATTGCTAGTTCAGTGCGAGAACAAACCAATACAAACTTTTCTGTTTGATAAAATCAACTTAAACCTTGGTGAGTACCAACATATATTTGATTTCTTGTCTTAATTAAATTTATAATTCATAAATATTTTATAATACTATTTATATTACATTTAAATTAATATATATAATAATACCAAACTGTATTTTGAATTGCTTATTTTTGAATTTTTCGTGTGTTTTTAGAACTGAGGATGAATGTATAACATTCGAAACTAGTTTTCAATAAAAACAAAATTATAGAAGTGGTAAATAATTTATCAATCCCTAATTAAATTGATACTTCAATACCATCATGCGGATGTCAACTGATAATTTTATTCATTCTTTTTTTAAGTTTCCGTTATTGTTTTAACTATTTTAAATGCTATCGTGTTTCAACATTATAAAAATGTTTCAACAATAAATATAAACTATATAACATCTTGTACTTTACTTCATAAATACAAGAGCAAGTGAGCCAATGAGCTGCTAAGCCTATAGCTTACTATACATTGTGAAATGTTGAAATACGAAACATTTTAGAAGAGCATTATTAAAAAGGAAGTAAATAAAAAAATAATTTCATACAATTATTATTATCTAATGACGATAAGTAACCTGTGACCTCTAAAAACGAATATCTCCACTTGAAATTCTACAACTTGTATTTGCACTGCTGTTCTTTATTATGAAATAGGACCCAGCTTGTTCATTTCTTATTATTAGACAACAAACGGACAGTTTTTATATCATTGCTCAAATTACCTAGCAATTGTAATTCACGTAAAAAAATGTTTAGAGTGTTTTTATTCCTCGGTTAATAACGTATTCTGTTATTTCCCAGGAAACCTATCCTATCTTTTTCATCATTCGTAATTTTTTTATTTTTTTAAAAAGAATGAATGACTTGAAAAGTTTTTTTAATTTTAGTAGAGATGAGGCATTATGAGAGATTTTCTTCCGTAAGTAGGCTCAGAAATAGGAATTTTAATTTGAAAAATGTTTTCAGAATTCTGGCTGCACTTTCAAAATAATCGCCTTGTTTTGAGAGAGGTTAATTTTTAAAATAAATTAAATTCTTGATTCACACTCATCAATGAAATATAACAATCAAGGAATGGTATTGTACTCGTAATATAATAATGGCAAGGAGAATGGATCTCACCCAAGCTTGCTTGTGTTTCATTTATTCTTGACTATGTCAACCTGAGCCATTTGTTGTATTAGTTGGTCTATTGATATACAATTTAATTTATCACGGAAATTAAGGAAAAGTATTAAAAAAGTTACTGGTACTGGCAATGGTAAGGGATTTCGTCCGCTGATGGGCCTATTTTCCTATTTTCCATCCTGTAATCAAAAAGCCGTCCAAATGCTCAAGTAGATTTATTTCGTTAAGATTTATTTTGCACTTCCGCGGCTAACAGCCACGAAATATATATTAATTAGCCCAGACGGAATCGAACCCTCATCACCTCGAAACTAGGAATGGGATATAGATATTGATATTATTGAAATATCAATATGGAAAAAACATATAATCGCATTACTTACTACCACAACTGCTGAGGGATCACACAACTAAACGATAGGTATTTGAAAAGTTTTTACTCTGGAATTACAGGCAAATACGACTGAACAGTAACTGGTACTGCCACTATTGTTACATCTTTTGTTATCTTGTTTTTGCTTAGCCCTGATGATGGCCTAAAGCATAGGCTGAAACGTCGGCACACATTATATATAAGTTTTTATTATTTGTGTGTTCATTTATTGACCGCCCACCCAACCAAGATTTTCCTTCATACTTTTCACCGGTCAAATATACTCTCACCATTATGATTCCAACAATTTTATTATATAGTGACATCTATCGATCTATTTATACATCGGCTCTATAGCTCCTATAGGGCTTTGGCCTACGACATTATCCTCGTCCACTCGTTGCTGTCAGCTGCACGTTTTCACCATCTCCTCACCCCTATCTGGCGCAGGCCTGCCTCCACGTCACCGAGCCACGTGGTCTTCCTTGCGTTCACAATTGATATAGCATCCTTCTTAGTGGGCGATCCACTGGCATTCTTTCCACACGGCTAAGCCATCGTATTATTGACGTCATGGTGAATATCACAATATGTGGTTCACAATGCATTCATTAATTCTTCATTTTTTCTAGAAAGCCATTGTCTTAATATTTTAATTCCTTTTTACTTCCTTGCACGCAGTAAAGGAACTATTGTAATCGCGAAAATTTTCGGTTTTCAGATTTCAACGGAAATATCTATTTTTACCCTCCCTGAATCCATTTTGACTAGTTTCGTCGTGATGTCTGTACGTACGCACTTTCGTCTGTCGTATAACTCAAACACGCTTAGCCGTTGAAGGTTGAAATTTTGTATTTAGGATTGTTGTAAAATCTTATTGTGAACCTCCCATTTTAGTCACTGCATGATCACCAGAAGTAGTACTTTACTTGAAGATCATAATTGATTTCCATCAAAAATTATATTAAAATACTATGCAAAACTTCTCAAATTTAGTATTTATAATTTATATATTGATTTAAATAACATAATAGATTGTGGTTAAAATTGGAAAACCGGAAGTGGTACTTTACTTGAAGGTCATATTAGACTTTCATCAAAAATTATATTAAAATATAATGTAAAACATCTCAAATTTGGTAAATTATACTTTTATATCAATATGAGTAATATAATAAATTTTGGTTGAAATTGAAGAGCCGAAAGGGTTACTTGAAGGTAATAATAAACTTAAATCAAAAGGTATATCGACATTTAATCCAGAGATCATATGGTTCGCAGATAAAGGTTATAAATGCGATTTTTTTTTCACTTAAATTAAACAATTTTATTACTTGTTTTATGTGTTAAAATTGAGGATCAAATACTTGTTTTCCTCCCCATTTGTGAGCTGAACAAGTCTGCAGCAGGAAAATAACATATAAGTTAATCGAGTTTTTCCGCTTAAAATGTTAAAACCGTCGATTTCCGGAGCTTTGTTTAGTGACATAGTCAGAAAACGACATATAATAACGGAATAAGACCTTCATAAATAAGAGCTTATGTGTGTATGTGCCAATAGATGGACATCGAATGTCGTTTTTGAGATACTGCTTTCTTCGGAAACCAGTAACCAAATTCAGGGTCACTTTTTGAGCCGCCGATTTATAGTTTAATAGGCGTACAAGGGAAGTCATGGGGTGTGCAGATATTTTGACCCATATGAATATCATTCAGAACACCTTTCCTTCCAACATCTTAATAATTTTTTTGAATCATGAAATACGTTTCGCCCTGATGATTACCTGATTTATTATAAACATCGTTTTGCGCGAATGATTTCGAAAATGGTGCCTTATGAAGTGCATGAGAAAACCAACTGTCAGCCTTGCTTTTATTTTTTCATTAATGTTATTTTTTGCTGTGACAACTGGACTTTGAAATTGTCCATATTATCGATTTTCTGACTGCGAACTGCAATGCAATGGTACTTTAGTTGTCATTTCCGGAGGATCTCATGTATTTGGTCTTGTCGGCATTGTTATATAAACCAAGTTTACTCGCAGCATCCTATAATTCTTGAAACAACGCACCAGATAAAGATGCTAGGTTTTCACCTGTGATAACCACATCATCTGCATAGGCTATATGCTGAGTTAATCTATTTATGATTGTTTCTGCAAGGTTTGTCCTGATGGACCTCATTGACATTTCTAAGCCTAAATCAAACAATGCTGGAGATAATGAATCACCCTCTTTTAGGCCATTTAACAAATCAAAATCCCAGGATAAGTCGTCCTGAACCTTCACTCAGTACTTTATGTCATTTTTGCAAGCTGCACGAATTCCCGTGGCAATTCTAATTCTTGCAAATTATTCTGAAGTTTTCCTTTATCCATTCGATCGTAGGTCTACTTTAAATCCAAAAATAGGTGGTACAGATCTATGTTAAACTCGATTATAATAATCGATAATAATACATGGGTGCACTTGGCTTGCTTCCAAAAATATACTTGTTACGAAATAGAAGAAGCAGTTAATGAAGTTCAATGTTAAATTTGAATGAAGACCATTCAATACCCAAAACTATGAATACAATAATTTATTTCCTTATTTGTTATAACGTCTATTTTACTTATTTACTTAATCGTATATATATATATATATATATATATATATATATATATATATATATATATATATACACTGTTATTTTTGTTTTCTTCTCATTCTTTTCTTTCGTTTTTCATAAATGTTCATTCCATTTATAAATTTTCATTGACCAATGTTTTTAGTACACTTGCTACTCAAATAATTATATTGTGGGACTCATTAGTCGCGGAATTTGATGCTATTTAATTGAATATACATTAAAATTTTCAATAGAATGCACTATTTGGGAATTGCAGGCGAATAATCCAAAAAATACTAAAATTTCGATTTTTTTTTTGGCCACCATTTAGAAAACCCCTTCTCATAATGACGACAGACAAAATTTTTTAGCATCTGGGGTGTCTGTAGTTAATATGATATGAATAATAATGAATATGAAATAATCATATCTAATGCGAAACTATTGACATACCAAACTTTTGAAATTTTTTGAATATTTTTGCAGATTTTTACGGCCCCGTATCTCAGTATCATTTCCGAATATTTAAAAATATTATATACTAAAATTAAACTTGCAAAAAATTTAATGTTCTTTAAAATTGGTAATGGCAATTTTTTATCTGAAATACACAGGAAGCAAGTTAATTTGGAAAAACTGAAAAAGTTAGTGGTTTTCAAGATGGCGAAAAATCTTCGGGAAAGGACGAGGTCGAAAACTTGGATTTTTTACTTGGAAATACGTATAAAATACCTGAAATTAGAATTGATCCATTTTTTTTGCAAACCATACTCGATTAAAATGCCAACTGCTGGAGCTCGGGATATCACCAATTTCGGTGAAATTAATAGAATTTAAAACTTTTGGTGCTTAATGGGCGCAGAATTTGATGCTCTACAACTTTTATCTGATGAGTTATTCTCTTAGAGTACTCATTTCCAAGTTTCCTGACTCATATATTGTACTCTGTCACTTTTTTTGACAACATTATCGTTTCATACCGTGGTTTTTGACCAAACCAGATAACCAAGTTATTATATTATTCTCATTAGATGCAGAATTTCATGTTCTTTAATTTAATATTCTAATAAAATGCACTGTTTAGGAATTATATGCGAAGAAACAAAAATAGTCGTAAAATTTAGAGTTTGTTCGGCCGCCATTTTATAATCCAGCGACTATAAGATGGCAGACGTGCACTTTTTATGTCAGACCTGTACACATGTTCACTTTGTATGTCCAAATATTTGTAAATAATGGATCACTTTTTTTTTTCAAGAGATGCCGCAATATTATCATCGATGGGGGATATATAACTACAAAATAAAGATTGTATATGATATTTATAGGACCATGAAGATATATAGGTCTTATACCTTGTTTCTTATTGGTACCGTTAGTAAACTAGTTCTGTATCACACGAAAGAAAATTATAAAGAAGAAAGAATAATTGCTTCAGATGGTCTCTTTGAGTCTTCCGTTTCATTTTGACTGTTCATTAAAATTTTATGATTTAACCGATAAATAGATGTATCAAGTCTCTATTGAAAATGCCATGAAATTATTTTAATAAATATTAAGTAACATTTAATATAATATTAGTTCACATTAAAACGTAACTCTACCCTCGCAAATAGCTTTAATAAGATTCGCTTTAATTATGTTAATAGCAATGGAGTGCCCGATTCTCTTGATCAATACGATTCTGCTCCGGAGTAAGTCGTTTCATCTCATTGAATTTGAACTAGCTTTATGATCACCGTACGTTTTATCCAGTCGAACATTAGAAGGTTCTAAAGAAACATATTGGAAGATAATTTAAAAAAAAATATATCTGGTGGGTCCATACAGACGACTTTCCTCATCACTTTCGATGGAAATCCAAAATAAAAACTGTTTGCTGTATCTTTGCTAAATGTTTAGCTTTATAGACAATAAATTTCTTTCAAGTGAGCATCTATATACAGGTCCAATTTACATGTATTACCTTTTGCGCAGTAAAGGAACTACTGTAATCGCGAAAATTTTCGGTTTTCAGATTTCAACGGAAATATCCATTTTGATCATCCCTGAATCCATTTTGACTATTAAGTTAGCCGCAGAAAGTTAAAATTTTGTATTTAGGAATGTTGAAAAATCTAGTTGTGAACCTCCCTTTTATGATCACCGGAAATGGTAATTTACTTGAAGGTAATTGATTGATGTAATTGTTTTCCATAAAAAATTATATTAAAATATAATGAAGAACTTTTCAAATTTAGAATTTATTTCTTAAATATTGATTTAAATAGCATTCTAGATTTTGGTCTAAAGTGGGAAACCGGAAGCGGTACTTTACTTGAAGGTCATAACAAACTTTCATCAATAATTACATTAAAAAATAATGTAAAATATCTTAAATTTGGTAAATAGAACTTTTATATCAATATAAGTAATAAATAGATTTTGGTTAAAAGATGTGAGCCGAAAGCAGTACTTTACTTGAAGGTCATAAACTTCCATAAAAAATTATATTACAATTAAATACATAATTATATGGTTCGGTAATAAAGATTACAAACGCTATTTTTTTCACCTTAATTAAACATTTTTATCACTTGTTTTAAGTGTTAAAATTGATTGTAAAATAATTGTTTTCCTCCTCATTTGTGAGTTGAACAAGTCTGCAGCGGGAGAATAAGATATAAGTTAGGTGGGTTCTTTCGCTTAAAACAAATTCAGGATCACTTTTTGAGCCACCGATTTATAGTTTAATAGGCGTACTATGAAGTCGTACGGTGTTCACGTCAGATATTTTTGTTTTGTAGAGAATTCAATCAACTTTCGAATAGGCATGAAAAACCCAAGAATTTTTTTTGGGCGCTGGGGGTTCTGAAACGCGTAGATCCGTTGAAAACTGCACATTGAAAATTTCACTCGATTACAATACTTTCCATACCTAATAACCGTAAAAATGTGCTTTTAATTCTATTTTTTTCTAAGATGTTTGGTATGTCATTAAATATTTTTGATAAATATAAGGTATAAAAAGGGCTCACTAAAGTCTTAGTGATAATATAGTGAAATATTTTTTAAGTTTTATTTTATATTGTAAAACGAATCCGAATTCATCATAACTGCCGAGAATATGAAGCAAAAATTACCGATTCAAATGTAAAACTGTTGATTGGTGGTCAAAATATTTTGTTCGGTTGATGTAGAGCAGATGTGTCAAACTTAATTATGGCCTTGGACCGCATCTCATTAAAAAATTTTAATCAACAAACAAATATAAAATTTAACTTTTTTTTATTTAAAATTTTGTTTCCAAATAATACAGATTATGATGTTAATATTTATTATTTGGCTTGATGAATATATTGAATATATTACAAATAAATAAATAAATTACATATTACAAATGTAATAAATAAATAAATTAATATATATTACAAATAAAAAAGTTAAGACTCGAACCAAGTTTTTTGAAACTTAAATTTAAAATAATTCAAAATGTGGAGTCAATCGATTCGTACTGTGAATGGCATCATTATATATATATATATATATATATATATATATATATATATATATATATATATATATATATATATATATATGAAACTTTGAATGCTAGAAATATTCATATTTAACTATCATGTCATCTTCAAGCTCTAGCTACAAAGGATAGTTTAATTTAATATAAAGCTAATTATAATATTATTTAAGTGATAAAACAATTTGCCAGCTTACATTGATATATAATGTATATGTAAATTTCAGAACCTAAGGTCCTTATGTAGACCATGCATAGACATCTATAGATGCGTTGACATGATAGATTATATCAATGTAAGTGGGCTATTTAACATCATTATTTAAACAATATTGTTATCACTAGATTGTATATAAAACTAAATGCAAGACTCTTTGTAGCAAGCGCATGAATATGTATGTATATGTATGTATAATATGTATAACTATGAAAGGTTTAAGATTTGAAATATCATATATATGTAATGGTGGAGCATGTACAATCTTATTAATTTAATATCTATATGCAATAGGATAGAATGCATAGTTACTGGCGTACTTACTTGTTGAACGGATGGACATCGGATCACAAACTAACTGCAGTATTGACAGGTACCGAACCCCACCTACTTGCGCTACACAATGAACGACCTCACATCCTGTTTTTACTACCTTTTGTCCATAATAATCTCCAGCTCTTGCTTCTGTAAGAGGATTATAGGAGTCTAAACGTACAAAACGTAAAAAGGAATAAAAAAAAAAAATGTTGACTCTATGATTGCTCAAGTAACCTAGTGAAGTAGTCTTCTTATACTCCTTTTGAGTTGAGTAATATAAAAGGAATGATATTTGTAAATATTATCGGATTATTATTTTTTTCTAATATAAATCTGCATTGCCAAGGGAAGACTTTATGATATCTGTTTTACTATCCGTTTCTTCCACTTCTCGGATTTTCAAAATGGTCATAAGGTCAATTTATTGATACAATTGCTAAATCTAATGAATGCTTCGTTAGTGATTAGGAACAGGTGAGTCAATTCGGAATATCCGACCCTGAGCTGGGTGAGAATCGATTTTTCTCATCGGCTCATTTGAGGAGTTCTGTGGTTTTACTTCTCTGTATACATTTTGAGTTTGTTTGATGATCTGGATAATGATACCAATCCTTCTCAGAGATGGACTGCTACATACCAATATATTTGGGTTTATTATTTTCAATAATAGACCTTTTGAATCGACCAAAGAAAATTTTTTTTGTAATGTTTCCCCTTCTCCCCCTCAAAATTTGAGATTTTACCTTTCAAGATACGTGGATTAAAAATATCGAATAAAAAAAAAAAATCCGTCCGCCCTCCGTCCGCGACTTTTCTCCCAGACTACTGGACCGATTTTCTTGAGATTTGGTACCAATGTCACAGGTCACTCCGGGATGACCCTCGGAATTCGACATTACCATCCGTCTGTTTGTTTAAAAATGGCGGCCGATTAGAGATCTCATAAGCCCATAACTCGGCCATTTATAAAGATAGAGAGGAAATGTAAGGTGTTCGGAATCAGCATAACAAGGCATTAAAAAAAAAAAAAAATGAAAAAAAAATCTGTATAATTACCAATTAAATATATTATAGACCCATAGCTCGGTGATTTATAAAGATGAAATGTAGAGAGAGGAAATGTAAGGCGTTTTGGAATCAGCGTAACAGGCATTAAAAAAAAAAAAAAAAAAAAAAAAAATGAAAAACAAAAAATCTTTAATAATTGCCGATTAAATGTCTTATATGAGCATAAATCGGCCATTCGTAAACATAGAGGAGAAATGTGAGGTGTCTTGGAATCAGCATTTCAAGGCATTAAAATAAGAAAAAAGAAAAAAAACGAAAAATAAAAAAATCTCTATCTGTAAATGTATATATATATTTTTATATAAGTATAAGTATATTTTTAATAATAGACCTTTGGAATCGACCAAGGAAAAAATGTCCTACAAAATGAACTAAAAATCACTTAAATCGGACCATGATTAGCTGAGATATAGCGTAATGAACTTCGTAGACTGATTCTCCGGGCGGCTAGTCATCGTGACCTTAGGCTTTCTGACTTATCTATTGGGCTTCTGACCTCCTCACGATGACCTCACAAATCCTCGATCTTTTCACAGATTACCAAAAAAGGTTAAAATATTTAAATATTTAGGACCTCACATCTCAAACAATGATTCCATGGACAAAAATATGGAATCCACCAATGTGGATTCTCTGCAGAGAAGGTTTTTAATGATTTTAAGGAAAGAACATTGGTGACAGGAAGTCACTAGTAGCACAAATGTTGGATTGCATAAATATATAATCCTAACTACCTATCCTGAATCAATCCATCAGGTCTTTACCATCGAAAAACAATATAGAAGCAAACTTCAGGCAATCGAGATACAATACCTAAAGGAAAATTGAGGGATAGACAAGGCAGGAAATATAGTCTAGGGAACACAAGCCTGTTCCTGAAAAAAGAAAGGTAACTGAAGCAGAACCAAGAAACCAAAGTTAATATCTCAAGAAAGATAGGCAGAAGCAGAATGATTATAAACTACAAGAGATTCAAGAAAGAGGATTGGAATCAAGAAGATGAAATGAAATGGCTCAAGATGGGGGAAGATGGCGAAAGTTAGATTGTATTTGACCTCAAAACTGAGAGAGTTGTAGAAGTGGAAGTTGTAAAATTTAGGATCTTTAGGATGGGGCAGAAATAAAAGAGGCCTTTTGAAGGGCTGTAAAAAATCCAATCGATGTCTCAAGAAGAGAAATTAGCTTTATCTTCAAAAAAACATTGAAAATAGTTTTATATCAGTGGTTTTTAAAAATTACGTCCTCCAAATGTTGTCCGTTATTGACTACGCATTGCCGAAGACGTTTCCAGTAGATTTCTATCACACTTCGAGTCCTTTCTGGTGGAATGGCATTGATTTCTTTCCTGATCCTCTGATTTAAAACATCCTGAGAACGAAGTCGATGTTTAAATAACTTGTCCTTGAGATATCCTTAGAGGAAAACATCGTATAGAGATAAATCTGGTGAACGTGCCGGCCACCACAAATCACTCCTCAAAGAATTCAATCTGTCAGGGATCGTTTACCTAAAATCGCCAAGTGAACGTGTGAGCTCTGACATCTTGAATGAACTACACATCCTCTGAGTCAATTTAATCAACCTTAGGGCGCAGGATAGTCTCCAACATGTGCACGTAACAATCGCACTGACAGTTACTGATACACCCGCTTCATCTAAAAAGTACGAGCCGATAACACCGAAGCCACCAACAGCCGTCCAAAGTTCACTCTCGAAATGCGTCAGCTATTCCACCAAAAATAAGGTAGGATCAGAAAGTGATCGAAAATTCTCGAGAACATCTTCGGGAATACATAATCAATAACGAACGATATTTGGAAGATGTAATTTTTAAAACCCACTGAAATAAAACTATTTTCAATGTACTTTTTTGAAAATGATACCAATTTTTTTCTAGAGACTAATTGTGCTCATTATTTCTGCCACCTCTGTTGATATTGAAAAATAATGACGACAAATATAGGTTTCCTTATTTACTAGTTCTAACTGAATATCAGTGATTTGAAATTATAAAGTTTAACACAGTTAACATTTATTGCTATCATTCTAGTAGTTCGTCAAATTTGGACACAAGGATTTCACGTTATGTCTATGAATCTCGTTCACTTTGTTCTTGGGAATTTTTGGGATGATTGGGGGTCTTGGGTATTTACTAAAAACGAAGAATACAGAGTTCAGGTCTTCGAGCGAGGAATCCTGAAAGAATTTAGTAGTTTTACTATAAAGTAGAATTGGCAGACCTACAGTTAGGTGGTTGCACAGCGCGGAAGCAAACGCACGAACATTCAACATTCGCAATTGGAGAGTTGCAAGAGAGCTGACTTGGAAAAGTTCCAGGTTGGACGACGGATCGTCGCACCTATTACGTATGTACTTCCGCATCCAATTCTGGCAATCTAAAATTTTAAGTGGAATCCTCAATTATCCTTATAATGCATCCATAACGATCTTAAAATCCCATACACTGCATATTTATCGCGAAATAATTACCTATCCTTCCATTCAAACCTATTAGTTTTTAACTTTGTTTCCAAATCGCTTCTCGATAATTCTCTGAAGTATCTGAAAAGAAAATTGCCACTAAAACTTTTAACGTAAAACTCTCTTTGGAGTGCTGCCAATGTTATGCCAATTTTACAGTTGTAGATATCATTTAAATAAATATTTTCCTTTCTATATCAGAAGGTTAAAAGAAATGTGGAATACATCTGAATATATCAGAATCTCTGGGCAAAAAGGAGGAAAAGGCGACTAAAATTATCAATATTCTATCCAAAGAAGGTTTATTGATAAACATATATTTATTTTAATCTATTTATTATTAATATAATTTTTCTTTCTTTTTAGTCTAGTCCTATTTTTCTCGAAAAAATAGACTATTGCAGTGGATCGAAGATCGGTGGTGAGCGACGGGCCTGCGTTTGCGTCGAATGAACTGAAATTCGATATGTAGAACTTTCTTCAACGATACCATTAAAGAATAGGTAAATTCCAGACAAAATTTCGGTATGTTTACATGAAATTTCGACGTTTTTAAAGTTTTGCTCATCTCTACAGCTCCACCGTAGTAGTTTATAGGGATTAAAATTTGAATGTGAACTGAGTTGGTGTCAGGAAAATATCTTTTGGGGGTCTCAACTTTGTTCCTCCGTCTCCCGGGTATTTCGATTTTTTTAAATACTTGCTCACCTTTTAAGCCTCTAAAAATAGATTTAGATTGATTCAAAATCTATTGCATTTGAATGGAAATTAAGTTACCTATAAAGCAAAAGAAGTTTCATCGAAATCGGACCAGTATTACCAAAGATATGGCTTTTTTAACTCCAGCGGCCCCGTTGGGTCAAATTAGCTGAAATTCGGCATGAAGGGTTTTCTGTATCGAAGGTCAGCGGAGAGGCAGGACAGTATAATAAAAGTATGGGTAAATACTGTCTATTATGGGTCTCAACTTTTTCTCACTCTCCCGTTTTTATAATATTTTTATTTTAGTGAAAATACGACTTTAGTGACCGAGTTCTCCTGCTCACGAATTTTTTAATCGTTTTTTCTCCGAAAAAAATAGACTATTGCAGTGGGTCGAAGGTCGGCGCTGAGCGGCGGGACTGCGATTTATATCCGTTTCATAACCCCTAGAGCACGATTATGGAAAATTTGGAGATGTCTGATATATATTTATATATATATATATATATATATATATATATATATATATATATATATATATGTATATATATACATTTTTTCCGCTACATTTGAGCACCTCCAGCGGCCCCCTTTGGGTCAAATGAGCTGAAATTCTTCCTGCTTTCTTCAAGGCAGAACGATACCATTAAAAAATGGGTAAATTCCAGTCAAAACTTTGGTATTTTTACCTTAAATTTCGGCGTTTTTTAAGTTTTGCGCATCGCTACAGCTCCACCATATTAGTTCATAGGGCTGAACATTTGAATGTGAATTGAGTTGGTGTTAGAGAAGTATCTTTTGGGGGTCTCAACTTGGTTCCCCCGCCTTCCGGGTTTTTCGATTTTTTAAATATTTGCGCACCTTTAAAGTCCCTAAAATTGATTTAGATTGATTCAAAAGCTATTGCATTTGAATGTAAATTAAATTACCTATAAAATAAAAGAAGTTTAATCGAAATCGGACCAGCATTACCAAAGATACGGCTATTTTAACTCAAGCGGCCCCATTGGGTCAAATGAGCTGAACTTCAGTAAGAAGGGTTTTCTGTATCGAAGGTCAGTGGAGAGGCAGGACAGTATAATAAAAGTATGGGTAAATACTGTCTATTATGGGTCTCAACTTTTTCTCACTCTCCCGTTTTTATAATATTTTTATTTTAGTGAAAATACGACTTTAGTGACCGAGTTCTGCTGCTCACGAATTTTTTTTTAATATTGAATATTGTATAATATAATACTGAAAAATAAATAGGAACAAATAAAAACAAAAGATGTTGATGATCAATAGGTTTTACGCCTTGACATCCAAATAACTAACTAACTAATATATATTTCAACTGTTACTGCGCTAATTATGTTTCTTAAGTCCTTACTAAACAAATGCGAGCTCTTAGAAGGAACATTAACAAAAAAGATATTTATAAGAGATACTTTCTCAACGACAATTCCACCATTGACTGAACTTTAATCAGGTTTAAATGCTTTCGAACTCGTGAAAGTTTTATATTTTACAGGAGACGTCGCTTGAATCCCTAGACAACAAGCAAAGCCAATTACGGCTGAAAACTTTTTTCCCATTTTAATACTTGAGCAGCCGTCTCCCCCTCCCCCATCTTCCACTGGCGAGTGTCACTGTTGTCTAAATATTCAGAGCCCCTAAATTTTTGTAGACCATTCAATAATCTTTTAAATGAGAATCTGGAATTATCCAGGAGATATGAAGTTTTCAAGACCCGAAAAACTAAACAAAAAAAAAATTTTTTTTCTATAGGACCTCACATAGAATGCTTTATAAACGTGGCTACAAAATCCAATCTTCTGTATCTTTGCTAATAATAGTCCGGTTGCTGACGATTTAAAAAAAAATTAAATTAGCTTTAAAGTGATCATGCGTGTAATTTACCGTAACAATTTTAATGTATTATTTTATTTATAAGACTTAAAATTCAAATTTTTAAAGTTATAATGAATATTTAATGATCACCATAAAAAACAACGCCTTTAACAAATAATGTTTAGAACTACTATTATTAGTTTTTGTTGAACTATGAAAATTGTATTCAGGGATATATTTAAAGGAAAGGATTCTCGATACAGTTTTAAGATAAAAGGACATAAATAAGCATTACTAAAGGATTCGAGATCCCGGATCCTGCATCTAAATGCTGCCTCTAATGAGTTTGGTCCTTTGTAGCCAAATAGATGCTCTTTATCGGGCACGTTGTAGAAGACCCTTTCTCCCTCTTCACTCGCTCGTCTATATTACAATATTTATTTCTTCATTTAACTATTAAATTTTATAAAATTTAGATATTATTAAATACATTTTCTAGGTGAAATCCATGCTCAGATTTCTATTTTTTTTTTTTTTTGTTCCATTTCCCATTCATAATAACACTAAAATTTCATTTTGATTTTAATTATTTTCTGAAAACGTATGAAATAAAACGTTTTTGCCTTACCGAGAACTGCAGCATTAGTGGACATGAAGTGAAAATCTCATAATTTGGCTATTTTCGTCATTTTACAATGATGCCTTTACAAAAAATGTTTAGAACAACCTACAAAATAAGTTAAAAACATATCATTAGAGTAACATATCTGTTACTCTAATGGTAATGGTACAGTCATTACCAGCTCAAACTAAACTTAAAATTCTAAAATAAGATTTAAGAAAAATAGCAGCAATCAAAGTATTTTTTTTTTCATATTACTTTAAGTATGAACTAATAGGATCTACAATAAAATCAGTTGACATCCGTACGATGGTATAGAAGGATCAATCTAATTAGGGATTGATAAATTATTTGCCAATTCTATAAATTTGTTTAATTGAAAACTAGTTTCGAATGTTATAAATTCATCCTCAGTTCTAAAAACACACCAAAAAATCAAAAATAAGCCATTCAAAATATAGTTTGGTATTATTATACATATTAAATTAGATTTAATATATGTAATATACAAATTAGATGATGTATGTTTTATAATACTAAGTTATATTAAATTTATTTTAATATGTATAATAATGCCAAACTATGTTTTGAATTGCTATTTTTGAATTTTTTGTGTGTTTTTAGAACTGAGGATGAATGTATTACATTCGAAACTAGTTTTCAATAAAACAAATTTATAGAAGTGGCAAATAATTTATCAATCCCTAATTACAATAAAATCGATGGTTTTTCTACTGCCACTACAGTGGGTAAAACAGATATTCGTATACTTAGTTGGTATGGAAAAAAATATTAGTTTAATAATTTATTGAACATAAATGAACTGATGATTATGATAAGAAACAAGATTCGCATTAATTTTTACAAGTGAAGGAAACCCGAAACCCGTACAACCTAATTAATAACAAAATTTGAAAATTTATCAAACAATTATTCATACAGTAGTAGGTGTATTTAATAAAAGGGGGGGTAAGAAAAAAATATCATACATTAACAGTTGTCGAGATAATAACTAATAATAAAATCATTAGAATATATCATTGGTTTAGATAGTATAGTAAAAGCATGTGTTGATAACAACCTAAGGAGTTATTATCACGACAACTGTTATTATCTATTATTTAACTATGTTTCAAATATTGATACTATTACGAATGATTTTCATTCCGTAAACCTGATGCGAGACTATTCCCAGTGGAGTACGTAGGGGAGGGAATCAGGAGATATATCTTTCTCTTCTCCCTCCGAAATTTACGAAAAAATATAATTTTCATACCTGCGAACATAAGATTGATATTTTGAGTAATATTTTTGGTTATGTTAACAATAGTTTTTGGCCTAATTTTCATGCCTTAGAACTTAAGCCAAATTTTGTGATAATAAACTTTTAGGTTATGTTTGCCTTCTTCTTATTAAATCTCTCGAGAAAAAAAATTTGAATCCCCCTCCGAAAAAAAATTCTGCCTTCGCCCCTGACTATTCCCCCCGTGAAGTTGCCCACACTGCTAGCTCTGTGTTGGAGTTGAAAACTAGCCATAATTGTCCCAGGGCTGACTCCCCTAAATAGGTCCTCTATCCTTTAAGGGCTTATTGTCCCATAATACTCAACCCTTGTAATTGTCCCCACTTAAACGTCCTGATTCGGACCCTCACGCATGTAATTTCCATTCAGCAGGATTTCTTCCCTTGCCTCTCAGTTTTCTGTATTTAAAGTAGATGACATTGTCGATTAGGGTATTGTTTATCTAACTACGGATTAACAAAGGCAAAATTGTATGTTTATTTAATGCCTTTGGTATTATATCTTTTAACACTCTCAGCCTATTTCAGCCTTATATTATTTGTTATAAAAAATGATACTACTCTGACATTATGTTTAAATTAATTTTAAAAAGAACAGACGTTCTGAAGCTCTCTGTTTCAATAGACCTGTACTTCACTGTATTTAATAAGACTTCTGTAGTTAGTTGAGAGCTTTTTGATGAAAATTTGACCAGCAAGTCTTGGATTATTACTTTGTAAGCAGGTACCGTTTATAGAAGAAAGTGCACCTTACTGTGGAGGATTTAATTACGACCCGTGGGCACATGTCATCTGGTAACTGAAAGGTATGAAGAGCAGCATCTTCTATTCTTAAAAAGTTTACTATTGCACGGGAAGAGTCAGGGGTTTCGGGATAAATGCAAACTTTTGTACCAGCTGCTTTAAGTTTAAACGATGATGGCCCAGTTTTCAAGAAATTCTATTAGAACTGGGTAGTTTTTCCACTTCGTTTCGGAATATCGATGGTGGCTTGGATGTAGTTATTAGCTGTGTCTGCAGCTATTCTGGTCCAGTATTAGAATTAGTTAAAATTTCAAACATGTTATGTGTTGGAGTGACAGGCACATTGAAAGTTGGCCGTTTACGTCGACCCGTATCTTCTCCTGTGAATTCTGAGAGGCATTTGAGACCTGTCACTAATTCCCAGGATCCCTCTTGAATCTGGAAATTATTAATTATAGCTGTTTCTAACCCATTCATGACTTCGACCTCAGCCGAAGTCGATAAGGGTTCGTTCATATTTACTGACCTAGAACTCACCTCGCAATACTTCAAAGCAGTTCAGTAAGCTACTTAGTTCTTATATAATTACTTTTCACCCTCTATTTAAAAAAAAAAAAAAAAAACTTAACCTCTTATGAAATACTTTAACACTGTATCAAACATAGTCCTGTTGGGATTATTTTTATTTTCTATTTGTTCCCAAATTAACCAAATTATAAACTAAAACTTAAAAATAGAATTTATTGAATTTTTATAAAAGTTATGAACAAATTAATATAAAAGTCTAAAGTTCACTCGCTAGAAATTTATGCAGTCACTATATAAAAACAGCTTGATGAAGCGGACACTTTTCCTGGTGAATATTCGTCAGACAGTCCCTTTTAGTCAGTTCCAATCTTCCATCTGTAGATCACAGGAAACATTAGTAGAGGGAAAATGGGGGAGCTGGAACACGATTCCTCCATCCCCTCCACCGCTAACCTTAAGTGTCACGTGGTCTTGCCTCGACCCTACCTTAACCACCACGTGGTCCCCCCTCGACCTAACCTTAACTACTAGGCCACGCCCCTTTTTAGTCACGTGACCCCTATGCCACGCCCCTTTTTGGTCACGTGACCCTTATGCTCCGCCCCTTTTTAGTCACGTGATCCAGTCACGTGACCCGCGGAACCTCCTGGTCTACGCTCCGCCCACATGTTTTAGTCACGTGATCCAGTCACGTGACCCATAGAACCTCCTGACCTATGCTCCGCCCACAAGATTCACCCCCTCCACCCATTGAAGGATCAGGTATCCACCTTATAGAGCATGAGTGTGCCCGACCTCCATTTTGTTTTTCTTACGCCGCCATTTTGTTTTTCTACTGTTTGAGAGACTTGAGGTTTTGTTGAAGGGTCAGGTACCCATCTTATAGAGCATGAGTGTACCCGACCGCCATTTTGTTTTTCTTATGCCGCCATTTTGTTTTTCTACTGTTTGAGAGACTTGAGGTTTTGTTGAAGGGTCAGGTACCCATCTTATAGAGCATGAGTGTACCCGACCTCCATTTTGTTTTTTATACTTCGCCATTTTGTTTTTCTTATGCCGCCATTTTGTTTTTTCTACCGTTTGAGAGATTTAAGGTTTTGTTATATGGTCAGATACCCACTTTATAGTCTGTAACCTCCCCTACGGTTATATAATCATAACCTATACGGCGAAGGGTCAGGTATCCACTTTATTGTCTGTAACCTCCCCTACGGTTATATAATCATAACCTATACGGCGAAGGGTCAGGTATCCACTTTATTGTCTGTAACCTCCCCTACGGTTATATAATCATAACCTATACGGCGAAGGGTCAGGTATCCACTTTATTGTCTGTAACCTCCCCTATGGTTATATAATCATAACCTATACGGCGAAGGGTCCGGTGCCCACTTTATAGTATGTAACCTCCCCAACGGTTATATAATCATAACCTATACGATGAAGGGTCCGGTACCCACTTTATACTCTGTAACCTCCTCTATGGTTATATAATCATAACCTATACAATGAAGGGTCCGGTACCCACTTTATACTCTGTAACCTTCTCAAAGGTTACATAACCTTTACATTGTTTTCGTGTTTGTGCAACCTTCTCAATGTTTACATAGCCTTTACAATATGTAACTGCATCAACATGTAAACAGGTTGCTTCTTGTATAGACAAGTTGGATTATGTCCAGGTGAAATACCAATATGGACCTTGAACTGTTTATCTCTAACATATAAATAAATAGCATAGTTCCTTAATCCTATAACTGCTTTTGGACTTTGAATTGTTTATCTCTAAAACATAAATAAATGGTAGGGCTTCCTAATATTTGAATAGCTTTTGGACTTTGAGCTGGTAATACTCTATCTTTACTTATCTCGCTGAAACATAAACAAAACAACTTTTCAATGTACTACGTATTTTTAATAGCTGATAGTATAAGTAATGGTCTTAAAAGGATTAACTCGTCAATGTTCTACGTATTTTTATTCTCCGATAGTTAAATAATGGTCTTAAAAGGATTAACTTTTAATCCATTAAGTTCCTATCGAACTTTTAATCTCTAAAATATATTAACAAATCGAAACGACTATCACGCTGGCCAAAGAGGTTAAACCTTTTCACAGCTTTGAAATATTTTCAAAGTACACGAGTCGGTATTAATAACTTCGAAATAAATTTTTATTAATGAATATTAATTAATACTTAATCAACACAAGTTCATAATTAGTACTAATACTACAGGTACTCTGTTCGACTTGCCTGAGTATCGCCTGACTTGGGTCAGAGCAGGTCGACTCATGCTCGCTTCATAAACATGTAAACAGGTTGCATCTTGTATAGACAAGTTGGATTATGTCCAGGTGAAATACAAATATGGACCTTGAACTGTTTATCTCTAAAACATAAATAAATGGTAGGGCTTCCTAATATTTTGAATAGATTTTGGACTTTGAACTGGTAATCCTTAAAACACAGATAAATAGTAGGGCCCCATATTCCTATAACAGCTTTTGGACTTTGAGCTCTTAATACTCTATCTTTTACTTTCTCTCGCTGAAACATAAACAAAACAACTTTTAAGGTAGGGGGCACTATGATCGCTGGTGGGGCAACATGACAGCCAATCAGATTCGAGTATTCTCGTCCAGGAACCAGTGGCACTCGTGGCCTCTGCCATTTCGACTCGAACCCCAGAGATAGAACAAAGTTTTGCTGCTAAAATTGTGATAATATTCTAATTTTTCGAGTGCAACCCAGGCTATGAGATATAATTAACGACAACGAAGTGAAAGAAGATACTGACTGACACGTCCGTTGAACAATTGAAGGAAGAATCAAGCGAAGAATCTTCAGAAGAAGAAATTCCGATCTTCTGTTCCAGCAAGTTTTGTAAGATGAAAGGAGAATACAAAGTGGTTTGTTTGAGCTGCGGAAAATTGTATCTCACTGGATTTATCGACTTGTCCGATTGCGACCATAGAACATTTTGGTGTTATGATTGCCGTCGTCCACCTATGAAAAATTATATTTCTTATCTAGATATCTCTGCAATAGCATTCAAGATTGATGAATTATTTAACAGGAATCTTAACATGGAGGAAGAAATTTCAGGAAATAGTGTAGATACGATACCTAATGACCATGACTCGACACCTGATGACCATGAATCAAGACCTGATGGCCAGGATTCAAGATCTCTCGGCCCTGATGATGTAATGAATTATGACCCTTTTATTAATGACCCTGATCTAGTAAATTACGACCCTGTTTTGGCGGCTAATAGCTACAATCCGAGTCTCGGCCCACGTCCAACAACTGAAGAAGAAATAAGAGCTTGGAGGGAACGTGTAAGAGAAGCAGAGCTAGAGATTCAAAGACAAGAAATGAGGATGCAAAAGGCTAGGATCATCGATAGAGATTTTTTGGGGGCCTTTCAAGAGATCGTTGATCAGGACATGCGAGGACTCTACTATTCGACACCCTGCGATGCCGAGATTTGTTCATACCGGGGACGATACCGTGTGAGCTGTACGAAATGCTTACGTGTCTTCCACACAGCATGCGTCTTCTTGCCAGACCACGATTACGAAACAACAGTATGCTTCTACTGCCCTCTGTCGGATTCTGAAAGTGACATAGATGATGACGATAACTCAGAAGAATTTGTTACAGATTAACATTTATAAATTTAATTCATATTAAATAAAAATTATCAGTAATTTTGTTTCTTATATTTAAAGAATTTATGTAACTAAAAACATATTTTCTTATTATCTTATTATATTATAAATTATTTCTTTAATAAATAAATTCTACTTGAACTGTTGTATTCTCTCCTCCTCCCCTTTGTTAATATCATATAATGCATTAAAATATATTTCGAAGAGCACAACTCCTAGTCTTCTCTTATATAGTTGCATTTCTTAGTGTTGGAATAAAAATAATATATTTGACTAAGCAATTCATTTTTACCAAATCATACTATTATCCGAGATTGTTCCGAAATTATAACCTCCATTATGGAATCAGAATTTTCATGTAAGACGTATTGGTGTAATATAATATTCAAACGGCTAGATTGTTTTTTTTTGTTTTGTCGAAGGGTCAGGTATCCACCTTATAGTAGGTAACCTTCACAACGGTTACATAACCTTTACCATATTTAACTTTAATGATATCAGGATAGATAATGTCACACTTGAATAATTCTAAATATCTTAATTCATTTGCTGAAAGTAAACGATGGGCTTTGAACTGTTAATCTCTACAAAGTATACAAAGAGTAGAGCTTCTTAATCCAATAACAACAGTTGGACTTTGAACTGTTAATCCCTAAAACATAAATAAATTCTAGAGCTCCTTAATCCTATAACAACTTTTGGACTTTGTGCTGCTAATACCAAAATATAAAGAATGAAATAGGACTTGTCAGTCCTTCCGCTAAAAAGTAAACAAATTTAGATTTCGCAATAATGCGTTATCCCATAATCCTTCCTTCGAAAGTAAGCAATGGACTTTGAACTGCTAATCCTTAACAAGTTTAACTTTTATACACAAACAAAGATATAGGGTATAGTTAATAAAAGAAAATACAACTTTATAAAATAAAAAAATTTATTTCATCATAATATTAGATACAAGAAATAGAATTTTTAAATAAATGAAACATCATCTTTATAACCAATTCTTCCATTATACACTAAAGAAATTATTTCATCGCTATTGTTAAAAGCCTCGATGTCTTCAACCGACATCTTAAAACGTTTAGGAAGATACACTCTGATAGAATTATCATGATCCTTTAACGTAGCGACCAACGCTAATCCCATTTTCGTTTCAACATGTTCCAGTTCTCCGATGATGTATGGCCGTCCGATTTGAATATAATTCAATTTATGCACATAGCGAGCGCCATCGTTTAATCGGTTGAAGAGAGCTTTAAAATCTCTGATAGAACTAAAAATAAAACAGATTCACATAAGAAGAGAGCAGGTTTAGAAAAAAATAAGAAATGGCCAAAGCAATAAATATACTTACGAATTCATGATGATTGAAAATGAAGGATCTGCTATGATCGGATGCTAGAACAAAAATGAATCCTTAGGTAGTCGCTCGCTGCGGAGTATTGGTGGAGAGTAAATCTACGCTAGTTGCGCATGCGTTACCCCCTCCATCAACCATACTTTTCCCTGCCACCACTCCAACAATTTCAATTTATCATTTTCGACCTTGTCAATTCCCCCACCACTAATTTTTTTTTTTCGCTGAAATATAAACAAAACTACTTTTTAATCTTATACCAGTTCTCAATGTTTATATTTTATGCAATTTTCCCAATTTTTAACTTTATCTACCTTTTTTTTTTTTTCTTTAAATTTTCCATAATCTCCCCGATGTTTATAAATTTCTGTCCGCTAGAGCGCAGCACCTTACTCCACTTGAAGATTTCCCTGCCTACTTTACATAAACTTCTCAATACTTAACGCTTATCCATACTCACTTCATAATTCAAATTGTTTTGTTTTCTTTCATAAAATGATAACTTTTTATTAGATATTTCATTATCGTCTCCGGGTCAACATGTCTTGTTTTGTATAGGGGACTGTCAATATTGGAATGTTTGCCATCATCGGATGATAGATAATATTAACAGTAACTAATATAAGCAAAATGTCAATATTAGAATGTTTTGTCATCATCAGATGATAGATAATATTAAAAGTAACTAATATGAGCAAAATCGTGGCAGTTGGAGCACAATTCTGACCACACTTTTGCTATATTGGTCCCCATTTGTATGATATTATGTTGTTTTTTTTTTTTGTTTTTTTTTTTGTTTTTTGCGAAACGTTGACTGATCAAATATTTTCAGCTGTTTATGAGATTCAAATCTTTATTGATTCTTGATTCTTCCAGAAATATACTGATAATTTAGAAATATTCATATTAACCCTTCTCCATACTCGCTTCATAATTCAAATTGTTTGATTTCTTTCACCAGAGGCTACAAGGGGTCACGTGACTAAAATATGCGGACGGAGCATAGACCAGGATGTTCCGCGATGGTTAAGGTTAAGTCGAGGTGAGACCACGTGGTGGATAAGATAGGGTCGAGGTGAGACCACGTGGTGGATAAGATAGGGTCGAGGTGAGACCACGTGGTGGATAAAATCCGGATTTGAATTTTCACCTCGACCCTATCTTAACTGCCACGTGGTCTCACCTCGAAACTACCTTAACCACCACGTGGTCTCACCTCGACTTAACCTTAACCATCGCGGAACATCCTGGTCTATGCTCCGTCCGCATATTTTAGTCACGTGACCCCTTGTAGCCTCTGGTGAAAGAAATCAAACAATTTGAATTATGAAGCGAGTATGGAGAAGGGTTAATATGAATATTTCTAAATTATCAGTATATTTCTGGAAGAATCAAGAATCAATAAAGATTTGAATCTCATAAACAGCTGAAAATATTTGATCAGTCAACGTTTCGCAAAAAACAAAAAAAAAAACAAAAAAAAAAAACAACATAATATCATACAAATGGGGACCAATATAGCAAAAGTGTGGTCAGAATTGTGCTCCAACTGCCACGATTTTGCTCATATTAGTTACTTTTAATATTATCTATCATCTGATGATGACAAAACATTCTAATATTGACATTTTGCTTATATTAGTTACTGTTAATATTATCTATCATCCGATGATGGCAAACATTCCAATATTGACAGTCCCCTATACAAAACAAGACATGTTGACCCGGAGACGATAATGAAATATCTAATAAAAAGTTATCATTTTATGAAAGAAAACAAAACAATTTGAATTATGAAGTGAGTATGGATAAGCGTTAAGTATTGAGAAGTTTATGTAAAGTAGGCAGGGAAATCTTCAAGTGGAGTAAGGTGCTGCGCTCTAGCGGACAGAAATTTATAAACATCGGGGAGATTATGGAAAATTTAAAGAAAAAAAAAAAAAGGTAGATAAAGTTAAAAATTGGGAAAATTGCATAAAATATAAACATTGAGAACTGGTATAAGATTAAAAAGTAGTTTTGTTTATATTTCAGCGAAAAAAAAAAATTAGTGGTGGGGGAATTGACAAGGTCGAAAATGATAAATTGAAATTGTTGGAGTGGTGGCAGGGAAAAGTATGGTTGATGGAGGGGGTAACGCATGCGCAACTAGCGTAGATTTACTCTCCACCAATACTCCGCAGCGAGCGACTACCTAAGGATTCATTTTTGTTCTAGCATCCGATCATAGCAGATCCTTCATTTTCAATCATCATGAATTCGTAAGTATATTTATTGCTTTGGCCATTTCTTATTTTTTTCTAAACCTGCTCTCTTCTTATGTGAATCTGTTTTATTTTTAGTTCTATCAGAGATTTTAAAGCTCTCTTCAACCGATTAAACGATGGCGCTCGCTATGTGCATAAATTGAATTATATTCAAATCGGACGGCCATACATCATCGGAGAACTGGAACATGTTGAAACGAAAATGGGATTAGCGTTGGTCGCTACGTTAAAGGATCATGATAATTCTATCAGAGTGTATCTTCCTAAACGTTTTAAGATGTCGGTTGAAGACATCGAGGCTTTTAACAATAGCGATGAAATAATTTCTTTAGTGTATAATGGAAGAATTGGTTATAAAGATGATGTTTCATTTATTTAAAAATTCTATTTCTTGTATCTAATATTATGATGAAATAAATTTTTTTATTTTATAAAGTTGTATTTTCTTTTATTAACTATACCCTATATCTTTGTTTGTGTATAAAAGTTAAACTTGTTAAGGATTAGCAGTTCAAAGTCCATTGCTTACTTTCGAAGGAAGGATTATGGGATAACGCATTATTGCGAAATCTAAATTTGTTTACTTTTTAGCGGAAGGACTGACAAGTCCTATTTCATTCTTTATATTTTGGTATTAGCAGCACAAAGTCCAAAAGTTGTTATAGGATTAAGGAGCTCTAGAATTTATTTATGTTTTAGGGATTAACAGTTCAAAGTCCAACTGTTGTTATTGGATTAAGAAGCTCTACTCTTTGTATACTTTGTAGAGATTAACAGTTCAAAGCCCATCGTTTACTTTCAGCAAATGAATTAAGATATTTAGAATTATTCAAGTGTGACATTATCTATCCTGATATCATTAAAGTTAAATATGGTAAAGGTTATGTAACCGTTGTGAAGGTTACCTACTATAAGGTGGATACCTGACCCTTCGACAAAACAAAAAAAAACAATCTAGCCGTTTGAATATTATATTACACCAATACGTCTTACATGAAAATTCTGATTCCATAATGGAGGTTATAATTTCGGAACAATCTCGGATAATAGTATGATTTGGTAAAAATGAATTGCTTAGTCAAATATATTATTTTTATTCCAACACTAAGAAATGCAACTATATAAGAGAAGACTAGGAGTTGTGCTCTTCGAAATATATTTTAATGCATTATATGATATTAACAAAGGGGAGGAGGAGAGAATACAACAGTTCAAGTAGAATTTATTTATTAAAGAAATAATTTATAATATAATAAGATAATAAGAAAATATGTTTTTAGTTACATAAATTCTTTAAATATAAGAAACAAAATTACTGATAATTTTTATTTAATATGAATTAAATTTATAAATGTTAATCTGTAACAAATTCTTCTGAGTTATCGTCATCATCTATGTCACTTTCAGAATCCGACAGAGGGCAGTAGAAGCATACTGTTGTTTCGTAATCGTGGTCTGGCAAGAAGACGCATGCTGTGTGGAAGACACGTAAGCATTTCGTACAGCTCACACGGTATCGTCCCCGGTATGAACAAATCTCGGCATCGCAGGGTGTCGAATAGTAGAGTCCTCGCATGTCCTGATCAACGATCTCTTGAAAGGCCCCCAAAAAATCTCTATCGATGATCCTAGCCTTTTGCATCCTCATTTCTTGTCTTTGAATCTCTAGCTCTGCTTCTCTTACACGTTCCCTCCAAGCTCTTATTTCTTCTTCAGTTGTTGGACGTGGGCCGAGACTCGGATTGTAGCTATTAGCCGCCAAAACAGGGTCGTAATTTACTAGATCAGGGTCATTAATAAAAGGGTCATAATTCATTACATCATCAGGGCCGAGAGATCTTGAATCCTGGCCATCAGGTCTTGATTCATGGTCATCAGGTGTCGAGTCATGGTCATTAGGTATCGTATCTACACTATTTCCTGAAATTTCTTCCTCCATGTTAAGATTCCTGTTAAATAATTCATCAATCTTGAATGCTATTGCAGAGATATCTAGATAAGAAATATAATTTTTCATAGGTGGACGACGGCAATCATAACACCAAAATGTTCTATGGTCGCAATCGGACAAGTCGATAAATCCAGTGAGATACAATTTTCCGCAGCTCAAACAAACCACTTTGTATTCTCCTTTCATCTTACAAAACTTGCTGGAACAGAAGATCGGAATTTCTTCTTCTGAAGATTCTTCGCTTGATTCTTCCTTCAATTGTTCAACGGACGTGTCAGTCAGTATCTTCTTTCACTTCGTTGTCGTTAATTATATCTCATAGCCTGGGTTGCACTCGAAAAATTAGAATATTATCACAATTTTAGCAGCAAAACTTTGTTCTATCTCTGGGGTTCGAGTCGAAATGGCAGAGGCCACGAGTGCCACTGGTTCCTGGACGAGAATACTCGAATCTGATTGGCTGTCATGTTGCCCCACCAGCGATCATAGTGCCCCCTACCTTAAAAGTTGTTTTGTTTATGTTTCAGCGAGAGAAAGTAAAAGATAGAGTATTAAGAGCTCAAAGTCCAAAAGCTGTTATAGGAATATGGGGCCCTACTATTTATCTGTGTTTTAAGGATTACCAGTTCAAAGTCCAAAATCTATTCAAAATATTAGGAAGCCCTACCATTTATTTATGTTTTAGAGATAAACAGTTCAAGGTCCATATTTGTATTTCACCTGGACATAATCCAACTTGTCTATACAAGATGCAACCTGTTTACATGTTTATGAAGCGAGCATGAGTCGACCTGCTCTGACCCAAGTCAGGCGATACTCAGGCAAGTCGAACAGAGTACCTGTAGTATTAGTACTAATTATGAACTTGTGTTGATTAAGTATTAATTAATATTCATTAATAAAAATTTATTTCGAAGTTATTAATACCGACTCGTGTACTTTGAAAATATTTCAAAGCTGTGAAAAGGTTTAACCTCTTTGGCCAGCGTGATAGTCGTTTCGATTTGTTAATATATTTTAGAGATTAAAAGTTCGATAGGAACTTAATGGATTAAAAGTTAATCCTTTTAAGACCATTATTTAACTATCGGAGAATAAAAATACGTAGAACATTGACGAGTTAATCCTTTTAAGACCATTACTTATACTATCAGCTATTAAAAATACGTAGTACATTGAAAAGTTGTTTTGTTTATGTTTCAGCGAGATAAGTAAAGATAGAGTATTACCAGCTCAAAGTCCAAAAGCTATTCAAATATTAGGAAGCCCTACCATTTATTTATGTTTTAGAGATAAACAATTCAAAGTCCAAAAGCAGTTATAGGATTAAGGAACTATGCTATTTATTTATATGTTAGAGATAAACAGTTCAAGGTCCATATTGGTATTTCACCTGGACATAATCCAACTTGTCTATACAAGAAGCAACCTGTTTACATGTTGATGCAGTTACATATTGTAAAGGCTATGTAAACATTGAGAAGGTTGCACAAACACGAAAACAATGTAAAGGTTATGTAACCTTTGAGAAGGTTACAGAGTATAAAGTGGGTACCGGACCCTTCATTGTATAGGTTATGATTATATAACCATAGAGGAGGTTACAGAGTATAAAGTGGGTACCGGACCCTTCATCGTATAGGTTATGATTATATAACCGTTGGGGAGGTTACATACTATAAAGTGGGCACCGGACCCTTCGCCGTATAGGTTATGATTATATAACCATAGGGGAGGTTACAGACAATAAAGTGGATACCTGACCCTTCGCCGTATAGGTTATGATTATATAACCGTAGGGGAGGTTACAGACAATAAAGTGGATACCTGACCCTTCGCCGTATAGGTTATGATTATATAACCGTAGGGGAGGTTACAGACAATAAAGTGGATACCTGACCCTTCGCCGTATAGGTTATGATTATATAACCGTAGGGGAGGTTACAGACTATAAAGTGGGTATCTGACCATATAACAAAACCTTAAATCTCTCAAACGGTAGAAAAAACAAAATGGCGGCATAAGAAAAACAAAATGGCGAAGTATAAAAAACAAAATGGAGGTCGGGTACACTCATGCTCTATAAGATGGGTACCTGACCCTTCAACAAAACCTCAAGTCTCTCAAACAGTAGAAAAACAAAATGGCGGCATAAGAAAAACAAAATGGCGGTCGGGTACACTCATGCTCTATAAGATGGGTACCTGACCCTTCAACAAAACCTCAAGTCTCTCAAACAGTAGAAAAACAAAATGGCGGCGTAAGAAAAACAAAATGGAGGTCGGGCACACTCATGCTCTATAAGGTGGATACCTGATCCTTCAATGGGTGGAGGGGGTGAATCTTGTGGGCGGAGCATAGGTCAGGAGGTTCTATGGGTCACGTGACTGGATCACGTGACTAAAACATGTGGGCGGAGCGTAGACCAGGAGGTTCCGCGGGTCACGTGACTGGATCACGTGACTAAAAAGGGGCGGAGCATAAGGGTCACGTGACCAAAAAGGGGCGTGGCATAGGGGTCACGTGACTAAAAAGGGGCGTGGCCTAGTAGTTAAGGTTAGGTCGAGGGGGGACCACGTGGTGGTTAAGGTAGGGTCGAGGCAAGACCACGTGACACTTAAGGTTAGCGGTGGAGGGGATGGAGGAATCGTGTTCCAGCTCCCCCATTTTCCCTCTACTAACATTAATAGTTTTCTTAGAACCTATCTAGGATAACAGTGTCCGCTACAGTCCTATATATTAAATTTGAAAAGTTGTGCTCTTTATTTTAATATAATTTTTCATTAAAATCCATAATGACCTTCAAGTAAAGTATCACTTCCGGTAATCATGTATTGACCAAAAACGGAGGTTCAAAACTATATTTTACAGCAATTCTAAATACAAAATTATTTACTTTCTACAGCTAACCGAATCTCAGCTATGCGAGATACGCACTTACGAACGTACGTACAGACGTCACGACGAAACTCGTCAAAATGGATTCAGGGATAGTCAAAATGGATATTTTCGTTGCAATTTACAATACTTCCTTTACTGCGTACAAGGAAGTAAAGTGTGTAAAAGGAAAGAATAAATAACGAATATATACATTTTTTTTTACTTTTATTCATTAACCCGCACCTCTTAATTGTAATTATCAACAATCAACATTTGGGCTCGCATAATTATCAGATAAACAATAAAATAAAAAGATAAACAAAAACGACTTGTAATTATGAGGAAAAGCGCCTCTTCCATGGCTTTAATTTGCTTACTTCATTATGCTTTTTATTCGTCTTCTCCGGCATAAGAGCAGAGGACATCTCTTTTATTGGTTGGTTGCTGTGCCCGTTCAACTTATCGTGAAATGTGCTCATTGGCCGTCGGTAGTAAGTGTGTAAAGTGATGCTATTTACGTAACATGGTGCTTAGGTAATTAGTAGTCGTATCTTAGATTGAAAAGACTAAGGTAGTTTTATGTGTGTCTGTTATGCTTAGCCATACACTTGTAGAGAGTTATTTAAGAGTAGAGAGTCAATTTTTTTTAAGGTGTAGAATTCATGACATTTTTCTATCTAAAGTTAGTTCTAGTTTTTGTATTCTGTCCGTTCGTGGAATCAGTATCTTGTCTAGGTAAACAGGAGGGCATGTTTCTCGTCTGAGAGTAAATGTGATGTTTTGGAACTTTTGATAATTTATTCGTGCCTGCACCAATCGTGTATTTTTTGTAAGTGATGTAAGTTAAGTGATGCCTGTGTTGAATTTTCGTGTCTTTTAATGCTAGAATATCGTTCGCGTAGGCAGCTGTAAGGTTGTTGGTACTTTGAGAAATGTCGTGTTTGTGGATTATGTACAGCAGTGGGGTAAGGATTGATCCCTGAGGTACACCTACTAAAATCGGTCGAATTGAGGATATCTCTGAGCCATGCCGTACATAAAAAAATCTGTCTGAGAGAAAAGAATGAAGAGTTAGGTAGCAGGAATGTGGTAATACAGTCTTGAGCTTAAAGAGAAGCCCTTCGAATGCTTGGGTGATTTCTGGTATGATATATTTTGCATTAGATTCATATGATTATTATACGCATTCAATAAAAAATATTATTTGGAAATTGCTATACGTATTTAGACAATGAGCCTTTGTTCCTATAAATTATATATTAGTATAGCCAATCTTAGCAATTCATAATTTCATTATTGTAATAAAGAAAGTCATTCGTATTGTAAATGGATGCTTCTTCTTTTCATCGAAATTTGTAAATATGTATAAAAACACATATTTAACTAGTTCAATCAAGTGTGAAGACAAAGGCCTATTTCAATCAAGGCGTCTTAGTTGATTCAACTAGTTGCTTCTGTGGGTGTTAGGAACAAAATCATTTGGTTAGCTACGCCTGTGGTGTCAACCTCCAAGCACATTGGCGTAGTTAGCAACGAATCTCCCGGAGAAAGGAGGGGAACGGGCTCTCCCCGGGGACCAACCGCACCCCTCCTTTTGTTAGAATTCAATTGATGTATTGGAACACATCCTACAATCCTGCCGCTTTTATTATATTTATTATCCGCTTGGGGCACAGTACTCGTTAATGCGAATTTTTTAATTTTTTAACAACAGGCATAAACTTAATTTTCTTTCCTGTAAGTGAGTCTTTTGGACGAAGTATTTCGAAAACTAATTTTGACTTAAATTGTCAAGATTTTTATTCAATGATCCTGACCAAACTTGCTTAGAAAAATTAACTCAAATGATAAATACGAAACATAACAAAGTATATTTTATTGAAGTAGTAATAAAGTTTTTAATTTTACAATATTTATACAAAAAGATATACGCACTAGCTAAATGAATTTTTCTTTTCCTCTTCTACCACCAACGGTCACAAAAAGTGAGACAGCAGAAAATATTTGGACACGTAAATTATGCAATGAGCTAATGAATTTTCCATGAAAGATTTTTGATCGTGGGACTACTTTTTTATTTTATGAAGGAGAATCTTGGTGGAGGGGGAGGGAGGAGGTGCGGCCGATAAATGAACACACAATAAGAAAAAACTTTTATAACGTGTGCCGACGTTTCGGCCTAAGTTTTAGACCATCAGAGCTAAGAAAAACAAGATAACAATAGATATAACAACAGTGGTAGTCCTAGTAATAATAAGAAAGTTAACAAATAGTAAGATGAAAAAGTATAGAGTATTAAGAAAAATATATTGATCATAATATGTTAATATTAATGTGAAAAATAAGGAATATAGAAGAATATATTAATAAAGTATAAAGAAAAAATGCTAACCACAATGTGAAAAATAATAATAAATGATATGAAATAAAGAAAAATATGTTAATGGATAATAACAGAAAGTTATTTAAAATTATTGTGAAAATATAGATATATAAAATATAGAAAGAAAGATAAATAAAATGAATGAAAAGAAAGATATAATAAAATATATGAAAAATACTAATTATAATATCACTAGAATGAAGATTTAGGAATATGAAAAATATCTCAAGATGATATGATAATATAATTAATATAAATGATTTCTATGCAAGATATAATGAAAAACATGAAAAAATGCATGTAAAAAATAACAAATTAAAAAAATAGTAAGAATTTTGACCTTTAAGAACAAAACAATGTTGCCACCATATTGGTTTGACAGTTAATAAGATATAATTGCAGAACTGGATTAAAAGGTAAAACTATTGATTTAAAAGACGGGCTAAACTTAAACTGATAAATCTAATGGTTAAAGATTAAAACAAATAAAGACTAATTATAATGTATAATAATGTATGAATAATAATGTAATTAGAATAAACCGAAAGTGACGGGTTAAAAATCGTAGTATAGTGGTAAAATGAAAATTGGAGGGGATTATATATAGTGATTTAATTTGATAAAGAGATTATGTAGGTATAAGGAGTTGTCACAAAAAAAAACACAAACAAATAAAAAAAACAAGAGGAGTGTGACTAAAAAAGAAAAGGACTAAACAAAAATATAATAAAAAAATTAAAAAAACATCAAAATAAATAAATCATAAAATAATTTGGGATATGGGGATAGATAATTAGAAATTAGTTTTTTTTTTTTTTAATAAATGAAATATTTGGGAATATGCTAAGGATAAGTTCTGTTTGTCAGACTTTTGGTTAACAGAAAGGGATTCTTGTTGGATATAGATACATTTCTATAAATACATTCCTTTTTATTTTATAATTGTCTAGACTTTTTACATAGTGTTAATATTACTCTCAGTATAAGTTCGTTGGCTTGATGATTGTAGTTACTGCTATAGTGAATTTCACTCAAGAATCTTTCCAGCGAAGATCAAATTCGTGCCTCGGTCGGAAGAGCATGGCTTAGCCTGTGACAACAAAGGTTGATTAGTTCCAGAAGAGACAACCTCCGCGAAATCCTTGGATCGTTAGAGCGGGATTATAACTAAATTGGAAACTGCAGCTGTGCTCTGGGCCAATGGCTTGTCCCAGTCAGCTCAAGCACACGAAGGCTTCAAATAAAATAAAAAAAATTGCTTATCTAGTGGTTATTTATAAAACTTTCTGGCGACCAAAGTAAAAATGAAAGCTAACAAGAGTGAGAAAAATCTTATCTATTACAATGGGTTTCTAGACCAGCATTTTATTAATAAATGAATTAACATTTAGTTGTAAATGTGTAATTCTGTAACATTAATTCGAGTAAATATCGAATTTAATAACAGTACATTATTAATAATTAAATAAATCTTTTCTAAAGGGGTTCTAAAATCCTAGTCATAAGTCTCTCAAATAGGAGTAAATAAGAGTCAACGTTTTGCCAAATCAGCAATAAAATGGGGTGAATTTTATGATTAATTTCTAAAGCGATGTTATGCCGGTAAAAATATTGATCCCACGCTAAATCGCAAAAAAACAAATAAACAAATCAATCAGATTTTTTGACAAATTTTCAAATTGAATTAGCTATAAAATTAACTCGTGTACAGAGCTCTATATTTAGTATTAACTGAGATAATCCCGTTTTGCTCAAAAGGTCGGGGTAGAATTCTCGACATTGTTCATTGAAATTTTTCCGCGTCGTTCGCCCCGAAAAGCAAAGGAATCCACAAAACAAATTGATTGTCTTTTATTAGCCCTCGATATAATCGTCCTGCTTTTCTTAGATAGGTGCAACGAGTGGAAATGACAGGCCATCTTGGGAGGAAGAACGGTAATTAAACACAAACCGCACTTGAGAATTCTACTCCGACCATTTCAGCAAAACAGGGTTATCTGAGTTGATGTTTAACTAGGAGTGCTCTGTAAATGAGTTAATTTTATACCTAATTTAATTAGCTACAACATTTATTATGGAGGTATTTTAAATAAAAGACTTTCTTTTGGAGGAAAATGAAAATATGTTCCAAGAAATCTGATTCGTTGCGGTTTATGTGCGCTGGAGATATAATGGAGAAAATCAGAAGATTGAAAGGAAACTTCAGGCAACACAAATGTACCCCACCAAGTTCCACCACCTGAATTCCAAAAATTGCAGATTTTAAGGGGGATTTCAATCGTGTCTTGTGCCTCGATGCCTCGACTAGAAACAGTGTCTTATTTCGAGTCATCTATACACATATTCTGTATGCTTTGTTGTTGTTTTATACTTACAGAGTATGTGTATAGATGTCGTGGAGTGAGGCACTGTTTCTATTTGATGCGTCTTTTTAGACTCTGATGTGAGATATACTGCATTTTGTCAGCATATACTTGATCTTATTTTTACTTTTCCTTACCTATATACGAAGTATATAGTAAGGGGAAGTATTGCGATCGTGAAAATTTTCGAATTCGAGTTTTTGACGGAAATACACGTTTTAAGGTCCCCTGAGTCCAAATGACCAAGTCTCGCAAAATGGTCTGTGTGTCTGTATGTCGGTGTGTCTGTGTGTATGTGATCAGTCTAGCTCAAAAACGGAAAGCTGTACGATACTGAAATTACGTATTTAAGATTGGCACATGCATGTGATGTTACAGCAAAATTTTTGTCAAAATCGACTAACCGGAAGTGCCACTTTATATAATCGATTTTACACATTTTTACAATTTTCTCGAAAACGGCTCTAACGATTTTGATGGAACTTGCCTAAATTATTCTTCATAAAGGTCTTTAACTTTTCATTTATGTAGTAAATCAACGAAAAAGTGCAGGGAAAAAAGTTATGACGAAAAGAATATTTTATTTGCGCATAGCTTAAAAAGTATGCACTTTACGGTAAAATATGTATGGAACGTAATTACATTATCTAAAAAACAATAAAACAATCGTCAAAATCGGAACAGTATTAGCAAAAATAAAACGCATCGGACCGGAATTTGCTCGTATTCATGGATTTTACAATTTTTTACATTTTTATCGAAAACGGCTGTAACGATTTTGGTGAAACTTGCCTAAATTATTCTTCATAAAGGTCTTTAACTTTTCATTTATGTAGTAAATCAACGAAAAAGTGCAGGGAAAAAAGTTATAACGAAAAGAATATTTTATTTGCGCATAGCTTAAAAAGTATGCACTTTACGGTAAAATATGTACGGAAGGTAATTACATTATCTAAAAAACAATAAAAGAATCGTCAAAATTGGACCAGTATTAGCAAAAATAAAACGCATCGGACCGGAATTTGCTCTTATATCATGGATTTTACAATTTTTTACATTTTTATCGAAAATGGCTCCAACGATTTTGGTGAAACTTGCCTAATGTCTTCAACTTAAAGACGTTTAATTTTTCATGTATGTAGTATATCAACGAAAAAGTGCAGGGAAAAAAGTTATGACGAAAAGAATGTTTTATTTGCGCATGGCTTAAAAAGTATGCATTTTATGATAAATTATGTATGGAATTGTATGAAATCTTGTTAAAGTATCTAAAAAAAAAATCATCAAAATCGGACCAGTATTAGCAAAGATACAGTGTATTTTATGAGGAGCATTAAATAGATGGATAACCGAGCGCATCCGAAAAGAGATGGATGTGACCGAATCTCCTTCCACCAATCCGCCAATCTTTTGTAAACAATACGATCTGTAACAAAGTAATTTAAGAATACAAAAGCGGAAATTAAATTAATAATTTCTACTTTCACATTATTTAATGGAAAGAAAATGTTCCCATGGAAACTAAACCAGAAACTTTTAAAATATATTTGCAACTTGACAAAGTTAAAATATAGAGGTAGTGTACAGAATTGTTGTACTATAATTGTTTAAAAATCTCTTTTATTGCACTTAAGTGGGAGAAGAAGTGAATGCTGCTGAGTTTATTTCAAGTGTTGTTTATCTGAACTCTTTAAATTACATTAAAAAGGTAATTATTATATGATGGTAAGAGAAAGTTGGGTGATGCCCGCACCGCACCAGAATTTTTTCTTTCCTTTTGATGCCAACTTGGCGAAACTCAGACTGGTTAATTGTTAACTTGTAATTTATAGACTCATGACTTTATGTGTGGAATTTTCATTAATATACTAACAATTAATTTATGTCTCTTGTTAAGTTTTTGCAATTATCGTTTTATTTAATTTTTAAATTTCTGCTTTTTTCCTAATCTTACCGTTTTTGATGGCCATATTCATTTATTTTCCTCGTTTCTTAGTGCTATCGCAAAATTCTAAGAAATTCTTTTTATTTATTTTTTTTTATTATTTTTTTAAAAGTTTTTTTTTAGTTTTTTGATGTAAGCAGGTATGCATGCGGATTTTCTCGTATGTGCCGTTTTGTAGATATTAGTTTTTTATACATTAGGAGCTTAGTACAACTTTAATTATTTACTTTTCTATGGCATTAGAAAGCTCTACCAATGATTAGGATTTAACAATTGAATTCAGGGCTCTCTAATGTCTTCAAAAGGCGTAGTTTTTAGAACAAAAATACAAAGATGCATTTAAATAAGTGATTTGGCGTTAGGTTCTTTTAGCTTATCACGGCATATTTGTTAATGAATAAAATTTACACTCTACCATTGAGCGAGGAAACCTTTCTTGTTCCATTATAATATTAACTAAAATATAAGTTTTCCCAGCAAAGTATTTTTTTTAATAATGTAAAAAGCTTTTTAACAATGCCTTTGAATCCAGATGAGGGCATAATAACTTTGCTAAATTCTCACAAAGGAAATATTCTATCCAGGCTATATGTTACTTATCAGTAAAAATAATTAAAATATCAAAACATTTTTATAATAATGTTTTTTTTAAAATATAATGTTAAAGATCAAAGGGAAGTTGTCCTTCACAAATTAATTTATCATAATATAATATTTTTCCTAACAATATTATAATAATTATTATAATCTTCGATAATGGAGATTTTTTTTTAAAGAAAAAAGAATCAGGTATTATATTGGCTTGAAGAACACTAACTAAATTTCAAAAAGTGCTTAATGAAAGACTAGGTTGTCATATTCACACAAAAAATAGATGATCCTTCCTCTTGTTAATTGGTTCAGAACTTATCCTGAAAAAGGAATCTCTCTCTATAGAAATAAATAAAGACAGAAACAATAAAAACAGAAATACATATACAGCTGACACGGCAATGTTTCGCTATTGCATATATATATATATATATATATATATATATATATATATATATATATATATATATATATATATATATACTTTCTTCACTTAGCAACCCGCTTAAGTCCTGCATTTGCTCCGACCTACAACGGAATTTTTCCATAAATATAATTTGAAAAATAAATGTTTTACTGGATATCATTTTTCGAACTCGAGATATAAAATAAAGTAGTTTCAGCATGTTTTATTAACCTGGTTTATTTTAAGCATAATGATTGGTTCTGCAGTTCTCGCGGTTGGCGGTTACAAACGAAACTCAGCTGTTATTTTAGTAATAATCATAATAGTATGATAATATAGATACTCCCCTGGTTCCCTTGGAAACCCGGTTAATTTTAAATAGTTATCAAATAATTCGAAAACTATAAATTTCCTGCAACTTTCAAGTGCTGTAAGAAAGTTTCATCAAAATCCTTTGAGCCGGTTCAGCTCTAAAGTTAATAGAAAAAATTGTTTTTCGGCTGTTGCGCAGCCGCTTTAGCGCAAAGGGTGCTCGATTTAGAACACAGGCATCAAGGGCCGAAACTCAATTTTCAAAATGAAATAATTAAATTTTAGAGTGATCTGAAAGGTCCATTGGAATAAAACAGTATTCATCTACGGAGTGATATGAAGATTTTTTTTATTCGAAACTGACGTCAGATTTAGTTTTAGCACTCAGAAAATCCCTATATTCAAATTTTCGGGCGAATCTAAAAATATAATTTTTCCCATAAATTTTTCCGAGAGTGTACGCACCCTTCCAATTTTTTTTAAGATTCAAAAAAAATTCCCATAAATCAGGAACCGTTTAAACGATTCAAACCAAATTAGGGTCGTCTGTTAAGGTTCTTCATCTACCCAATCTGCTTTAGAAAGTGGCGTTTCTACGTGTTTTAGGGGTAACGTTAACCCCAAAAAATCTCAATTTTGTTTTTTATTTTGTTATTAAATTTTTTCACGTAGACTTTCTAAGATTATATTCTACTTTTTCGTGGCACTCTTCATCCAAGCGAGTGATATATTTCCCTGAAATGACTTATTGTTAAAAACAAAAATAAATTGCTTTTGGTAAGAGGATACTTCGAAGAACCTATAATGGCTGTGGCATCTTTCTGACAACTGTCCTACTGCAACTTAGGCAAACCTACCTGCTGTTCTAGCCTACCTCTTTGGACACTTATCAGGCTGTTTATTTTCTTTCGGTTTTTTGCGGGCACATTGTCATAGCTTCGAATTGTGATGTTATATAATGAATAAAAGTAATTAGTGGTAGCCAACTGCATGAAATTTTGTTCATGAAGTGAGTTCACCCGTATGGCTGTGCACGCAAATAGTGTTATTTTGTTTTTTCTTATTTTTCAATACTATACTTGGCATGCCCCTTTGTAAATTGTATATTCTTAAATATCTTTTGTAAATACTTATTTTAAATCTTCTTTGCAGTGCACATTATTTTACTAGTTTCCTCTTTTTATTTTTTTTAATGAAAGAATTTTTTTGCTGTAATGCGTAGACGGTTTTTTTATTAATTCATTAAATGAATCAGCATTATACCCAGTCTCAGTTTCTATATTGTATTACAGGCTAGAAGTAGCTTTCGGCGCATTGTGTCATATTCAACTGATATTTACAATCGTCGTAGAAAAATATATAATTAAAATAGATTTTCTAGAAATATCAACAGGAATCTAAAATATAAGTCAAAATATAAGTAATATTTATTATCGTAATCGAATTATTAAATTAATTATTTTTGCCAAACTAAAACTCACTGCTAAATAGGATACTCACTGGTCACTTTCCGTAATACATTAAAGAAACTGAGATTGTGTAAAATGCTGATTCTTTTAATTAAAAGATTTTTTTTTTTTTATAATCCTAAAAAATAAAAAAGAATAATTTAAAAATAAGAATATCTTAAGAAACATGACACTTAGAAATGAAGTTAAATGCACCATGTGTGCGGAGGAAATTGTTTTTCCACGAATAATAATAAAAAAATAAATAGAAAAAGCAATTACTCATCGGAATTACTAGGAAAACCTCGACCCCTAAATCGTGCCATTTACCTATAAAACACTACCTTACTTCCATTACTAGTTCATTGTGAGAACAAACCAATGTAACATTTTCTGTTTGACATAATCTACTTAAATCTTGATGAGTACCAAGATGTATTTGATCTCTTGTCTTAATTAAATTCACAATTCATAAAAGGTTTTATAATACTAATTTATATTACATCTGATTTAATATGTATAATAATACCAAACTGTATTTTGAATTACTTATTTTTGGATTTTTGTGTGTTTTTAGAACTGAGGATGAATGTATAACATTCGAAACTAGTTTACTTTGCTTATTTGCTTTTATTTTGCTTAACTCCTAATTAAAAAATAAGGTTTAAACAAATAAAATAAATCTTTTCGAACAGCAGAAGTAATACTGTTTTTCTTCGACTTACAGCTTATAAGATGAGTATTAGATTTTAAAGGTAAATCTTTAAAAATACCTAACTAATTGGAACATGTTTCGATAACCAATCTAATGATGCTGCTTGCATTACCGATATCAATTCCAATATTAGTGGTTAGTATTGATGAAGGGATTTGGCCTTCAATTGAGGAAGATTACCTGTAATATTGGCTACGGTGTACGATGCTAATGTATTCTCCTTCAGCAATATCCGATCTCTCTCCCGTTACAATGCAAATATATTAATGCTATGTATATCTGTGCATTAATACGGGAAGAGGCAGTTTGAATTTTTGATCACAATTTGAGTTGTGCAATTAACAAAATCTAAATCGACCATAATCAATTGGGTCAAAAAAATCCATTTTTTTCTATTTTCTTCTGAAAACTGGGTATTTCTTGAAACTATTAGACTAGAGCCATAACTTCCCGACCACTAGATGTGATTCAAACATTTGTTAAACTTAATGGGCTAGGTTTTGTAAATCACCGTGCTCATTAAGTAATGAGATATTAGTTCATTTAATGATTTATTATTTCTGAAATATTTTGTGAAATGTGCTATTGTTCGAAAGAAAGGGTTAATGGATATCAATTTTTTAAAGTTAAAAGTGGTTTATTAACTAATTTTATTTATACAAGAATTTAAAAAAAAAAAACGGGAAACTTAGTCTATATATTCCTATCCGCTTACTCTGATTTTTTATTTGTTTTACATTATTTTTGGTCTATTATTTTCAATAATAGACCTTTGGAATCGACCAAGGAAAACATTTTTGTAACGCCCCCTCCAAATTTGAGGTTTTACCTTTCAAGATATACAGAATCCAAATATCGAATAAAAAAAAATCCGCCCGTCCGCCGTCCGCGGCTATTCTTCGAGACTTCGGGACCGATTTTCTTGAGATTCGGTACCAATGTCACCCCGGAATGATCCACGGAACTCGACATTACCATCCGTCTGTTTGTTTCAAAATGGCGACCGATTAGAGATCTCATAAGCCCATAACTCGGTCATTTATAAAGATAGAGAGAAAATGTAAGGTGTTTTGGAATCAGCATAACAAGGTATTAAAAAAAAAAAAAAAATTGAAAAGCAAAAGAATATCTATCTGTAAATGTTTTTGGTTTATTTAGGGTTGACCATAAACCTTTGGAATCGACCAAGGTTTATAATTGAAGCGTAAAAAATTGTAACATTAATAGTAATTAACAAACAAATATTGGCATGATGTTCGGCTGATAATATAAAAATATCTACAGTGAATTTCAGACTCTAGTATTGTTTATAAACGTGGAAAAGTATTACTATTTTTGCACTAATATTTCTAAGAGGAACATAAAAGGAATGAAGAATAATTTCGTGCATGTTAAATCGGGCTTCTTGTCCCCTAAAGGGAAAGGATTTGAAAAGATATTTCTTAAATATCATAAAACAAAGCTGATTAACCTGGTCCCTCTTGTTTTGTTTTTTTGAAAAAAAAATATGATAATGGGGCAATGTCTACAGAAAAAAAAATGAAAAAAATCTTTATGACGATAGTAAAATTAAGTTAAATGATGGGAATAGAAACAGGGTAATGTTACTATGCAAAATAATTACAATGAAAACAATCCGTGAGGAGCAGAACTCCGTTACTAGACTCGTATTTTCACTAAAATAAAAATATTATAACAACGGGGGAGAAAAAAGTTGAGACCCACAAAAGACAGTTCCCTAACATACCGAAATTTACTCATACTTTTATTATATTATTCTGTCCCTCCGCTGACCTTCGATACAGAAAACCCTGCATACTGAATTTCAGCTCATTTGGTCCAACGGGGACCGCTGGAGTTGAAATAACCATATCTTTGGTAATACTGGTCCGATTTCGAAATCGAGAAACTTCTTTTATTTTATAGGTAATTTCGACAGGTTTTAAGCCCTCTCAATCAATTTGAAGGGGTTTTTAAGTTGCGCAAATATTTTAAAAAATAAAAACACCCGAGGGAATGGGGAAACCAAGTTGAGACCCCAAAAGATACTTTCAGTCCTATAAACTAATATGGTGGAGCTGTAGAGATGCGGAAATCTTTAAAAACGCCGAAATTTCTGGTAAACATACTGAAATTTTGACAGGAATTTACCCATTCTTTAACGGTATCGTTCTGCTTGAAAGAAAGTCCTGCATAACGAATTTCAGTTCATTTGACCCAAAGGGGGCCGCTGGAGGAACTCATATGTAATGGAAAAAAAAGTATATATATATATATATATATATATATATATATATATATATATATATATATATCCGAAAATTTCTATAATAGTGCTCTAGGAGTTCTGAAACGGATAAAAAACGCAGTCCCCCGCTCACCGCCGACCTTCGACCCCCTGCAATAGTAAACTTTTTTCCGGAGAATACGACTAAAAAATAGAATTTTACAGAGAAGCGTTTGAAGTTTGTTATTTAGTTTTGTCGCTGGTCCTCAAATTACTGATAAAAAATTAAGTTGGACATTTTCTTAGTCACCGCTTACATTTTTTTTTTTTTAAAGTTATCTTCATTTTTCATCATTTAATCGTGCGTGAATCATACTTTGGCAGTTTTTCATAAAAAAAATAATGCGAACTTCTTTAGTAATTAATAAAGACACATTTTTGAAAAAAAAATAAAATAAAATAAAGTATTTGTACTGAACAATAAATCGAATTTGAAAATAAAAATCAATTCAAATTATTTTATTGAATGTTTAAAAGTAAAATATAATATTATTAGCATAAATATATTTTATATATAAATATATATAATTTTAAAATATAAAATACAGTAGATATTTTAATTTCCCAACTATATTAAATATTTTAATTTTCACAACTATATTATAAAATAATGTAATTTTTTCCAACTTTTATGATTTTGAACTTTTCACTTACCGGTAGCGAATCTTATTATTATTAGAAAGCACAATGCAATACATATTTACGAAAAAATATGCAATATATGAAAATAACAATGTGATTAAATACAAGATCGTCTTGTCTGAGAAGTGACTTCATGGTTATCCAGTAATGGGCGCATGAACTAGCTGAAGGAATGGCAGCAGGCCGACCGTTACAGTATAAAGTGCTTTTAAAATAACATAAATCATAAATATCATACAAATATAACAATATCAGATCAATATCATATGTATATATATATATATATATATATATATATATATATATATATATATATATATATATATATATATACATACATATATACATACAGTCGAACTTCTGTATATCAAACTTCCGTATATCGAAAATCTCTAAATATCAAACATTTTTTAGGAACATTGAATTTTTATTAGAAAAAATATTCTATATATCGAATAAACTTTCTATATATCGAATAAAAAATTACAATTAAAAAAATATAAAAAGTGATTGTCATCGAAAAGAGCCCTTAGTTGACGTACATCAGAATGGGTAATAATTAAATAAGAAAAAAAAATGTTCCACTGATTTGCAAAGCAATGTAAATCCAGGAAAGATCTTGATTCAGAAGAATGTACAGGAGTGTACCTAAATTCTCTGAATCTCTTTCCTAACATAGAATGAATTTTTCATTTTAAATTCAGTTTAACTTTGTCTTTTCTGTTGTGAACATTGCTCCTAAACATGACTTCTGTGATAAATTAAACCAAATAGGCATTAGAAGCTATTTTGCGCGAAAACAAAAATAAATTAATTGTTATGTATGTTTGCATATTTTTAATATATGTCCTTATTAAATTAAAAATGTACATTTTAAAAATGTACATCGCGACTCCATCGGTTACTGTCCCAACTTAAGATAGCTCAAAACAATGAAGAAGATTAACCAAGTATAATTATTTAACTATCATTATAATTCTGCAGAATATTATTTGAGTTCGGAAATTAAAACATTATTGAAGTCAAATTAAATTTTAATGGGCATAATTAGTATAGATTGATTATTAATTAGTGTAAGGCAAAGTAAGATAATAATATTTTCATCATATAATTGATAAGCACAGTATGCTGATTAAAGTTTTTTTTTTCTATTATATTTTTCAGCTCTTCTTAAATAAGGCAAGCAAGTAAAAGGTAATGAGAAATTATTTAATAAAATATTTTATTACAACTTCTTCGTCTGCCAAACAGCAATCACACATTCTAACTCTTCTCTTCAGGGACGTCATATCCTTAGCCAAATCATATTTAAATAAATTGAGGCAGATGTGCTTTGCAAATCAGTGGAATATTTTTTTTCTTATTTAATTATTTCTTATTTTTCTATTAAAAAACAACATTATATCAATAAAATCTCAATTTCTTAGCTCAAAAGGAAGAGATGTGAATATGTGAATAAAAGTATCGATATATATCGTATCGATAATTTTTGAATATATCGAAAAAAATATATCATACCAAAATAATGATAGATCGGCATTTTTTTTATCATCCCTAAGACTCCCCATAGGCGTTTCTTTGGCGACAACGCGTCTAAAATTAATGAGAAAACTAAACGGAGAAACCATCTCTGTCAGTAAGACAAATGAAGGCAGCCATTCCGATAATCGACAAGCATTATTTAACTGTTTTTGCCTTCCTAATATTTGTTCAGAAACCATCGCCAATATAATTAACTCAATTATTTATCAGATATGAAAGGAAGCGAGAGAAACTTTATATATATATCGATATGAATACGAAACTTGGTCGCAAACACTGAACTTTTGATCAGAAACCGGTTATCGTGGATATATATCTAAACCAACCCACTAGATCCTGGCCAACAGTATCCTATAATAATGTTCCACTTATCCTTTTCAAACAAATCCGCTACCTAGGACTCCATCTTACCAAGCGTCTTACTTGGAATCTTCATACAAAATTGAAACGACAAGAGACTGCTCGTAGATTCCGACTACTACAACACTTACTTGACAAACGCTCTTAACTTCCTATATTATACTACAAAAAGCTCATATGCATTACCATTATCAGGCCTATTTGGACATATGTACAAATTGAGCTTTGATCTCCACAAAACCATCAAATTCCTCCCGTATCCAAACCTTGCAATCCAAAATCCTTAATGCTTCTTTCTATGTCATTAATAAAATTATCCATAAAGACCTCAATATCCCATTTGTTGCAGATTTGGCCCGAAATACATATACCTTCTTTAATTCCAAACTCCTTGCCAGCACAAACCCACTTGTTGGGTAACCTATCATCCCTATGTATTCCCGATAACTCTCTGAGGCGTCTGAAAAGAAGATGGCCACAGGACCTTTTAATTTAAGATATTCATTGAAGTGCTACTAATGGGTTGTTCCTTCACAAGTTAATTCATGATTTTTTACGCTTTCTTCACATTTACTTGTTGTATGTATACAAGTGTAAATTTCAATAAATAAAAGTAAAATAAAAAATATTGTATTTAAACAAACATTTTTAATAATTAAGATTGAAAACATTTTTAAAAAGAAATATAATTTATCCGCCAGTGGAGCAAACTGGAACAAAGTTTCTTAGAAATTTCACGGAAATATATCGTTGACATGGAAGAAGAGTATCACAAAACGAAAAATTTTGTTTTTGCTAGAAGAACTTCTAATCACAAATAATTATTTTAGAAACAATGCCAATTTTTTTGTTTCAATATTTTCGTAATAACAAATTATTTTAGTTTTTTTTATGAAAAACTGACACTGTTTTATTCAGGATGCATGATCAAAAATGATAAAAAAAAAAAAATGAAGCTTAACTTTTTTTAAACAAATAAGGTATGTAGAATTGTCTAAGAAACTTCCCGATCGATGTTTTATCAGTGAGTTAGGGACAGCATAAGCCTAAACAGGCAAATTTCAAACGCTTCTACTGTAAAATTCCAATTTTTCGTATTGCGCCACTCTTCTTCCAAGTCGCCAAAAATTAAATAAATAAATGGGACACAAGGCTTCCTGTGGAATTTTCACTTTATTTAACTTTTGTTAGCATTTCGGGGAAAGCATCCTATTCAGGACACTCTTTCTAAAATCAAGAATTATTATATTTTTAATTGGGACAACTTTACAATCGGGTGGCATTAACAGTGTCTGCATCCGAAGTTACCCAAACGTCACCGCACTAGTACTCTAATATTATTAGGGATTGATAAATTATTTGCCACTTCTATAATTTTGTTTTTATTGAAAACTAGTTTCTTAAATAAATTTAAGATTGGACTATTGGAGATATTTCCAATAGTCCAATCTTAAATTTATTCCCATCTATAACAGAAAAAACTATTAATCACCGGAATAACTGGAAAAACCCTGACCCTTAAACTGTTTACCTATAAAAACCTTTCTTCCATTGCTAGTTCAGTGCGATAACAAATCAATACAAACTCTTATGTTTGATATAATCTACTTAAACCTTGGTGAGTACTAACATGTATTTGATTTCATGTTTTAGTTAAATTCATAATTCATAAATGTTTTAAAATACTAATTTATATTACATTTAATTTAATATGTATTATAATACCAAACTGTATTTTGAATTGCTTATTTTTGAATTTTTGTGTGTTTTTAGAACTGAACACGTATAACATTCGAAAATAATCTTCAATAAAAACAAAATTATAGAAGTGGCAAATAATTTATCAATCCCTAATTAGACTGACCCTTCTATACTATCATGCGGATATGTATTGATTATTAAGATATTAAATAAAATTATTAGTGCAGTCGACTTCCGCTTACTACGTTTGCTCAAGAGATAAACAAAACCCCTACAGATCCTTTTGCAGGTGAGGTAGGGATCATACCTTAATTTAAATTATTGCTGCTTTAGGTAATACTTCCCCAGAACACCGGAAGTCGACAGCACTAATAATTTTTCAATAATATCTCATTAAAACAGTAATAATTTTAATAATCCAATAAATATGAATGCTGCAATTGTAAAATATGTGCAAAGTAGTTAGCACAAACGGCGATAAATTGTTCTAGTGCAGGGACCTTCGGGTATCTTCTTGTATGAGTCCAGTTTCTGTAAGATAGCGATACCGTCAGAATTTAAAAGCAATCAGTACCATGAAGAGGAGGAGAGAGAAGGGTACCATATATAAGGAGCCAAACTCCCTAGGCATAGCCCATTCTATTTTACTTCTCTACTACAACTATTATTTTTGTTCTGCTCAGCTATTTGTCTATTCTGCATTCTGTCGCTGATTCTCACATAGCTATAATCTATAAGAATTTGGACTTCCAGCAGAAGGAAGAATCGCGTTTCGGTTTCCAGCCTAGGATATATCACAAAAAAAAAGATAAATCAAGTAACAGTTAATTAATTATAATGCTGCAGAATATTATTTGTGTTTTTGTGCTATTCATTGTAAAAGTAAAAATTAGCAAAGTTAAATTGAATAGTAATGGTCAGAAATAATGTAAATTTATTTGATTGTTAATTAACTGTAAGTTATAGTGAAACAATATATATTGTATCATATATTTTCATCATTGATAAGTCGATTTTATTTTATTAATCATTAGTGTTTTACTTTCATATCTGATATGGATTTAAATATAAATTAAATATTTAATTAGTAAAATTTGTTACTATTTCATCATTGATTCAGCTCTCCTTAACTACAAAATCATTTAATATTAATTAATTAATATTAAAGTTTATTTAATGAATAATTACAAAAGGTGAAGCAGAAATATTAATGAGGAGGAAAGTAAAGGCTCTACCCTTCAGGGACATCATATTCCTAGACTAAGCAAATTCGAAGCAGTTAATTAGCATTAATTAATAATAATTATAACGAGGCAGACGGGGAGTATTATAGCTGTATAATGTATATGTGGGCAATATTTGGAACCAACAACACACTAAGGTCACACAATATTTGTCACGCACTAAGGTCGCCGACAGAAAATATATTCATTTCGGATACATAATAATCAGTTATATATTTATTGTCCAAACTTAGAATTACTGAAATTCGAAAATAAAAAATTGAAATAATAAAAATACATTCTATACTCATAAAATTTAATGGAAAATCTTAATTTGAAAAAAAAAAATAAAGAAAGAAATTGTTAATGTTTTTTTATAAAGTCAACCGTTGTTAATTAATAAATAAATCCTTGCTTATTACTCATGTGTCGAAATTTTTCTGTTCTCCATGATTTATTATAGCATCATTCCTTATTCTGATACAATAAAATTTTAATTAATTTTGGCTACATACTTTTTCTAGTTTTTATTTTTTAAATATATTATAAGATCATCTGATGGTATTAGTACGGAGGAACTATTTCTAGACCAACGGTTGTGCAATGAGGTGATTTGGCCAGGATCACGTTCACCAGTTTTTTCCCCCGATTAAGGGTACCCACTTTATAGGGTCTGGATGAGCCCCCGGATGGCCTATACGGCTGATAATAACAGAAAAAACGATTATCTGCCACAGCCGGACTCGAACTCGGGCTAGGAAGATAGGAGCACGGTGCCTTACTCGCTGAGCTACCACACTCCCTGTTCTCATTAAGAAATGCTTATTTTGTTTTAGGTTTTTTCCCCCTCAACAACGAATAATAGAGCAATACAAATACAAAAGAAAATAGTTCTTTTTTATATTCTAGAAAAAAACTGTAAATCGACAAAATATGATCTTACAAAACATATTCTTTCTATCAACTTAGATTTCATGAAAAAAATCAGATTTCTTCCGAATTCCAATTCCTACAATCGAAAATCCTACCAATATAATTTTACATAACAATCCTTACGTCATAATTATCCTCAATAATCTCCATTAATTACATAGTCCTTGCTCTTACAAACCCACTAGTTCGTAACATTTCATCGCAATCTATTTTGCGATAACCCTCCGAGGCGTCTGAAAAGAAGATGGCCAGAACCTCCTGACCACAGAACACAGAATAGTCATTGCTAAGCAACCGATGGTTTGTTTCTTCATAATAATATTAATATAATAATAGTTTTTATAGTATATTTGCTTATTGTAGCTTTGTTTCAGTTATGAATTTTCAAATATAAACATAACAGAAAAATATTATATAAGTCCGTATTTTTCTTAAATTGTTTAAATATGAAACGCGGTTTTAAATAAAGATATATAACATATACCAGAAATATAAGCTCTTGGAGAATGAATAGAACAGGAATGCCATCTAGTGTCTACTTTGAAATAATCTCATACTAAGATGACATAATGTGAAGTATGTAACTGAATAATATTTCCTCTTTGTTATTATCCTAGACCAGATACCTTATGGTATATATAGCAGGTGACACATGGAAGAACAGGAGCTAGGACTCATGTTGACAGACTGCGGCAAATCCCCAGGGATTTTCCTCCTTCCCCCTCACCGTGAGTGGAATCGCGACAGGAATACGCGGCTTAGCCCAAGCCCTCGGGAAATTGCTGCGGCAGTGGAAGTGATTTCATAGCATCCGCTCTATCTTACATTATCCTGCGGTGTTGTGCGGCGCCGTGACGTCATTCCAGTCCCATGGTGCAACACTTGGTAATCGAAACGAACGGATCACAGTGTATGTATATGTTTATTAACACACTTACTTATTTTATAACAATTGTGTTATAAAAATGTCTAACATTTTATTATATATAACAAGTCTTTTGCATAACTTTGTTACTGAATTAAACAAGAGAGCAATAATTTTATAACAAAGTTACAACAAAAGGTTGAGTCAGCGAATATAGGATCAGTACATATGATGGCGGAGAGCGAGGAACTGCACCTAATTGAACCGAGGCATCATTTTTCTTGTTCCTGCCCTTTAAAATCAATATTTGTACGATCCCAAAGCACTTTTTCCTCACAAGCCAATTAACACTAGCCAAAAAAAAAAATTGATTATTTTGCTTCCGGACTGAAAATAGCTGATTTAGATTGATCATTGGGTAAGAAAAAAAGAATATAACAGACAGAAATTATTCTTAGCTCCTATTTTATTGATATACGGATATTAGTATCTTCGCAGTTACAATATCCAGAATAAGAAATAGCCTTATTTACATTATTAAATAAAAGAAAATCAATAATTGAAATAGACCATATTGTAAGTAAAATTGTTTATTAGCTTTCTTCTGAAAGCTGAATGACACGTGCCATTTATGCTGATAACTTTTCTCATGGCGGCTATGTCTTGATGAAACCTTTCACCATGTTCGTCACGATTATCAGGAAAGAAAATCCAGATGTGAGCGGAGAAAATGAAGACATATTGGATCCTAACTTATAGAATTTTTCTAATAGTTCATTTATGTTTTGAACATAATTTTCATTTCTTTTCTTACCTAAAAAGCCCTTAACTACTTTTTCAAATACCTCCGAAGCTTCTTTCTCGTTGATGTTAAGTAGAGTTCTAAAGTTTTGATCTCTTTTCAGCTTTCTGATTTGAAAGCCAACAAAAATGTCCTCTTTGACTTTGGCATCACTTAGTTGAGGACATTTTTCTTGACATCCGCATGATGGTATAGAAGGATCAATCTAATTATGGATTGATAAATTATTTGCCACATCTATAAATTTGTTTTATTGAAAACTAGTTTCGAACATCATGAATTTGGAATTTACCGGAAACCCACCCACACGGATGTCGTTGTAAAAAATGATGCTAGGAGACCGATAGCACATAAACTCGCAGCCTTTAATAGCATGATTTACCGTCTTTTGAACATACCATCAAATAAAAAGAACTATAATAAAGAAATTGAAATAATATATTCCATAGCAAAAAATAACGGGTTTAATAAAACCACTATCAATCATATTTTAAAAAAACAATTACAAAACAAGACAATTAATGATATCTATTTAACAACCCCCGAAGATAGGCCCATCCCGAAACATTATGTTTTGATTCCATATTACGGCCCTATATCCACCAAAGCCGGAAATGAATTGAAAACACTAGGATTAAACCCTGCATTTAAAATAGAAAAAACCCTATCCTTATATTTCTCTTCTCCTAAAGACAAAATTGACCCTTTCCAAAAAAGCGGAGTAAATTGTAATGATTGTGCAGCCAAATACACAGGAAAAACTGGAAGATCGCTAAATCAGAGATTAAAGGAACATATACGTGCATATAATATTAAGACAGATAATTCCAACTTTGCAATTCATTTAAATGAAAATAATCATAAATTCATCAAATACTCAGGAGTTAAATTAATACATCACGTTGAAAACAATCTCAAATTAAATATATATTAAGCACTTGAAATAATAAAATCCTTCAAATCCAATCCAGATTTTTGCTTAAATGATCAAATAAATATCTCCAACAGTCCAATCTTAAATTTATTCCGATCTATAACAGAAAAAACAATTACTCACCGTCATTACTGGAAAAACCCTGACCCCTAAACCGTTTACCTGTAAGTATGCTACCTTTCGTTCATTGATAGTTCAATGCGAGAAGAAACCAGTACAAACTTTTCTGTTTGATATAATCCATTTAAACCTTGGTGAGTACCAACATGTATTTGATTTCTTGTCTTAATTAAATTCATAATTCATAAATGTTTTAAAATACTGATTTATATAATTTAATATGTATAATAATACCAACTATATTTTGAATTGCTTATTTTTGAATTTTTTGTGTGTTTTTAGAACTGAGGATGAATGTATAACATTCGAAACTAGTTTTCAATAAAACAAATTTATAGAAGTGGCAAATAATTTATCAATCCCTAATTAAATTTTTCTCTAACTTATTTAAATCCCTCGCCATCTTTATCCATTGCCTTAACGAAATTCTTCATCAAACCTAGTTTTATATGCAAAGGAGGCAATATAATTTTGTTTCGGTTAACAAGAGGATTGTGAAGAACATTCTTTCAACCTGGGCACAGCGTACTGTTTAGTCGTACTTTTATTTTGTAGTGAGATTTCCTATCTCGACTCTCCCATTCACATAAAAACCAGCAATACTTTGTAAACCCCAACTGCATGCCGAGAAGTAAAGCTACAACTTACAAATACTCACAGATCTGCCATTTATATTCTTGATACTTAATGCCCTAAAGGAATATTGGGCAATGTGTTGCCATTATGAATTATACCAGCTTTTAAGCTCACTTTTGATGAGTCTATGAATAGTCCCCATTCTTTAGAGTTATACTATATATATCGTGCACGACGCTGATACTTTTACTAAAAAGTAAAAACACTGAATTAAGCACTACATGTAGAAAGCAGTAAAACAGAAAAATAGAATTTTTTTAAATATTTACGTATTGAAGCCCGCGGTATCTGTGAGATGCAATTAAGACTAGAATGTACCAAAGATGACAGTCAGATCAAATAATTATTGATATATGTATTTCAATCACTCACAGGAATAGAAAGAAAGAGAGCGAAGTGCTTGCGAGTGTGTCCCTCATTAAAAATTAGAAACTGTATATCAGCCAGATCTGACGCGAGTAATGGATTGTTAAGAATGAATCTCTGAAAATTTAGTTTGGGCTGAACCGACGAATAAACTTCCAAGGGGTACACCGCAAAGTAGGTGAGGGGATTAGGTTATTAGGGCTAATCTTGCGGGTTTTAGTTTTGATGGGTCTCGGTTGAAGGAGGAATGATGATATCATTGATTGATGGTATCGGTATAGACCCTTCGGGTTCGCTAAGCATGTTTTATTGCTAATATTAGTAATAATGTTGGCTTGAGAGTCTTGTTGTATTTGTAAATTATTGTTCTTAGTGGATGCTTGTCCGAGAAAAAATAAAAATTTTTTTATTTTTCTTGTTTTGTCCATCAAAGCGTTGCTAAACCTGCGTCGTCAATATTTGTTGTCCCGATTGCAGTTCTCAGAAAGGTATCGCAGCTCTAATGATGGAAGAGGCGCCCGCCGATCTGTCAATCGAGACGTCTCTGTCAATTGATGATGATGAAGGTGATTACAGCCACGACACGTGTTTTCACATGTGCGATGCACCACCGCACATTAACCTCATGATTTATCGCATATTGGTTATCCTTTCCATCCGCTGCATTGTTATCGTTGCCGCGCCTCCAACGAGAAACAGTCTTCCGTAGAAGTGCGCTATCAATCTTAGCGACTCCATTGTATAATTGTCCGAAACTATAGGTTTAAAATTGACACAAAAAAAATTAAAGTAATTCATTCCAGGTGGTTTTTTGGCTAATTGCTCTTTATGAATTTCGAGGAAAATGGTATTCAATGGTCCAGGTTAAGTGATTGAAACAATAGTTTGAAAATTTGGTGGATAACCTACTTTCAATAAATTTTGCTTCGCAATTAAAGCGACCGAGGGATGAGGAAGAGGTTTATAATTCTAGTTGTTGGATCTGCTTAGTTTCGATTGCATGTACTTTTATTAAATAATGTTATCCTCGAAAATATATTTTCAAATTTATAAATTTTAGTTTTTTTTTTTATTTACATTTTCTTTTTTCTGGACAATTTTATGGGGTTAGACTCGATCGTTTGAAATCACAGATTGGAATTCGGCAGATCCATTTTTTTCTAAAAGAATAAATTATATCACATTTAACAGTGCCGTCGAGTTTATCCAGTGATCTATCATAATATTACATGTGGTCTAAAATATCAAATTTTATTGATCTCACCTGAAACGGCGGAGAATATAATTGTATCACAAAAAAAATATTACATAATGACCAATTGGAGTGAAATGTTCGGAAAGAAGGTTTTACCCCTTTTATTTTTGGTGGCCAAGTTTATAATTCCTATGATTGCAAGAGTCGTATCAGCTACAAAGTCGTAAAACGTGTTTCAAGTAGTTGTCACTTATACTACAAAATAACAGCCCTGTCCATCAATATAGTAAATACCAAAATCGCCAACAAGATCGACATTCATGTTGTAATTTTTATAATTGATTAATACACAAATATATCGTGGTTTATGTATATATATATATATATATATATATATATATATATATATAGATATATATATAGATTTTAATATATATAGATATATATATTAAAAAAATAAATATCGAGGCACGATATATTTATATTTGGTTTGTGGGGTGTTGTTTGACGATAAATCATGTCATTTACGCGGACAGGTATATATATATATATATATATATATATATATATATATATATATATATATACGAAACTGCTGTACTCTACATTGCATATTGCATTACACTGAATAAACTAGAGGGGCAAGTGCGAGTTGAGGGATGGTACCAGTTACCGGCACTGTCCCCTTCCCCCTCCCCCTACTTCAATCCCCTGTTTTGTACATGTACGCAATCAGAGTGTTATTAGTTTATGTTTTTATTGCTGATTCGCTTCCAATATTTTTTCTCTTCGTAAGTTATTGTCGCCTGTTGACGTTGTTGCTTCAATTATAAAGTAAAATAGTATTGTCTGTGAGTTGAAGGAAGGATTGGGCCATTTTCACTGAGAGCCACTCAAGGGTCACATAGAATTACTCCATTCCAACCACTCCACACCAAATGGAACGTGGAACGACCGTGAGTGTGAAATTGTGCTAATTTTTTGGAATGATGCAGAGCGACTGGAATTCTGCTATCCTAAAATACAATTCCCCCAACCACCGTGAGAGTTTTTAAGTTTGTGCTATAATAATAAAAATTGTTGGTCCGTAAATCCAGTTATTGATTGCATAAAATATGTTACAAATATATTGATATGAATAACTTACAAAGTTCTTTTATTTTTCATTATTGATTATGAGTAAAGATAAATCAATCAAGTCAAAAAATTCATCACTGTTTTCATTTTTCTCACTAGTCTTTTTAATTATTAATTCATTCACTGTAAATACCATTGTTTCATTTTTATTTTTGTATCTTGTTTATCCAGCCCTGAAGAAGGCCTGCAAAGTGGATCGAAACGTCGGCTCATAATAATTTGTTATTACTATTTGTGTTCCACTTTTTGACCGCTTCCCGGACCATGTCATTCTTTCATAAAATTATTTAATGTTCAGCCTATTATAGAGGTACTGTTAATATCCCATTAATTCTCAGGATTTATATTAATCGGTGCAGTGAAATATTTGTATACTTTAAATATTATAACATGCATGTTAATCTATAATAATAATAATAATAATGTAATGATAATAATGTAACATTAATAATAATGTTAATTAATGAATCACTTTCGGTAAAAAATTAAAAAATTGGTGGAGTGATGATCAGTTGCCATCTTCACGTGGGATTAGGCTCAGAAACTGGTTATTTTAATTTTATTTAAATTCATCACTGAAATTGGAATATTATATCAAACATTATTTTTATAATTTATGTATAACATTTTCTGATCTTGATATGATGTTATAATGTATAATTTTACGATGTAGGCTACTCTTATCTTTAGTGTATATTGCATTTTTAATGTAACATTTAAAAGAATAAATAATTTTTAAAAAAGTTAAGAAATAATGTGAAAATATTATGTTACCATAAATTCACTGTAAAAAAAATCTAAATAAATAAAAAAAATATCTGTTCCCATTTTTAGCTGGGGCAGATGGAGCGAAGTTGGCCGCCCCGGGCGCACGAAGACCTTGGTACGCCACTGCTTGTTTCCTAAGTTTTTTTTTTAATTTTCCGAAATTGTCGATCTTATTCTTGAAGTTTTATAAAAACTGAGGACAATGTAGATTAACAATTTTTTTCAAACTTGGCTTCGTATTATTTATAGTATTGCATGTTATTATTCGCGGATATCTTGGGCGTTTGAAATCCCCTCATTGTACACACACGGGGACTTAACACATCTGGCGCTGACCTGTTTCTATTTATTTAGCGAACCTGTGATGTTTATATGTGAATTAATTAACGACGACGCGGCACAAAGAGGATCGAGGTCGAACAAACAGGCTAAGTTGATAAAGCTACTTATAACTTGTCTTCCTCAGACGCCTGCTCCTGATACATATTCCTCCCCGCTATACCGGCTCAGGATCTGAATATCCTAGGCCCAACGGTTCACGGTTAATTGGGTCTTGTCACATTGCGTTGATAAGTCTTATCCGTGTCTTTGTGGATAAATAACCGTATTCCTGAGCAGTGTCTTTTGTGCCAGGATCTTCCTCAGAAATCGCTGGAAATCTTCCATATTTAGCATTCAAAAGGAATCTCGAGAGACAGCTGTTTTTGGATAATTCTTGTAATTGTCGTTGTAAAAACTATTCAGCTACAATGGAGAATTTATTAATGAATGTATGTTTACGAGTATTAAACTAAAAAAAGTTAAGTACTAAATAATAATAATGATATTAAATTATGATTAATATGAGGGTGCACGAAATATACGCTATAATTAATAAACCGAGGTTAAAGTTAGATACATAAGCGTGCTCACAAACAGTAGATCCATGCAAAGTTTGAAGATTCAGCTAAAAAAAAAAACAACAAGAAAATGTTGATTAGAACTAAAGTTTTAAAATTTCAACTAAAAATCTTTTGTAATCCAAAGTATTAAATTTTTGGTATAAGACGTTCACGGCGACGGGTCGCTCCTTATTGAACGTTTTAAAACTAAAATTTCGAAAGGCTTTGATAAAACGAGAATTATTGTTATAAGAGGAGTATGGTGACCCACGGGGGTTTGCTCCGGCCCTGGAGTGAAAACGCAACAACGTAAGGACCCACCGGCGCACAGTGGGAAAAATTGTCGATTTAGTGGCCAAAATTCTATAACTATTGATTAAAAGACGATAACTAAAAAGTTCTTTTTTCATTAATGAGCAGGGAATGTCCTTTATTAGTGAGAGTAAAAAAATATATTCAGAGAGTTTCCGGGCCTTTGAAATTGATTTTTTTCTTAATTATTTTAAATAAAACATTGCATTAGGTACAGGACAAACAAAAGGGGAAGAAATGACCAAATATCCTTCTATATAGAGTTTTCTACATATATAATTGCCATCTTCAGGTATTTCCTAAGTTTACAAGATTTTACAGGAGTTTACAAGAACCTCCCGAAGAGGAGAATGGCCGGCGATACACTTATATCCACTTCGTCAGGAAAAATGATTAGCTCTGGTCTCCCTTCAAAGCGAATAAATCTTTCGCCTTTTACTAAAGATTTCCGTGGAGGGGGACAGTTGAATGAGTCTCTATTGAATTTTTTGTTAGTACCTTGCCTATGGTGGGGTCATCAATGAGTGTTCATACAAATGATTTTATCGAACGGTTATAATTGTGTATTAATATATTATAAAAATTACAAGAATAATGTCGATCTTGTTCCCGATTTTGGTATTTACTATAGTGATGGACAAAGCTGTTATTTTGTAGTATAAGTGACAACTACTTGAAAAACATTTTACGACTTTGTAGCTGATGCGACTCTTGCAATCATAGTAATTATTAACTTGGCCACCAAAAATAAAAGGGGTAAAACCTTCTTTCCGAACATTTCATTCCAATGGGTCAGTATATATATATATATTTTTTTTTTGATACAATTATATTTTGCGCCGTTTCAGGTGAGATCAATAAAATTTAATATTTTAGACCACATGTAATATTATGACAGATCACTGGATAAAGGCGACGGCACTGTTAACTGTGATATAATTTATTCTTATAGAAAAAAATGGATCGGCCGAAATAAAAAATATGATTTAGCCACTTTCATTCCAACGATGGAGTCTAACCCCCAGAAAATTGTACATAAAAAAATGTAAATTTTAAAAAGAACTGATATAAATTTAAAATTACAAATTTGAAAATACATTTACAAGGATAACAGTATTTAATATGCAATCGAAACTGAGTAGATCCAATAACTAGAATTATAAACCTCTTCCTCATCCCTCGGTCGCTTTAATTGCGAAGTAAAATTTAATGCAAGTAAGTCATTTCCACCAAATATTAAAACTATTGTTTCAATTACATAACCTGGACCATTGAATTACCATTTCTCATAGATTTTCCTCGAAATTCATAAAGAGTAATTAGCCAAAGAACCACGTCGAATGAATTACTTTAATTTTTTTTTGTGTCAATTTTAAATCTATCGTTTCTTCCCTTTCTCATATAGTACTTAAGGTATAAAAGGAATAACTATTTTAAGTGAAATATAGAATAATGGAATTCCAGATAGAAGAGGAAATCCTAATTATTTTTCTAAAAGAATAAATTATATCACAGCTAACAGTGCCGTCGCGTTTATCCAGTGATCTATCATAATATTACATGTGGTCTAAAATATTAAATTTTATTGATCTCACCTGAATCGCCGCAAAATTGTATCAAAAAAAAAATATTATATATTGACCAATTGGAGTGAAATGTTCGGAAAGAAGGTTTTACCCCTTTTATTTTTTTGTCCATCACTATAGTAAATACCAAAATCGCCAACAAGATCCACATTCATGTTGTAATTTATATAATTGATTAATATACTAAAATAAAATTGTATCAAAAAAAAAATATATATATATATACTGACCCATTGGAATGAAATGTTCGGAAAGAAGGTTTTACCCCTTTTATTTTTGGTGGCCAAGTTAATAATTACTATGATTGCAAGAGTCGCATCAGCTACAAAGTCGTAAAATGTTTTTCAAGTAGTTGTCACTTATACTACAAAATAACAGCTTTGTCCATATATAGTAAATACCAAAATCGGGAACAAGATCGACATTATTCTTGTAATTTTTATAATATATTAATACACAATTATAACCGTTCGATAAAATCATTTGTATGAACACTCATTGATGACCCCACCATAGGCAAGGTACCTTTAAATGGTAATTCAATGGTCCAGGTTAAGTGATTGAAACAATAGTTTAAATATTCTGTGGAAATGACTTACTTGCATTAAAGTTTACTTCGGAATTAAAGCGACCGATGGGATGAGGAAGAGGTTTATAATTCTAGTTATTGCATCTGCTCAGTTTCGATTGCATATTAAATAATGTTATCCTTGTAAACATATTTTCAAATTTGTTATTTTAAATTTATATTAGTTCTTATTAAAATTAACATTTTTTTTTTATGTACAATTTTCTGGGGGTTAGACTCCATCGTTGGAATGAAAATAGCTAAATCATATTTTTTATTTCGGCAGATCCATTTTTTTCTGAAAGAATAAATTATATCACAGTTTACAGTGCCGTCGCCTTTATCCAGTGATCTGTCATAATATTACGTGCGGTCTAAAATATTAAATTTTATTGATCTCACCTGAAACGGCGCAAAATATAATTGTATAAAAAAAAAAATATATATATAATGACCCATTGGAGTGAAATGTTCGGAAAGAAGGTTTTACCCCTTTTATTTTTGGTGGCCAAGTTAAAAATTACTATGATTGCAAGAGTCGCATCAGCTACAAAGTCGTAAAATGTTTTTCAAGTAGTTGTCACTTATACTACAAAATAACAGCTATGTCCATCACTATAGTAAATACCAAAATCGCCAACAAGATCGACATTATTCTTGTAATTTTTATAATATATTAATACACAATTATAACCGTTCGATAAAATCATTTGTATGAACACTCATTGATGACCCCACCATAGGCAAGGTACTAACAAAAAATTCAATAGAGACTCATTCAACTGTCCCCCTCCACGGAAATCTTTAGTAAAAGGCGAAAGATTTATTCGCTTTGAAGGGAGACCAGAGCTAATCATTTTTCCTGACGAAGTGGATATAAGTGTAGCGCCGGCCATTCTCCTCTTCGGGAGGTTCCATTTTTGTGAGGATACTCTTAGGTGAGGTTAGTGTTAATCAGAAAATGCGTTTTTGGTTCTATTTCTCAATCCCTCTTCCTTTCTCTCAATGCAGCCATGCGAGGACCTCTAGTAATTCTCGTTCCTGACTTTACTCCATATAAGTTCGTTTTCCCGGTTTACTGTGTAAATTGTACCCTACCGCCATCTGCCAACCGGTATTATGCTGACCGGTATTATGCTGACCGGTATTATCCTCTGCTCTGATTTGAGATACTCTCGGAGGCGTAAATAATTAGGATTTCCTCTTCTATCTGGAATTCCATTATTCTATATTTCACTTAAAATACTTATTCCTTTTATACCATAAGTACTATATGAGAAAGAAACGAAACGATAGATTTAAAAATGACACAGAAAAAATTAAAGTAATTCATTCGACGTGGTTTTTTGGATAATTACTCTTTATGAATTTCGAGGAAAATCTATGAGAAATGGTAATTCAATGGTCCAGGTTAAGTGATTGAAACAATAGTTTAAATATTCTGTGGAAATGACTTACTTGCATTAAATTTTACTTCGGAATTAAAGCGACCGATGGGATGAGGAAGAGGTTTATAATTCTAGTTATTGCATCTGCTCAGTTTCGATTGCATATTAAATAATGTTATCCTTGTAAACATATTTTCAAATTTGTTATTTTAAATTTATATTAATTCTTATTAAAATTAACATTTTTTTTTTAAGTACAATTTTCTGGGGGTCCGACTCCATCGTTGGAATGAAAATAGCTAAATCATATTTTTTATCTCGGCAGATCCATTTTTTTCTGAAAGAATAAATTATATCACAGTTTACAGTGCCGTCGCCTTTATCCAGTGATCTGTCATAATATTACGTGCGGTCTAAAATATTAAGTTTTATTGATCTCACCTGAAACGGCGCAAAATATAATTGTATCAAAAAAAAAAATATATATATAATGACCCATTGGAGTGAAATGTTCGGAAAGAAGGTTTTACCCCTTTTATTTTTGGTGGCCAAGTTAAAAATTACTATGATTGCAAGAGTCGCATCAGCTACAAAGTCGTAAAATGTTTTTCAAGTAGTTGTCACTTATAGTACAAAATAACAGCTTTGTCCATCACTACAGTAAATACCAAAATCGCCAACAAGATCGACATTATTCTTGTAATTTTTATAATATATTAATACACAATTATAACCGTTCGATAAAATCATTTGTATGAACACTCATTGATGACCCCACCATAGGCAAGGTACTAACTAAAAATTCAATAGAGACTCATTCAACTGTCCCCCTCCACGGAAATCTTTAGTAAAAGGCGAAAGATTTATTCGCTTTGAAGGGAAACCAGAGCTAATCATTTTTCCTGACGAAGTGGATATAAGTGTAGCGCCGGCCATTCTCCTCTTCGGGAGGTTCCATTTTTGTGAGGATACTCTTAGGTGAGGTTAGTGTTAATCAGAAAATGCGTTTTTGGTTCTATTTCTCAATCCCTCTTCCTTTCTCTCAATGCAGCCGTGCGAGGACCTCTAGTAATTCTCGTTCCTGACTTTACTCCATATAAGTTCGTTTTCCCGGTTTACTGTGTAAATTGTACCCTACCGCCATCTGCCAACTGCGACCGGTATTATCTTCTGCTCTCATTTGAGATACTCTCGGAGGCGTAAATAATTAGGATTTCCTCTTCTATCTGGAATTCCATTATTCTATATTTCACTTAAAATACTTATTCCTTTTATACCATAAGTAACTATATGAGAAAGAAACGAAACGATAGATTTAAAAATGACACAGAAAAAATTAAAGTAATTCATTCGACGTGGTTTTTTGGCTAATTACTCTTTATGAATTTCGAGGAAAATCTATGAGAAATGGTAATTCAATGGTCCAGGTTAAGTGATTGAAACAATAGTTTAAATATTCTGTGGAAATGACTTACTTGCATTAAATTTTACTTCGGAATTAAAGCGACCGATGGGATGAGGAAGAGGTTTATAATTCTAGTTATTGCATCTGCTCAGTTTCGATTGCATATTAAATAATGTTATCCTTGTAAACATATTTTCAAATTTGTTATTTTAAATTTATATTAGTTCTTATTAAAATAAACATTTTTTTTTTTATGTACAATTTTCTGGGGGTTAGACTCCATCGTTGGAATGAAAATAGCTAAATCATATTTTTTATCTCGGCAGATCCATTTTTTTCTGAAAGAATAAATTATATCACAGTTTACAGTGCCGTCGCCTTTATCCAGTGATCTGTCATAATATTACATGTGGTCTAAAATATTAAATTTTATTGATCTCACCTGAAACGGCGCAAAATATAATTGTATCAAAAAAAAAAATATATATATATACTGACCCATTGGAATGAAATGTTCGGAAAGAAGGTTTTACCCCTTTTATTTTTGGTGGCCAAGTTAATAATTACTATGATTGCAAGAGTCGCATCAGCTACAAAGTCGTAAAATGTTTTTCAAGTAGTTGTCACTTATACTACAAAATAACAGCTTTGTCCATCACTATAGAAATACCAAAATCGCCAACAAGATCGACATTATTCTTGTAATTTTTATAATATATTAATACACAATTATAACCGTTCGATAAAAGCATTTGTATGAACACTCATTGATGACCCCACCATAGGCAAGGTACTAACAAAAAATTCAATAGAGACTCATTCAACTGTCCCCCTCCACGGAAATCTTTAGTAAAAGGCGAAAGATTTATTCGCTTTGAAGGGAGACCAGAGCTAATCATTTTTCCTGACGAAGTGGATATAAGTGTAGCGCCGGCCATTCTCCACTTCGGGAGGTTCCATTTTTGTGAGGATACTCTTAGGTGAGGTTAGTGTTAATCAGAAAATGCGTTTTTGGTTCTATTTCTCAATCCCTCTTCCTTTCTCTCAATGCAGCCATGCGAGGACCTCTAGTAATTCTCGTTCCTGACTTTACTCCATATAAGTTCGTTTTCCCGGTTTACTGTGTAAATTGTACCCTACCGCCATCTGCCAACGGCGACCGGTATTATCTTCTGCTCTCATTTGAGATACTCTCGGAGGCGTAAATAATTAGGATTTCCTCTTCTATCTGGAATTCCATTATTCTATATTTCACTTCAAATACTTATTCCTTTTATACCATAATTACTATATGAGAAAGAAACGAAACGATAGATTTAAAAATGACACAGAAAAAATTAAAGTAATTCATTCGACGTGGTTTTTTGGCTAATTACTCTTTATGAATTTCGAGGAAAATCTATGAGAAATGGTAATTCAATGGTCCAGGTTAAGTGATTGAAACAATAGTTTAAATATTCTGTGGAAATGACTTACTTGCATTGAATTTTACTTCGGAATTAAAGCGACCGATGGGATGAGGAAGAGGTTTATAATTCTAGTTATTGCATCTGCTCAGTTTCGATTGCATATTAAATAATGTTATCCTTGTAAACATATTTTCAAATTTGTTATTTTAAATTTATATTAGTTCTTATTAAAATTAACATTTTTTTTTATGTACAATTTTCTGGGGGTCAGACTCCATCGTTGGAATGAAAATAGCTAAATCATATTTTTTATCTCGGCAGATCCATTTTTTTCTGAAAGAATAAATTATATCACAGTTTACAGTGCCGTCGCCTTTATCCAGTGATCTGTCATAATATTACGTGCGGTCTAAAATATTAAGTTTTATTGATCTCACCTGAAACGGCGCAAAATATAATTGTATCAAAAAAAAAAATATATATATAATGACCCATTGGAGTGAAATGTTCGGAAAGAAGGTTTTACCCCTTTTATTTTTGGTGTCCAAGATAATAATTACTATGATTGCAAGAGTCGCATCAGCTACAAAGTCGTAAAATGTTTTTCAAGTAGTTGTCACTTATACTACAAAATAACAGCTTTGTCCATCACTATAGTAAATACCAAAATCGCGAACAAGATCGACATTATTCTTGTAATTTTTATAATATATTAATACACAATTATAACCGTTCGATAAAATCATTTGTATGAACACTCATTGATGACCCCACCATAGGCAAGGTACTAACAAAAAATTCAATAGAGACTCATTCAACTGTCCCCCTCCACGGAAATCTTTAGTAAAAGGCGAAAGATTTATTCGCTTTGAAGGGAGACCAGAGCTAATCATTTTTCCTGACGAAGTGGATATAAGTGTAGCGCCGGCCATTCTCCTCTACGGGAGGTTCCATTTTTGTGAGGATACTCTTAGGTGATGTTAGTGTTAATCAGAAAATGCGTTTTTGGTTCTATTTCTCAATCCCTCTTCCTTTCTCTCAATGCAGCCATGCGAGGACCTCTAGTAATTCTCGTTCCTGACTTTACTCCATATAAGTTCGTTTTCCCGGTTTACTGTGTAAATTGTACCCTACCGCCATCTGCCAACGGCGACCGGTATTATCTTCTGCTCTCATTTGAGATACTCTCGGAGGCGTAAATAATTAGGATTTCCTCTTCTACCTGGAATTCCATTATTCTATATTTCACTTAAAATACTTATTCCTTTTATACCATAAGCACTATATGAGAAAGAAACGAAACGATAGATTTAAAAATGACACAGAAAAAATTAAAGTAATTCATTCGACGTGGTTTTTTGGCTAATTACTCTTTATGAATTTCGAGGAAAATCTATAAGAAATGGTAATTCAATGGTCCAGGTTAAGTGATTGAAACAATAGTTTAAATATTCTGTGGAAATGACTTACTTGCATTGAATTTTACTTCGGAATTAAAGCGACTGATGGGATGAGGAAGAGGTTTATAATTCTAGTTATTGCATCTGCTCAGTTTCGATTGCATATTAAATAATGTTATCCTTGTAAACATATTTTCAAATTTGTTATTTTAAATTTATATTAGTTCTTATTAAAATTAACATTTTTTTTTTATATACAATTTTCTGGGGGTTAGACTCCATCGTTGGAATGAAAATAGCTAAATCATATTTTTTATCTCGGCAGATCCATTTTTTTCTGAAAGAATAAATTATATCACAGTTTACAGTGCCGTCGCGTTTATCCAGTGATCTGCCATAATATTACATGTGGTCTAAAATATTAAATTTTATTGATCTCACCTGAAACGGCGCAAAATATAATTGTATCAAAAAAAAAATATATATATATATAATGACCCATTGGAGTGAAATGTTCGGAAAGAAGGTTTTACCCCTTTTATTTTTGGTGGCCAAGTTAATAATTCCTATGATTGAGAGAGTCGTATCAGCTACAAAGTCGTAAAATGTTTTTCAAGTAGTTGTCACTTATACTACAAAATAACAGCTTTGTCCATCACTACAGTAAATACCAAAATCGCCAACAAGATCGACATTATTCTTGTAATTTTTATAATATATTAATACACAATTATAACCGTTCGATAAAATCATTTGTATGAACACTCATTGATGACCCCACCATAGGCAAGGTACTAACAAAAAATTCAATAGAGACTCATTCAACTGTCCCCCTCCACGGAAATCTTTAGTAAAAGGCGAAAGATTTATTCGCTTTGAAGGGAGACCAGAGCTAATCATTTTTCCTGACGAAGTGGATATAAGTGTAGTGCCGGCCATTCTCCTCTTCGGGAGGTTCCATTTTTGTGAGGATACTCTTAGGTGAGGTTAGTGTTAATCAGAAAATGCGTTTTTGGTTCTATTTCTCAATCCCTCTTCCTTTCTCTCAATGCAGCCATGCGAGGACCTCTAGTAATTCTCGTTCCTGACTTTACTCCATATAAGTTCGTTTTCCCGGTTTACTGTGTAAATTGTACCCTACCGCCATCTGCCAACGGCGACCGGTATTATCTTCTGCTCTCATTTGAGATACTCTCGGAGGCGTAAATAATTAGGATTTCCTCTTCTACCTGGAATTCCATTATTCTATATTTCACTTCAAATACTTATTCCTTTTATACCATAATTACTATATGAGAAAGAAACGAAACGATAGATTTAAAAATGACACAGAAAAAATTAAAGTAATTCATTCGACGTGGTTTTTTGGCTAATTACTCTTTATGAATTTCGAGGAAAATCTATGAGAAATGGTAATTCAATGGTCCAGGTTAAGTGATTGAAACAATAGTTTAAATATTCTGTGGAAATGACTTACTTGCATTGAATTTTACTTCGGAATTAAAGCGACCGATGGGATGAGGAAGAGGTTTATAATTCTAGTTATTGCATCTGCTCAGTTTCGATTGCATATTAAATAATGTTATCCTTGTAAACATATTTTCAAATTTGTTATTTTAAATTTATATTAGTTCTTATTAAAATTAACATTTTTTTTTATGTACAATTTTCTGGGGGTCAGACTCCATCGTTGGAATGAAAATAGCTAAATCATATTTTTTATCTCGGCAGATCCATTTTTTTCTGAAAGAATAAATTATATCACAGTTTACAGTGCCGTCGCCTTTATCCAGTGATCTGTCATAATATTACGTGCGGTCTAAAATATTAAGTTTTATTGATCTCACCTGAAACGGCGCAAAATATAATTGTATCAAAAAAAAAAATATATATATAATGACCCATTGGAGTGAAATGTTCGGAAAGAAGGTTTTACCCCTTTTATTTTTGGTGTCCAAGATAATAATTACTATGATTGCAAGAGTCGCATCAGCTACAAAGTCGTAAAATGTTTTTCAAGTAGTTGTCACTTATACTACAAAATAACAGCTTTGTCCATCACTATAGTAAATACCAAAATCGCGAACAAGATCGACATTATTCTTGTAATTTTTATAATATATTAATACACAATTATAACCGTTCGATAAAATCATTTGTATGAACACTCATTGATGACCCCACCATAGGCAAGGTACTAACAAAAAATTCAATAGAGACTCATTCAACTGTCCCCCTCCACGGAAATCTTTAGTAAAAGGCGAAAAATTTATTCGCTTTGAAGGGAGACCAGAGCTAATCATTTTTCCTGACGAAGTGGATATAAGTGTAGCGCCGGCCATTCTCCTCTACGGGAGGTTCCATTTTTGTGAGGATACTCTTAGGTGATGTTAGTGTTAATCAGAAAATGCGTTTTTGGTTCTATTTCTCAATCCCTCTTCCTTTCTCTCAATGCAGCCATGCGAGGACCTCTAGTAATTCTCGTTCCTGACTTTACTCCATATAAGTTCGTTTTCCCGGTTTACTGTGTAAATTGTACCCTACCGCCATCTGCCAACGGCGACCGGTATTATCTTCTGCTCTCATTTGAGATACTCTCGGAGGCGTAAATAATTAGGATTTCCTCTTCTACCTGGAATTCCATTATTCTATATTTCACTTAAAATACTTATTCCTTTTATACCATAAGTACTATATGAGAAAGAAACGAAACGATAGATTTAAAAATGACACAGAAAAAATTAAAGTAATTCATTCGACGTGTTTTTTTGGCTAATTACTCTTTATGAATTTCGAGGAAAATCTATGAGAAATGGTAATTCAATGGTCCAGGTTAAGTGATTGAAACAATAGTTTAAATATTCTGTGGAAATGACTTACTTGCATTAAATTTTACTTCGGAATTAAAGCGACCGATGGGATGAGGAAGAGGTTTATAATTCTAGTTATTGCATCTGCTCAGTTTCGATTGCATATTAAATAATGTTATCCTTGTAAACATATTTTCAAATTTGTTATTTTAAATTTATATTAGTTCTTTTTAAAATTTACATTTTTTTTTGTACAATTTTCTGGGGGTTAGACTCCATTGTTGGAATGAAAATGGCTAAATCATATTTTTTATTTCGGCAGATCCATTTTTTTCTAAAAGGATAAATTATATCACATTTAACAGTGCCGTCGGGTTTATCCAGTGATCTATCATAATATTACATGTGGTCTAAAATATTAAAATTTATTGATCTCACCTGAAACTGCGCAAAATATAAATGTATAAAATATATATATATATATATATATATATATATATATATATATATATATATATATATATATATATATATAATTATATATATAAAGAAATATATATATATAACATATTTTTATATATATATATATATATATATATATATATATATATATATATATATATATATATATATATAATGACCCATTGGAGTGAAATGTTCGGAATGAAGGTTTTACCCCTTTTATTTTTGGTGGCCAAGTTAATAATTACTATGATTGCAAGAGTCGTATCAGCTTTTTTTTTTTTTTTTTTTTTTTTTTCCCCAAGCCCCTGGATAATTATATTTGCAGATATATACATTTAATTTGATGTTTGTCCTTTTGCTGAAGCTGGGCTTCATTTTAAGGAATTTTTGTGGTATTGGTTTTACATTGTTGTTTCTTATTTAATTCTTATTATAACAAAAGTGTTGGGGCACACTTTATTTTTCTGTTTGTTCTTTCTTTTATACAACTAGTTTAATCCTAATCTAACTTAACTAATACCTTAAACTAAATTTAGTGTCCATTTCACTTTATGTTTCCTTCCATTACTTTCTGCCATCTAATTGGGGGTGGTGCTGGTGTCAGTGTCCTAAATGGTGGGTTTGCTAGATATCCCAGCGAATCCAAGAATTTGATATGCCTCCTCCTGATAAATTCCGGGACCGTTGGTAAATCTAGCAGGGTGTGGAGTTCATGCGCCTTTTTCCTCTTCCACGCCGTTGTCCTTACCATCTTCCGGAGCATCGAGTCTTGAAACCTCTGGAGGAGCCGCTGCGTGCCACCGGTGAGATGTGTGAACAATGGAGCCCCGTATAGCAGTGCCGGCCTGAGTATGCTCTTATACACTTGCAATTTGAGGCGGAGTGAAAGGGCTGGCGAAGTTAGTAGGTGGTGAAGACGGTAAGATCTTCTCCTGACCGTCCTGGTCTTTTGATATAGATGGGTACTAAGCTTGAGATGCCGATCAAGTTTCATACCCAAGTATACCCATTCATACCCAAGTGCATCTGCTCAGTTTCGATTGCATATTAAATAATGTTATCCTTGTAAACATATTTTCAAATTTGTTATTTTAAATTTATATTAGTTCTTATTAAAATAAACATTTTTTTTTTTATGTACTATTTTCTGGGGGTCAGACTCCATCGTTGGAATGAAAATAGCTAAATCATATTTTTTATCTCGGCAGATCCATTTTTTTCTGAAAGAATAAATTATATCACAGTTTACAGTGCCGTCGCCTTTATCCAGTGATCTGTCATAATATAACGTGCGGTCTAAAATATTAAATTTTATTGATCTCACCTGAAACGGCGCAAAATATAATTGTATCAAAAAAAAAAAAAATATATATAATGACCCATTGGAGTGAAATGTTCGGAAAGAAGGTTTTACCCCTTTTATTTTTGGTGGCCAAGTTAAAAATTACTATGATTGCAAGAGTCGCATCAGCTACAAAGTCGTAAAATGTTTTTCAAGTAGTTGTCACTTATACTACAAAATAACAGCTTTGTCCATCACTACAGTAAATACCAAAATCGCCAACAAGATCGACATTATTCTTGTAATTTTTATAATATATTAATACACAATTATAACCGTTCGATAAAATCATTTGTATGAACACTCATTGATGACCCCACCATAGGCAAGGTACTAACAAAAAATTCAATAGAGACTCATTCAACTGTCCCCCTCCACGGAAATCTTTAGTAAAAGGCGAAAGATTTATTCGCTTTGAAGGGAGACCAGAGCTAATCATTTTTCCTGACGAAGTGGATATAAGTGTAGCGCCGGCCATTCTCCTCTTCGGGAGGTTCCATTTTTGTGAGGATACGCTTAGGTGAGGTTAGTGTTAATCAGAAAATGCGTTTTTGGTTCTATTTCTCAATCCCTCTTCCTTTCTCTCAATGCAGCCATGCGAGGACCTCTAGTAATTCTCGTTCCTGACTTTACTCCATATAAGTTCGTTTTCCCGGTTTACTGTGTAAATTGTACCCTACCGCCATCTGCCAACGGCGACCGGTATTATCCTCTGCTCTGATTTGAGATACTCTCGGAGGCGTAAATAATTAGGATTTCCTCTTCTATCTGGAATTCCATTATTCTATATTTCACTTAAAATACTTATTCCTTTTATACCATAAGTACTATATGAGAAAGAAACGAAACGATAGATTTAAAAATGACACAGAAAAAATTAAAGTAATTCATTCGACGTGGTTTTTTGGCTAATTACTCTTTATGAATTTCGAGGAAAATCTATGAGAAATGGTAATTCAATGGTCCAGGTTAAGTGATTGAAACAATAGTTTAAATATTCTGTGGAAATGACTTACTTGCATTAAATTTTACTTCGGAATTAAAGCGACCGATGGGATGAGGAAGAGGTTTATAATTCTAGTTATTGCATCTGCTCAGTTTCGATTGCATATTAAATAATGTTATCCTTGTAAACATATTTTCAAATTTGTTATTTTAAATTTATATTAATTCTTATTAAAATTAACATTTTTTTTTTAAGTACAATTTTCTGGGGGTCCGACTCCATCGTTGGAATGAAAATAGCTAAATCATATTTTTTATCTCGGCAGATCCATTTTTTTCTGAAAGAATAAATTATATCACAGTTTACAGTGCCGTCGCCTTTATCCAGTGATCTGTCATAATATTACGTGCGGTCTAAAATATTAAGTTTTATTGATCTCACCTGAAACGGCGCAAAATATAATTGTATCAAAAAAAAAAAATATATATATAATGACCCATTGGAGTGAAATGTTCGGAAAGAAGGTTTTACCTCGCATCAGCTACAAAGTCGTAAAATGTTTTTCAAGTAGTTGTCACTTATAGTACAAAATAACAGCTTTGTCCATCACTACAGTAAATACCAAAATCGCCAACAAGATCGACATTATTCTTGTAATTTTTATAATATATTAATACACAATTATAACCGTTCGATAAAATCATTTGTATGAACACTCATTGATGACCCCACCATAGGCAAGGTACTAACTAAAAATTCAATAGAGACTCATTCAACTGTCCCCCTCCACGGAAATCTTTAGTAAAAGGCGAAAGATTTATTCGCTTTGAAGGGAGACCAGAGCTAATCATTTTTCCTGACGAAGTGGATATAAGTGTAGCGCCGGCCATTCTCCTCTTCGGGAGGTTCCATTTTTGTGAGGATACTCTTAGGTGAGGTTAGTGTTAATCAGAAAATGCGTTTTTGGTTCTATTTCTCAATCCCTCTTCCTTTCTCTCAATGCAGCCGTGCGAGGACCTCTAGTAATTCTCGTTCCTGACTTTACTCCATATAAGTTCGTTTTCCCGGTTTACTGTGTAAATTGTACCCTACCGCCATCTGCCAACGGCGACCGGTATTATCTTCTGCTCTCATTTGAGATACTCTCGGAGGCGTAAATAATTAGGATTTCCTCTTCTATCTGGAATTCCATTATTCTATATTTCACTTAAAATACTTATTCCTTTTATACCATAATTACTATATGAGAAAGAAACGAAACGATAGATTTAAAAATGACAGAAAAAATTAAAGTAATTCATTCGACGTAGTTTTTTGGCTAATTACTCTTTATGAATTTCGAGGAAAATCTATGAGAAATGGTAATTCAATGGTCCAGGTTAAGTGATTGAAACAATAGTTTAAATATTCTGTGGAAATGACTTACTTGCATTGAATTTTACTTCGGAATTAAAGCGACCGATGGGATGAGGAAGAGTTTTGTAATTCTAGTTATTGCATCTGCTCAGTTTCGATTGCATATTAAATAATGTTATCCTTGTAAACATATTTTCAAATTTGTTAATTTAAATTTATATTAGTTCTTATTAAAATTAAAATTTTTTTTTTAAGTACAATTTTCTGGGGGTCAGACTCCATCGTTGGAATGAAAATAGCTAAATCATATTTTTTATCTCGGCAGATCCATTTTTTTCTGAAAGAATAAATTATATCACAGTTTACAGTGCCGTCGCGTTTATCCAGTGATCTGTCATAATATTACGTGCGGTCTAAAATATTAAATTTTATTGATCTCACCTGAAACGGCGCAAAATATAATTGTATCAAAAAAAAAATATATATATAATGACCCATTGGAGTGAAATGTTCGGAAAGAAGGTTTTACCCCTTTTATTTTTGGTGGCCAAGTTAAAAATTACTATGATTGCAAGAGTCGCATCAGCTACAAAGTCGTAAAATGTTTTTCAAGTAGTTGTCACTTATACTACAAAATAACAGCTATGTCCATCACTATAGTAAATACCAAAATCGCCAACAAGATCGACATTATTCTTGTAATTTTTATAATATATTAATACACAATTATAACCGTTCGATAAAATCATTTGTATGAACACTCATTGATGACCCCACCATAGGCAAGGTACTAACAAAAAATTCAATAGAGACTCATTCAACTGTCCCCCTCCACGGAAATCTTTAGTAAAAGGCGAAAGATTTATTCGCTTTGAAGGGAGACCAGAGCTAATCATTTTTCCTGACGAAGTGGATATAAGTGTAGCGCCGGCCATTCTCCTCTTCGGGAGGTTCCATTTTTGTGAGGATACTCTTAGGTGAGGTTAGTGTTAATCAGAAAATGCGTTTTTGGTTCTATTTCTCAATCCCTCTTCCTTTCTCTCAATGCAGCCATGCGAGGACCTCTAGTAATTCTCGTTCCTGACTTTACTCCATATAAGTTCGTTTTCCCGGTTTACTGTGTAAATTGTACCCTACCGCCATCTGCCAACCGGTATTATGCTGACCGGTATTATGCTGACCGGTATTATCCTCTGCTCTGATTTGAGATACTCTCGGAGGCGTAAATAATTAGGATTTCCTCTTCTATCTGGAATTCCATTATTCTATATTTCACTTAAAATACTTATTCCTTTTATACCATAAGTACTATATGAGAAAGAAACGAAACGATAGATTTAAAAATGACACAGAAAAAATTAAAGTAATTCATTCGACGTGGTTTTTTGGATAATTACTCTTTATGAATTTCGAGGAAAATCTATGAGAAATGGTAATTCAATGGTCCAGGTTAAGTGATTGAAACAATAGTTTAAATATTCTGTGGAAATGACTTACTTGCATTAAATTTTACTTCGGAATTAAAGCGACCGATGGGATGAGGAAGAGGTTTATAATTCTAGTTATTGCATCTGCTCAGTTTCGATTGCATATTAAATAATGTTATCCTTGTAAACATATTTTCAAATTTGTTATTTTAAATTTATATTAATTCTTATTAAAATTAACATTTTTTTTTTAAGTACAATTTTCTGGGGGTCCGACTCCATCGTTGGAATGAAAATAGCTAAATCATATTTTTTATCTCGGCAGATCCATTTTTTTCTGAAAGAATAAATTATATCACAGTTTACAGTGCCGTCGCCTTTATCCAGTGATCTGTCATAATATTACGTGCGGTCTAAAATATTAAGTTTTATTGATCTCACCTGAAACGGCGCAAAATATAATTGTATCAAAAAAAAAAAATATATATATAATGACCCATTGGAGTGAAATGTTCGGAAAGAAGGTTTTACCCCTTTTATTTTTGGTGGCCAAGTTAAAAATTACTATGATTGCAAGAGTCGCATCAGCTACAAAGTCGTAAAATGTTTTTCAAGTAGTTGTCACTTATAGTACAAAATAACAGCTTTGTCCATCACTACAGTAAATACCAAAATCGCGAACAAGATCGACATTATTCTTGTAATTTTTATAATATATTAATACACAATTATAACCGTTCGATAAAATCATTTGTATGAACACTCATTGATGACCCCACCATAGGCAAGGTACTAACAAAAAATTCAATAGAGACTCATTCAACTGTCCCCCTCCACGGAAATCTTTAGTAAAAGGCGAAAGATTTATTCGCTTTGAAGGGAGACCAGAGCTAATCATTTTTCCTGACGAAGTGGATATAAGTGTAGCGCCGGCCATTCTCCACTTCGGGAGGTTCAATTTTTGTGAGGATACTCTCAGGTGAGGTTAGTGTTAATCAGAAAATGCGTTTTTGGTTCTATTTCTCAATCCCTCTTCCTTTCTCTCAATGCAGCCGTGCGAGGACCTCTAGTAATTCTCGTTCCTGACTTTACTCCATATAAGTTCGTTTTCCCGGTTTACTGTGTAAATTGTACCCTACCGCCATCTGCCAACGGCGACCGGTATTATCTTCTGCTCTCATTTGAGATACTCTCGGAGGCTTAAATAATTAGGATTTCCTCTTCTATCTGGAATTCCATTATTCTATATTTCACTTAAAATACTTATTCCTTTTATACCATAAGTACTATATGAGAAAGAAACGAAACGATAGATTTAAAAATGACACAGAAAAAATTAAAGTAATTCATTCGACGTGGTTTTTTGGCTAATTACTCTTTATGAATTTCGAGGAAAATCTATGAGAAATGGTAATTCAATGGTCCAGGTTAAGTGATTGAAACAATAGTTTAAATATTCTGTGGAAATGCCTTACTTGCATTGAATTTTACTTCGGAATTAAAGCGACCGATGGGATGAGGAAGAGGTTTATAATTCTAGTTATTGCATCTGCTCAGTTTCGATTGCATATTAAATAATGTTATCCTTGTAAACATATTTTCAAATTTGTTATTTTAAATTTATATTAGTTCTTATTAAAATAAACATTTTTTTTTTATGTACAATTTTCTGGGGGTCAGACTCCATCGTTGGAATGAAAATAGCTAAATCATATTTTTTATCTCGGCAGATCCATTTTTTTCTGAAAGAATAAATTATATCACAGTTTACAGTGCCGTCGCCTTTATCCAGTGATCTGTCATAATATTACATGTGGTCTAAAATATTAAATTTTATTGATCTCACCTGAAACGGCGCAAAATATAATTGTATCAAAAGAAAAATATATATATATACTGACCCATTGGAATGAAATGTTCGGAAAGAAGGTTTTACCCCTTTTATTTTTGGTGGCCAAGTTAATAATTACTATGATTGCAAGAGTCGCATCAGCTACAAAGTCGTAAAATGTTTTTCAAGTAGTTGTCACTTGTACTACAAAATAACAGCTTTGTCCATCACTACAGTAAATACCAAAATCGCCAACAAGATCGACATTATTCTTGTAATTTTTATAATATATTAATACACAATTATAACCGTTCGATAAAATCATTTGTATGAACACTCATTGATGACCCCACCATAGGCAAGGTACTAACAAAAAATTCAATAGAGACTCATTCAACTGTCCCCCTCCACGGAAATCTTTAGTAAAAGGCGAAAGATTTATTCGCTTTGAAGGGAGACCAGAGCTAATCATTTTTCCTGACGAAGTGGATATAAGTGTAGCGCCGGCCATTCTCCACTTCGGGAGGTTCCATTTTTGTGAGGATACTCTTAGGTGAGGTTAGTGTTAATCAGAAAATGCGTTTTTGGTTCTATTTCTCAATCCCTCTTCCTTTCTCTCAATGCAGCCATGCGAGGACCTCTAGTAATTCTCGTTCCTGACTTTACTCCATATAAGTTCGTTTTCCCGGTTTACTGTGTAAATTGTACCCTACCGCCATCTGCCAACGGCGACCGGTATTATCTTCTGCTCTCATTTGAGATACTCTCGGAGGCGTAAATAATTAGGATTTCCTCTTCTATCTGGAATTCCATTATTCTATATTTCACTTAAAATACTTATTCCTTTTATACCATAAGTACTATATGAGAAAGAAACGAAACGATAGATTTAAAAATGACACAGAAAAAATTAAAGTAATTCATTCGACGTGGTTTTTTGGCTAATTACTCTTTATGAATTTCGAGGAAAATCTATGAGAAATGGTAATTCAATGGTCCAGGTTAAGTGATTGAAACAATAGTTTAAATATTCTGTGGAAATGACTTACTTGCATTAAATTTTACTTCGGAATTAAAGCGACCGATGGGATGAGGAAGAGGTTTATAATTCTAGTTATTGCATCTGCTCAGTTTCGATTGCATATTAAATAATGTTATCCTTGTAAACATATTTTCAAATTTGTTATTTTAAATTTATATTAGTTCTTATTAAAATTAAAATTTTTATTTTAAGTACAATTTTCTGGGGGTCAGACTCCATCGTTGGAATGAAAATAGCTAAATCATATTTTTTATCTCGGCAGATCCATTTTTTTCTGAAAGAATAAATTATATCACAGTTTACAGTGCCGTCGCGTTTATCCAGTGATCTGTCATAATATTACGTGTGGTCTAAAATATTAAATTTTATTGATCTCACCTGAAACGGCGCAAAATATAATTGTATCAAAAAAAAAAATATATATATACTGACCCATTGGAGTGAAATGTTCGGAAAGAAGGTTTTACCCCTTTTATTTTTGGTGGCCAAGTTAAAAATTACTATGATTGCAAGAGTCGCATCAGCTACAAAAAAGTAAAATGTTTTTCAAGTAGTTGTCACTTATAGTACAAAATAACAGCTATGTCCATAACTATAGTAAATACCAAAATCGCCAACAAGATCGACATTATTCTTGTAATTTTTATAATATATTAATACACAATTATAACCGTTCGATAAAATCATTTGTATGAACACTCATTGATGACCCCACCATAGGCAAGGTACTAACAAAAAATTCAATAGAGACTCATTCAACTGTCCCCCTCCACGGAAATCTTTAGTAAAAGGCGAAAGATTTATTCGCTTTGAAGGGAGACCAGAGCTAATCATTTTTCCTGACGAAGTGGATATAAGTGTAGCGCCGGCCATTCTCCTCTTCGGGAGGTTCCATTTTTGTGAGGATACTCTTAGGTGAGGTTAGTGTTAATCAGAAAATGCGTTCTTGGTTCTATTTCTCAATCCCTCTTCCTTTCTCTCAATGCAGCCATGCGAGGACCTCTAGTAATTCTCGTTCCTGACTTTACTCCATATAAGTTCGTTTTCCCGGTTTACTATGTAAATTGTACCCTACCGCCATCTGCCAACGGCGACCGGTATTATCCTCTGCTCTGATTTGAGATACTCTCGGAGGCGTAAATAATTAGGATTTCCTCTTCTATCTGGAATTCCATTATTCTATATTTCACTTAAAATACTTATTCCTTTTATACCATAAGTACTATATGAGAAAGAAACGAAACGATAGATTTAAAAATGACACAGAAAAAATTAAAGTAATTCATTCGACGTGGTTTTTTGGCTAATTACTCTTTATGAATTTCGAGGAAAATCTATGAGAAATGGTAATTCAATGGTCCAGGTTAAGTGATTGAAACAATAGTTTAAATATTCTGTGGAAATGACTTACTTGCATTAAATTTTACTTCGGAATTAAAGCGACCGATGGGATGAGGAAGAGGTTTATAATTCTAGTTATTGCATCTGCTCAGTTTCGATTGCATATTAAATAATGTTATCCTTGTAAACATATTTTCAAATTTGTTATTTTAAATTTATATTAATTCTTATTAAAATTAACATTATTTTTTTAAGTACAATTTTCTGGGGGTCAGACTCCATCGTTGGAATGAAAATAGCTAAATCATATTTTTTATCTCGGCAGATCCATTTTTTTCTGAAAGAATAAATTATATCACAGTTTACAGTGCCGTCGCCTTTATCCAGTGATCTGTCATAATATTACGTGCGGTCTAAAATATTAAGTTTTATTGATCTCACCTGAAACGGCGCAAAATATAATTGTATCAAAAAAAAAATATATATATATAATGACCCATTGGAGTGAAATGTTCGGAAAGAAGGTTTTACCCCTTTTATTTTTGGTGGCCAAGTTAAAAATTACTATGATTGCAAGAGTCGCATCAGCTACAAAGTCGTAAAATGTTTTTCAAGTAGTTGTCACTTATAGTACAAAATAACAGCTTTGTCCATCACTACAGTAAATACCAAAATCGCCAACAAGATCGACATTATTCTTGTAATTTTTATAATATATTAATACACAATTATAACCGTTCGATAAAATCATTTGTATGAACACTCATTGATGACCCCACCATAGGCAAGGTACTAACAAAAAATTCAATAGAGACTCATTCAACTGTCCCCCTCCACGGAAATCTTTAGTAAAAGGCGAAAGATTTATTCGCTTTGAAGGGAGACCAGAGCTAATCATTTTTCCTGACGAAGTGGATATAAGTGTAGCGCCGGCCATTCTCCTCTTCGGGAGGTTCCATTTTTGTGAGGATACTCTTAGGTGAGGTTAGTGTTAATCAGAAAATGCGTTCTTGGTTCTATTTCTCAATCCCTCTTCCTTTCTCTCAATGCAGCCATGCGAGGACCTCTAGTAATTCTCGTTCCTGACTTTACTCCATATAAGTTCGTTTTCCCGGTTTACTATGTAAATTGTACCCTACCGCCATCTGCCAACGGCGACCGGTATTATCCTCTGCTCTGATTTGAGATACTCTCGGAGGCGTAAATAATTAGGATTTCCTCTTCTATCTGGAATTCCATTATTCTATATTTCACTTAAAATACTTATTCCTTTTATACCATAAGTACTATATGAGAAAGAAACGAAACGATAGATTTAAAAATGACACAGAAAAAATTAAAGTAATTCATTCGACGTGGTTTTTTGGCTAATTACTCTTTATGAATTTCGAGGAAAATCTATGAGAAATGGTAATTCAATGGTCCAGGTTAAGTGATTGAAACAATAGTTTAAATATTCTGTGGAAATGACTTACTTGCATTAAATTTTACTTCGGAATTAAAGCGACCGATGGGATGAGGAAGAGGTTTATAATTCTAGTTATTGCATCTGCTCAGTTTCGATTGCATATTAAATAATGTTATCCTTGTAAACATATTTTCAAATTTGTTATTTTAAATTTATATTAATTCTTATTAAAATTAACATTTTTTTTTTAAGTACAATTTTCTGGGGGTCCGACTCCATCGTTGGAATGAAAATAGCTAAATCATATTTTTTATCTCGGCAGATCCATTTTTTTCTGAAAGAATAAATTATATCACAGTTTACAGTGCCGTCGCCTTTATCCAGTGATCTGTCATAATATTACGTGCGGTCTAAAATATTAAGTTTTATTGATCTCACCTGAAACGGCGCAAAATATAATTGTATCAAAAAAAAAAAATATATATATAATGACCCATTGGAGTGAAATGTTCGGAAAGAAGGTTTTACCTCGCATCAGCTACAAAGTCGTAAAATGTTTTTCAAGTAGTTGTCACTTATAGTACAAAATAACAGCTTTGTCCATCACTACAGTAAATACCAAAATCGCTTACATTATTCTTGTAATTTTTATAATATATTAATACACAATTATAACCGTTCGATAAAATCATTTGTATGAACACTCATTGATGACCCCACCATAGGCAAGGTACTAACTAAAAATTCAATAGAGACTCATTCAACTGTCCCCCTCCACGGAAATCTTTAGTAAAAGGCGAAAGATTTATTCGCTTTGAAGGGAGACCAGAGCTAATCATTTTTCCTGACGAAGTGGATATAAGTGTAGCGCCGGCCATTCTCCTCTTCGGGAGGTTCCATTTTTGTGAGGATACTCTTAGGTGAGGTTAGTGTTAATCAGAAAATGCGTTTTTGGTTCTATTTCTCAATCCCTCTTCCTTTCTCTCAATGCAGCCGTGCGAGGACCTCTAGTAATTCTCGTTCCTGACTTTACTCCATATAAGTTCGTTTTCCCGGTTTACTGTGTAAATTGTACCCTACCGCCATCTGCCAACGGCGACCGGTATTATCTTCTGCTCTCATTTGAGATACTCTCGGAGGCGTAAATAATTAGGATTTCCTCTTCTATCTGGAATTCCATTATTCTATATTTCACTTAAAATACTTATTCCTTTTATACCATAATTACTATATGAGAAAGAAACGAAACGATAGATTTAAAAATGACAGAAAAAATTAAAGTAATTCATTCGACGTAGTTTTTTGGCTTATTACTCTTTATGAATTTCGAGGAAAATCTATGAGAAATGGTAATTCAATGGTCCAGGTTAAGTGATTGAAACAATAGTTTAAATATTCTGTGGAAATGACTTACTTGCATTGAATTTTACTTCGGAATTAAAGCGACCGATGGGATGAGGAAGAGTTTTGTAATTCTAGTTATTGCATCTGCTCAGTTTCGATTGCATATTAAATAATGTTATCCTTGTAAACATATTTTCAAATTTGTTAATTTAAATTTATATTAGTTCTTATTAAAATTAAAATTTTTTTTTTAAGTACAATTTTCTGGGGGTCCGACTCCATCGTTGGAATGAAAATAGCTAAATCATATTTTTTATCTCGGCAGATCCATTTTTTTCTGAAAGAATAAATTATATCACAGTTTACAGTGCCGTCGAGTTTATCCAGTGATCTGTCATAATATTACGTGCGGTCTAAAATATTAAATTTTATTGATCTCACCTGAAACGGCGCAAAATATAATTGTATCAAAAAAAAAATATATATATAATGACCCATTGGAGTGAAATGTTCGGAAAGAAGGTTTTACCCCTTTTATTTTTGGTGGCCAAGTTAAAAATTACTATGATTGCAAGAGTCGCATCAGCTACAAAGTCGTAAAATGTTTTTCAAGTAGTTGTCACTTATACTACAAAATAACAGCTATGTCCATCACTATAGTAAATACCAAAATCGCCAACAAGATCGACATTATTCTTGTAATTTTTATAATATATTAATACACAATTATAACCGTTCGATAAAATCATTTGTATGAACACTCATTGATGACCCCACCATAGGCAAGGTACTAACAAAAAATTCAATAGAGACTCATTCAACTGTCCCCCTCCACGGAAATCTTTAGTAAAAGGCGAAAGATTTATTCGCTTTGAAGGGAGACCAGAGCTAATCATTTTTCCTGACGAAGTGGATATAAGTGTAGCGCCGGCCATTCTCCTCTTCGGGAGGTTCCATTTTTGTGAGGATACTCTTAGGTGAGGTTAGTGTTAATCAGAAAATGCGTTTTTGGTTCTATTTCTCAATCCCTCTTCCTTTCTCTCAATGCAGCCATGCGAGGACCTCTAGTAATTCTCGTTCCTGACTTTACTCCATATAAGTTCGTTTTCCCGGTTTACTGTGTAAATTGTACCCTACCGCCATCTGCCAACCGGTATTATGCTGACCGGTATTATGCTGACCGGTATTATCCTCTGCTCTGATTTGAGATACTCTCGGAGGCGTAAATAATTAGGATTTCCTCTTCTATCTGGAATTCCATTATTCTATATTTCACTTAAAATACTTATTCCTTTTATACCATAAGTACTATATGAGAAAGAAACGAAACGATAGATTTAAAAATGACACAGAAAAAATTAAAGTAATTCATTCGACGTGGTTTTTTGGATAATTACTCTTTATGAATTTCGAGGAAAATCTATGAGAAATGGTAATTCAATGGTCCAGGTTAAGTGATTGAAACAATAGTTTAAATATTCTGTGGAAATGACTTACTTGCATTAAATTTTACTTCGGAATTAAAGCGACCGATGGGATGAGGAAGAGGTTTATAATTCTAGTTATTGCATCTGCTCAGTTTCGATTGCATATTAAATAATGTTATCCTTGTAAACATATTTTCAAATTTGTTATTTTAAATTTATATTAATTCTTATTAAAATTAACATTTTTTTTTTAAGTACAATTTTCTGGGGGTCCGACTCCATCGTTGGAATGAAAATAGCTAAATCATATTTTTTATCTCGGCAGATCCATTTTTTTCTGAAAGAATAAATTATATCACAGTTTACAGTGCCGTCGCCTTTATCCAGTGATCTGTCATAATATTACGTGCGGTCTAAAATATTAAGTTTTATTGATCTCACCTGAAACGGCGCAAAATATAATTGTATCAAAAAAAAAAATATATATATAATGACCCATTGGAGTGAAATGTTCGGAAAGAAGGTTTTACCCCTTTTATTTTTGGTGGCCAAGTTAAAAATTACTATGATTGCAAGAGTCGCATCAGCTACAAAGTCGTAAAATGTTTTTCAAGTAGTTGTCACTTATAGTACAAAATAACAGCTTTGTCCATCACTATAGTAAATACCAAAATCGCCAACAAGATCGACATTATTCTTGTAATTTTTATAATATATTAATACACAATTATAACCGTTCGATAAAATCATTTGTATGAACACTCATTGATGACCCCACCATAGGCAAGGTACTAACAAAAAATTCAATAGAGACTCATTCAACTGTCCCCCTCCACGGAAATCTTTAGTAAAAGGCGAAAGATTTATTCGCTTTGAAGGGAGACCAGAGCTAATCATTTTTCCTGACGAAGTGGATATAAGTGTAGCGCCGGCCATTCTCCTCTTCGGGAGGTTCCATTTTTGTGAGGATACTCTTAGGTGAGGTTAGTGTTAATCAGAAAATGCGTTTTTGGTTCTATTTCTCAATCCCTCTTCCTTTCTCTCAATGCAGCCATGCGAGGACCTCTAGTAATTCTCGTTCCTGACTTTACTCCATATAAGTTCGTTTTCCCGGTTTACTGTGTAAATTGTACCCTACCGCCATCTGCCAACCGGTATTATGCTGACCGGTATTATGCTGACCGGTATTATCCTCTGCTCTGATTTGAGATACTCTCGGAGGCGTAAATAATTAGGATTTCCTCTTCTATCTGGAATTCCATTATTCTATATTTCACTTAAAATACTTATTCCTTTTATACCATAAGTACTATATGAGAAAGAAACGAAACGATAGATTTAAAAATGACACAGAAAAAATTAAAGTAATTCATTCGACGTGGTTTTTTGGATAATTACTCTTTATGAATTTCGAGGAAAATCTATGAGAAATGGTAATTCAATGGTCCAGGTTAAGTGATTGAAACAATAGTTTAAATATTCTGTGGAAATGACTTACTTGCATTAAATTTTACTTCGGAATTAAAGCGACCGATGGGATGAGGAAGAGGTTTATAATTCTAGTTATTGCATCTGCTCAGTTTCGATTGCATATTAAATAATGTTATCCTTGTAAACATATTTTCAAATTTGTTATTTTAAATTTATATTAATTCTTATTAAAATTAACATTTTTTTTTTAAGTACAATTTTCTGGGGGTCCGACTCCATCGTTGGAATGAAAATAGCTAAATCATATTTTTTATCTCGGCAGATCCATTTTTTTCTGAAAGAATAAATTATATCACAGTTTACAGTGCCGTCGCCTTTATCCAGTGATCTGTCATAATATTACGTGCGGTCTAAAATATTAAGTTTTATTGATCTCACCTGAAACGGCGCAAAATATAATTGTATCAAAAAAAAAAATATATATATAATGACCCATTGGAGTGAAATGTTCGGAAAGAAGGTTTTACCCCTTTTATTTTTGGTGGCCAAGTTAAAAATTACTATGATTGCAAGAGTCGCATCAGCTACAAAGTCGTAAAATGTTTTTCAAGTAGTTGTCACTTATAGTACAAAATAACAGCTTTGTCCATCACTACAGTAAATACCAAAATCGCCAACAAGATCGACATTATTCTTGTAATTTTTATAATATATTAATACACAATTATAACCGTTCGATAAAATCATTTGTATGAACACTCATTGATGACCCCACCATAGGCAAGGTACTAACTAAAAATTCAATAGAGACTCATTCAACTGTCCCCCTCCACGGAAATCTTTAGTAAAAGGCGAAAGATTTATTCGCTTTGAAGGGAAACCAGAGCTAATCATTTTTCCTGACGAAGTGGATATAAGTGTAGCGCCGGCCATTCTCCTCTTCGGGAGGTTCCATTTTTGTGAGGATACTCTTAGGTGAGGTTAGTGTTAATCAGAAAATGCGTTTTTGGTTCTATTTCTCAATCCCTCTTCCTTTCTCTCAATGCAGCCGTGCGAGGACCTCTAGTAATTCTCGTTCCTGACTTTACTCCATATAAGTTCGTTTTCCCGGTTTACTGTGTAAATTGTACCCTACCGCCATCTGCCAACTGCGACCGGTATTATCTTCTGCTCTCATTTGAGATACTCTCGGAGGCGTAAATAATTAGGATTTCCTCTTCTATCTGGAATTCCATTATTCTATATTTCACTTAAAATACTTATTCCTTTTATACCATAAGTAACTATATGAGAAAGAAACGAAACGATAGATTTAAAAATGACACAGAAAAAATTAAAGTAATTCATTCGACGTGGTTTTTTGGCTAATTACTCTTTATGAATTTCGAGGAAAATCTATGAGAAATGGTAATTCAATGGTCCAGGTTAAGTGATTGAAACAATAGTTTAAATATTCTGTGGAAATGACTTACTTGCATTAAATTTTACTTCGGAATTAAAGCGACCGATGGGATGAGGAAGAGGTTTATAATTCTAGTTATTGCATCTGCTCAGTTTCGATTGCATATTAAATAATGTTATCCTTGTAAACATATTTTCAAATTTGTTATTTTAAATTTATATTAATTCTTATTAAAATTAACATTTTTTTTTAAGTACAATTTTCTGGGGGTCCGACTCCATCGTTGGAATGAAAATAGCTAAATCATATTTTTTATCTCGGCAGATCCATTTTTTTCTGAAAGAATAAATTATATCACAGTTTACAGTGCCGTCGCCTTTATCCAGTGATCTGTCATAATATTACGTGCGGTCTAAAATATTAAGTTTTATTGATCTCACCTGAAACGGCGCAAAATATAATTGTATCAAAAAAAAAAATATATATATAATGACCCATTGGAGTGAAATGTTCGGAAAGAAGGTTTTACCCCTTTTATTTTTGGTGGCCAAGATAATTATTACTATGATTGCAAGAGTCGCATCAGCTACAAAGTCGTAAAATGTTTTCAAGTAGTTGTCACTTATACTACAAAATAACAGCTTTGTCCATCACTACAGTAAATACCAAAATAACCAACAAGATCGACATTATTCTTGTAATTTTTATAATATATTAATACACAATTATAACCGTTCGATAAAATCATTTGTATGAACACTCATTGATGACCCCACCATAGGCAAGGTACTAACAAAAAATTCAATAGAGACTCATTCAACTGTCCCCCTCCACGGAAATCTTTAGTAAAAGGCGAAAGATTTATTCGCTTTGAAGGGAGACCAGAGCTAATCATTTTTCCTGACGAAGTGGATATAAGTGTAGCGCCGGCCATTCTCCTCTTCGGGAGGTTCCATTTTTGTGAGGATACTCTTAGGTGAGGTTAGTGTTAATCAGAAAATGCGTTTTTGGTTCTATTTCTCAATCCCTCTTCCTTTCTCTCAATGCAGCCATGCGAGGACCTCTAGTAATTCTCGTTCCTGTCTTTACTCCATATAAGTTCGTTTTCCCGGTTTACTGTGTAAATTGTACCCTACCGCCATCTGCCAACGGCGACCGGTATTATCTTCTGCTCTCATTTGAGATATTCTCGGAGGCGTAAATAATTAGGATTTCCTCTTCTATCTGGAATTCCATTATTCTATATTTCACTTAAAATACTTATTCCTTTTATACCATAAGTACTCTATGAGGAAGAAACGAAACGATAGATTTAAAAATGACACAGAAAAAATTAAAGTAATTCATTCGACGTGGTTTTTTGGCTAATTACTCTTTATGAATTTCGAGGAAAATCTATGAGAAATGGTAATTCAATGGTCCAGGTTAAGTGATTGAAACAATAGTTTAAATATTCTGTGGAAATGACTTACTTGCATTAAATTTTACTTCGGAATTAAAGCGACCGATGGGATGAGGAAGAGGTTTATAATTCTAGTTATTGCATCTGCTCAGTTTCGATTGCATATTAAATAATGTTATCCTTGTAAACATATTTTCAAATTTGTTATTTTATTTTTATATTAGTTCTTATTAAAATTAACATTTTTATTTTTAGTACAATTTTCTGGGGGTCAGACTCCATCGTTGGAATGAAAATAGCTAAATCATATTTTTTATCTCGGCAGATCCATTTTTTTCTGAAAGAATAAATTATATCACAGTTTACAGTGCCGTCGCGTTTATCCAGTGATCTGTCATAATATTACGTGTGGTCTAAAATATTAAGTTTTATTGATCTCACCTGAAACGGCGCAAAATATAATTGTATCAAAAAAAAAAAATATATATATACTGACCCATTGGAGTGAAATGTTCGGAAAGAAGGTTTTACCCCTTTTATTTTTGGTGGCCAAGTTAAAAATTACTATGATTGCAAGAGTCGCATCAGCTACAAAAATGTAAAATGTTTTTCAAGTAGTTGTCACTTATAGTACAAAATAACAGCTATGTCCATCACTATAGTAAATACCAAAATCGCCAACAAGATCGACATTATTCTTGTAATTTTTATAATATATTAATACACAATTATAACCGTTCGATAAAATCATTTGTATGAACACTCATTGATGACCCCACCATAGGCAAGGTACTAACAAAAAATTCAATAGAGACTCATTCAACTGTCCCCCTCCACGGAAATCTTTAGTAAAAGGCGAAAGATTTATTCGCTTTGAAGGGAGACCAGAGCTAATCATTTTTCCTGACGAAGTGGATATAAGTGTAGCGCCGGCCATTCTCCTCTTCGGGAGGTTCCATTTTTGTGAGGATACTCTTAGGTGAGGTTAGTGTTTATCAGAAAATGCGTTTTTGGTTCTATTTCTCAATCCCTCTTCCTTTCTCTCAATGCAGCCATGCGAGGACCTCTAGTAATACTCGTTCCTGACTTTACTCCATATAAGTTCGTTTTCCCGGTTTACTGTGTAAATTGTACCCTACCGCCATCTGCCAACGGCGACCGGTATTATCTTCTGCTCTCATTTGAGATACTCTCGGAGGCGTAAATAATTAGGATTTCCTCTTCTATCTGGAATTCCATTATTCTATATTTCACTTAAAATACTTATTCCTTTTATACCATAAGTACTATATGAGAAAGAAACGAAACGATAGATTTAAAAATGACACAGAAAAAATTAAAGTAATTCATTCGACGTGGTTTTTTGGCTAATTACTCTTTATGAATTTCGAGGAAAATCTATGAGAAATGGTAATTCAATGGTCCAGGTTAAGTGATTGAAACAATAGTTTAAATATTCTGTGGAAATGACTTACTTGCATTAAATTTTACTTCGGAATTAAAGCGACCGATGGGATGAGGAAGAGGTTAATAATTCTAGTTATTGCATCTGCTCAGTTTCGATTGCATATTAAATAATGTTATCCTTGTAAACATATTTTCAAATTTGTTATTTTAAATTTATATTAGTTCTTATTAAAATTAACATTTTTTTTTTATGTACAATTTTCTGGGGGTTAGACTCCATCGTTGGAATGAAAATAGCTAAATCATATTTTTTATCTCGGCAGATCCATTTTTTTCTGAAAGAATAAATTATATCACAGTTTACAGTGGCGTCGCCTTTATCCAGTGATCTGTCATAATATTACATGTGGTCTAAAATATTAAATTTTATTGATCTCACCTGAAACGGCGCAAAATATAATTGTATCAAAAAAAAAAAATGTATATATATATACTGACCCATTGGAATGAAATGTTCGGAAAGAAGGTTTTACCCCTTTTATTTTTGGTGGCCAAGTTAATAATTACTATGATTGCAAGAGTCGCATCAGCTACAAAGTCGTAAAATGTTTTTCAAGTAGTTGTCACTTATACTACAAAATAACAGCTTTGTCCATCACTATAGTAAATACCAAAATCGGGAACAAGATCGACATTATTCTTGTAATTTTTATAATATATTAATACACAATTATAACCGTTCGATAAAATCATTTGTATGAACACTCATTGATGACCCCACCATAGGCAAGGTACTAACAAAAAATTCAATAGAGACTCATTCAACTGTCCCCCTCCACGGAAATCTTTAGTAAAAGGCGAAAGATTTATTCGCTTTGAAGGGAGACCAGAGCTAATCATTTTTCCTGACGAAGTGGATATAAGTGTAGCGCCGGCCATTCTCCTCTTCGGGAGGTTCCATTTTTGTGAGGATACTCTTAGGTGAGGTTAGTGTTTATCAGAAAATGCGTTTTTGGTTCTATTTCTCAATCCCTCTTCCTTTCTCTCAATGCAGCCATGCGAGGACCTCTAGTAATTCTCGTTCCTGACTTTACTCTATAAGTTCGTTTTCCCGGTTTACTGTGTAAATTGTACCCTACCGCCATCTGCCAACGGCGACCGGTATTATCTTCTGCTCTCATTTGAGATACTCTCGGAGGCGTAAATAATTAGGATTTCCTCTTCTATCTGGAATTCCATTATTCTATATTTCACTTAAAATACTTATTCCTTTTATACCATAAGTACTATATGAGAAAGAAACGAAACGATAGATTTAAAAATGACACAGAAAAAATTAAAGTAATTCATTCGACGTGGTTTTTTGGCTAATTACTCTTTATGAATTTCGAGGAAAATCTATGAGAAATGGTAATTCAATGGTCCAGGTTAAGTGATTGAAACAATAGTTTAAATATTCTGTGGAAATGACTTACTTGCATTAAATTTTACTTCGGAATTAAAGCGACCGATGGGATGAGGAAGAGGTTTATAATTCTAGTTATTGCATCTGCTCAGTTTCGATTGCATATTAAATAATGTTATCCTTGTAAACATATTTTCAAATTTGTTATTTTAAATTTATATTAGTTCTTATTAAAATTAACATTTTTTTTTTATGTACAATTTTCTGGGGGTTAGACTCCATCGTTGGAATGAAAATAGCTAAATCATATTTTTTATCTCGGCAGATCCATTTTTTTCTGAAAGAATAAATTATATCACAGTTTACAGTGCCGTCGCCTTTATCCAGTGATGTCATAATATTACATGTGGTCTAAAATATTAAATTTTATTGATCTCACCTGAAACGGCGCAAAATATAATTGTATCAAAAAAAAAAAATATATATATATATACTGACCCATTGGAATGAAATGTTCGGAAAGAAGGTTTTACCCCTTTTATTTTTGGTGGCCAAGTTAATAATTACTATGATTGCAAGAGTCGCATCAGCTACAAAGTCGTAAAATGTTTTTCAAGTAGTTGTCACTTATACTACAAAATAACAGCTTTGTCCATCACTATAGTAAATACCAAAATCGGGAACAAGATCGACATTATTCTTGTAATTTTTATAATATATTAATACACAATTATAACCGTTCGATAAAATCATTTGTATGAACACTCATTGATGACCCCACCATAGGCAAGGTACTAACAAAAAATTCAATAGAGACTCATTCAACTGTCCCCCTCCACGGAAATCTTTAGTAAAAGGCGAAAGATTTATTCGCTTTGAAGGGAGACCAGAGCTAATCATTTTTCCTGACGAAGTGGATATAAGTGTAGCGCCGGCCATTCTCCACTTCGGGAGGTTCCATTTTTGTGAGGATACTCATAGGTGAGGTTAGTGTTAATCAGAAAATGCGTTTTTGGTTCTATTTCTCAATCCCTCTTCCTTTCTCTCAATGCAGCCATGCGAGGACCTCTAGTAATTCTCGTTCCTGACTTTACTCCATATAAGTTCGTTTTCCCGGTTTACTGTGTAAATTGTACCCTACCGCCATCTGCCAACGGCGACCGGTATTATCTTCTGCTCTCATTTGAGATACTCTCGGAGGCGTAAATAATTAGGATTTCCTCTTCTATCTGGAATTCCATTATTCTATATTTCACTTAAAATACTTATTCCTTTTATAACATAAGTACTATATGAGAAAGAAACGAAACGATAGATTTAAAAATGACACAGAAAAAATTAAAGTAATTCATTCGACGTGGTTTTTTGGCTAATTACTCTTTATGAATTTCGAGGAAAATCTATGAGAAATGGTAATTCAATGGTCCAGGTTAAGTGATTGAAACAATAGTTTAAATATTCTGTGGAAATGACTTACTTGCATTGAATTTTACTTCGGAATTAAAGCGACCGATGGGATGAGGAAGAGGTTTATAATTCTAGTTATAGCATCTGCTCAGTTTCGATTGCATATTAAATAATGTTATCCTTGTTAACATATTTTCAAATTTGTTATTTTAAATTTATATTAGTTCTTATTAAAATAAACATTTTTTTTTTATGTACTATTTTCTGGGGGTCAGACTCCATCGTTGGAATGAAAATAGCTAAATCATATTTTTTATCTCGGCAGATCCATTTTTTTCTGAAAGAATAAATTATATCACAGTTTACAGTGCCGTCGCCTTTATCCAGTGATCTGTCATAATATTACGTGCGGTCTAAAATATTAAGTTTTATTGATCTCACCTGAAACGGCGCAAAATATAATTGTATCAAAAAAAAAAATATATATATATATATTGACCCATTGGAGTGAAATGTTCGGAAAGAAGGTTTTACCCCTTTTATTTTTGGTGGCCAAGTTAAAAATTACTATGATTGCAAGAGTCGCATCAGCTACAAAGTCGTAAAATGTTTTTCAAGTAGTTGTCACTTATAGTACAAAATAACAGCTTTGTCCATCACTACAGTAAATACCAAAATCGCCAACAAGATCGACATTATTCTTGTAATTTTTATAATATATTAATACACAATTATAACCGTTCGATAAAATCATTTGTATAAACACTCATTGATGACCCCACCATAGGCAAGGTACTAACTAAAAATTCAATAGAGACTCATTCAACTGTCCCCCTCCACGGAAATCTTTAGTAAAAGGCGAAAGATTTATTCGCTTTGAAGGGAGACCAGAGCTAATCATTTTTCCTGACGAAGTGGATATAAGTGTAGCGCCGGCCATTCTCCTCTTCGGGAGGTTCCATTTTTGTGAGGATACTCTTAGGTGAGGTTAGTGTTAATCAGAAAATGCGTTTTTGGTTCTATTTCTCAATCCCTCTTCCTTTCTCTCAATGCAGCCATGCGAGGACCTCTAGTAATTCTCGTTCCTGACTTTACTCCATATAAGTTCGTTTTCCCGGTTTACTGTGTAAATTGTACCCTACCGCCATCTGCCAACGGCGACCGGTATTATCTTCTGCTCTCATTTGAGATACTCTCGGAGGCGTAAATAATTAGGATTTCCTCTTCTATCTGGAATTCCATTATTCTATATTTCACTTAAAATACTTATTCCTTTTATAACATAAGTACTATATGAGAAAGAAACGAAACGATAGATTTAAAAATGACACAGAAAAAATTAAAGTAATTCATTCGACGTGGTTTTTTGGCTAATTACTCTTTATGAATTTCGAGGAAAATCTATGAGAAATGGTAATTCAATGGTCCAGGTTAAGTGATTGAAACAATAGTTTAAATATTCTGTGGAAATGACTTACTTGCATTGAATTTTACTTCGGAATTAAAGCGACCGATGGGATGAGGAAGAGGTTTATAATTCTAGTTATTGCATCTGCTCAGTTTCGATTGCATATTAAATAATGTTATCCTTGTAAACATATTTTCAAATTTGTTATTTTAAATTTATATTAATTCTTATTAAAATTAACATTATTTTTTTAAGTACAATTTTCTGGGGGTCAGACTCCATCGTTGGAATGAAAATAGCTAAATCATATTTTTTATCTCGGCAGATCCATTTTTTTCTGAAAGAATAAATTATATCACAGTTTACAGTGCCGTCGCCTTTATCCAGTGATCTGTCATAATATTACGTGCGGTCTAAAATATTAAGTTTTATTGATCTCACCTGAAACGGCGCAAAATATAATTGTATCAAAAAAAAAAAATATATATATAATGACCCATTGGAGTGAAATGTTCGGAAAGAAGGTTTTACCCCTTTTATTTTTGGTGGCCAAGTTAAAAATTACTATGATTGCAAGAGTCGCATCAGCTACAAAGTCGTAAAATGTTTTTCAAGTAGTTGTCACTTATAGTACAAAATAACAGCTTTGTCCATCACTACAGTAAATACCAAAATCGCCAACAAGATCGACATTATTCTTGTAATTTTTATAATATATTAATACACAATTATAACCGTTCGATAAAATCATTTGTATGAACACTCATTGATGACCCCACCATAGGAAAGGTACTAACTAAAAATTCAATAGAGACTCATTCAACTGTCCCCCTCCACGGAAATCTTTAGTAAAAGGCGAAAGATTTATTCGCTTTGAAGGGAGACCAGAGCTAATCATTTTTCCTGACGAAGTGGATATAAGTGTAGCGCCGGCCATTCTCCTCTTCGGGAGGTTCCATTTTTGTGAGGATACTCTTAGGTGAGGTTAGTGTTAATCAGAAAATGCGTTTTTGGTTCTATTTCTCAATCCCTCTTCCTTTCTCTCAATGCAGCCGTGCGAGGACCTCTAGTAATTCTCGTTCCTGACTTTACTCCATATAAGTTCGTTTTCCCGGTTTACTGTGTAAATTGTACCCTACCGCCATCTGCCAACTGCGACCGGTATTATCTTCTGCTCTCATTTGAGATACTCTCGGAGGCGTAAATAATTAGGATTTCCTCTTCTATCTGGAATTCCATTATTCTATATTTCACTTAAAATACTTATTCCTTTTATACCATAATTACTATATGAGAAAGAAACGAAACGATAGATTTAAAAATGACAGAAAAAATTAAAGTAATTCATTCGACGTGGTTTTTTGGCTAATTACTCTTTATGAATTTCGAGGAAAATCTATGAGAAATGGTAATTCAATGGTCCAGGTTAAGTGATTGAAACAATAGTTTAAATATTCTGTGGAAATGACTTACTTGCATTGAATTTTACTTCGGAATTAAAGCGACCGATGGGATGAGGAAGAGGTTTATAATTCTAGTTATAGCATCTGCTCAGTTTCGATTGCATATTAAATAATGTTATCCTTGTTAACATATTTTCAAATTTGTTATTTTAAATTTATATTAGTTCTTATTAAAATAAACATTTTTTTTTTATGTACTATTTTCTGGGGGTCAGACTCCATCGTTGGAATGAAAATAGCTAAATCATATTTTTTATCTCGGCAGATCCATTTTTTTCTGAAAGAATAAATTATATCACAGTTTACAGTGCCGTCGCCTTTATCCAGTGATCTGTCATAATATTACGTGCGGTCTAAAATATTAAGTTTTATTGATCTCACCTGAAACGGCGCAAAATATAATTGTATCAAAAAAAAAATATATATATATATATTGACCCATTGGAGTGAAATGTTCGGAAAGAAGGTTTTACCCCTTTTATTTTTGGTGGCCAAGTTAAAAATTACTATGATTGCAAGAGTCGCATCAGCTACAAAGTCGTAAAATGTTTTTCAAGTAGTTGTCACTTATAGTACAAAATAACAGCTTTGTCCATCACTACAGTAAATACCAAAATCGCCAACAAGATCGACATTATTCTTGTAATTTTTATAATATATTAATACACAATTATAACCGTTCGATAAAATCATTTGTATAAACACTCATTGATGACCCCACCATAGGCAAGGTACTAACTAAAAATTCAATAGAGACTCATTCAACTGTCCCCCTCCACGGAAATCTTTAGTAAAAGGCGAAAGATTTATTCGCTTTGAAGGGAGACCAGAGCTAATCATTTTTCCTGACGAAGTGGATATAAGTGTAGCGCCGGCCATTCTCCTCTTCGGGAGGTTCCATTTTTGTGAGGATACTCTTAGGTGAGGTTAGTGTTAATCAGAAAATGCGTTTTTGGTTCTATTTCTCAATCCCTCTTCCTTTCTCTCAATGCAGCCATGCGAGGACCTCTAGTAATTCTCGTTCCTGACTTTACTCCATATAAGTTCGTTTTCCCGGTTTACTGTGTAAATTGTACCCTACCGCCATCTGCCAACGGCGACCGGTATTATCTTCTGCTCTCATTTGAGATACTCTCGGAGGCGTAAATAATTAGGATTTCCTCTTCTATCTGGAATTCCATTATTCTATATTTCACTTAAAATACTTATTCCTTTTATAACATAAGTACTATATGAGAAAGAAACGAAACGATAGATTTAAAAATGACACAGAAAAAATTAAAGTAATTCATTCGACGTGGTTTTTTGGCTAATTACTCTTTATGAATTTCGAGGAAAATCTATGAGAAATGGTAATTCAATGGTCCAGGTTAAGTGATTGAAACAATAGTTTAAATATTCTGTGGAAATGACTTACTTGCATTGAATTTTACTTCGGAATTAAAGCGACCGATGGGATGAGGAAGAGGTTTATAATTCTAGTTATTGCATCTGCTCAGTTTCGATTGCATATTAAATAATGTTATCCTTGTAAACATATTTTCAAATTTGTTATTTTAAATTTATATTAATTCTTATTAAAATTAACATTATTTTTTTAAGTACAATTTTCTGGGGGTCAGACTCCATCGTTGGAATGAAAATAGCTAAATCATATTTTTTATCTCGGCAGATCCATTTTTTTCTGAAAGAATAAATTATATCACAGTTTACAGTGCCGTCGCCTTTATCCAGTGATCTGTCATAATATTACGTGCGGTCTAAAATATTAAGTTTTATTGATCTCACCTGAAACGGCGCAAAATATAATTGTATCAAAAAAAAAAAATATATATATAATGACCCATTGGAGTGAAATGTTCGGAAAGAAGGTTTTACCCCTTTTATTTTTGGTGGCCAAGTTAAAAATTACTATGATTGCAAGAGTCGCATCAGCTACAAAGTCGTAAAATGTTTTTCAAGTAGTTGTCACTTATAGTACAAAATAACAGCTTTGTCCATCACTACAGTAAATACCAAAATCGCCAACAAGATCGACATTATTCTTGTAATTTTTATAATATATTAATACACAATTATAACCGTTCGATAAAATCATTTGTATGAACACTCATTGATGACCCCACCATAGGAAAGGTACTAACTAAAAATTCAATAGAGACTCATTCAACTGTCCCCCTCCACGGAAATCTTTAGTAAAAGGCGAAAGATTTATTCGCTTTGAAGGGAGACCAGAGCTAATCATTTTTCCTGACGAAGTGGATATAAGTGTAGCGCCGGCCATTCTCCTCTTCGGGAGGTTCCATTTTTGTGAGGATACTCTTAGGTGAGGTTAGTGTTAATCAGAAAATGCGTTTTTGGTTCTATTTCTCAATCCCTCTTCCTTTCTCTCAATGCAGCCGTGCGAGGACCTCTAGTAATTCTCGTTCCTGACTTTACTCCATATAAGTTCGTTTTCCCGGTTTACTGTGTAAATTGTACCCTACCGCCATCTGCCAACTGCGACCGGTATTATCTTCTGCTCTCATTTGAGATACTCTCGGAGGCGTAAATAATTAGGATTTCCTCTTCTATCTGGAATTCCATTATTCTATATTTCACTTAAAATACTTATTCCTTTTATACCATAATTACTATATGAGAAAGAAACGAAACGATAGATTTAAAAATGACAGAAAAAATTAAAGTAATTCATTCGACGTGGTTTTTTGGCTAATTACTCTTTATGAATTTCGAGGAAAATCTATGAGAAATGGTAATTCAATGGTCCAGGTTAAGTGATTGAAACAATAGTTTAAATATTCTGTGGAAATGACTTACTTGCATTGAATTTTACTTCGGAATTAAAGCGACCGATGGGATGAGGAAGAGGTTTATAATTCTAGTTATAGCATCTGCTCAGTTTCGATTGCATATTAAATAATGTTATCCTTGTTAACATATTTTCAAATTTGTTATTTTAAATTTATATTAGTTCTTATTAAAATAAACATTTTTTTTTTATGTACTATTTTCTGGGGGTCAGACTCCATCGTTGGAATGAAAATAGCTAAATCATATTTTTTATCTCGGCAGATCCATTTTTTTCTGAAAGAATAAATTATATCACAGTTTACAGTGCCGTCGCCTTTATCCAGTGATCTGTCATAATATTACGTGCGGTCTAAAATATTAAGTTTTATTGATCTCACCTGAAACGGCGCAAAATATAATTGTATCAAAAAAAAAATATATATATATATATTGACCCATTGGAGTGAAATGTTCGGAAAGAAGGTTTTACCCCTTTTATTTTTGGTGGCCAAGTTAAAAATTACTATGATTGCAAGAGTCGCATCAGCTACAAAGTCGTAAAATGTTTTTCAAGTAGTTGTCACTTATAGTACAAAATAACAGCTTTGTCCATCACTACAGTAAATACCAAAATCGCCAACAAGATCGACATTATTCTTGTAATTTTTATAATATATTAATACACAATTATAACCGTTCGATAAAATCATTTGTATAAACACTCATTGATGACCCCACCATAGGCAAGGTACTAACTAAAAATTCAATAGAGACTCATTCAACTGTCCCCCTCCACGGAAATCTTTAGTAAAAGGCGAAAGATTTATTCGCTTTGAAGGGAGACCAGAGCTAATCATTTTTCCTGACGAAGTGGATATAAGTGTAGCGCCGGCCATTCTCCTCTTCGGGAGGTTCCATTTTTGTGAGGATACTCTTAGGTGAGGTTAGTGTTAATCAGAAAATGCGTTTTTGGTTCTATTTCTCAATCCCTCTTCCTTTCTCTCAATGCAGCCATGCGAGGACCTCTAGTAATTCTCGTTCCTGACTTTACTCCATATAAGTTCGTTTTCCCGGTTTACTGTGTAAATTGTACCCTACCGCCATCTGCCAACGGCGACCGGTATTATCTTCTGCTCTCATTTGAGATACTCTCGGAGGCGTAAATAATTAGGATTTCCTCTTCTATCTGGAATTCCATTATTCTATATTTCACTTAAAATACTTATTCCTTTTATAACATAAGTACTATATGAGAAAGAAACGAAACGATAGATTTAAAAATGACACAGAAAAAATTAAAGTAATTCATTCGACGTGGTTTTTTGGCTAATTACTCTTTATGAATTTCGAGGAAAATCTATGAGAAATGGTAATTCAATGGTCCAGGTTAAGTGATTGAAACAATAGTTTAAATATTCTGTGGAAATGACTTACTTGCATTGAATTTTACTTCGGAATTAAAGCGACCGATGGGATGAGGAAGAGGTTTATAATTCTAGTTATTGCATCTGCTCAGTTTCGATTGCATATTAAATAATGTTATCCTTGTAAACATATTTTCAAATTTGTTATTTTAAATTTATATTAATTCTTATTAAAATTAACATTATTTTTTTAAGTACAATTTTCTGGGGGTCAGACTCCATCGTTGGAATGAAAATAGCTAAATCATATTTTTTATCTCGGCAGATCCATTTTTTTCTGAAAGAATAAATTATATCACAGTTTACAGTGCCGTCGCCTTTATCCAGTGATCTGTCATAATATTACGTGCGGTCTAAAATATTAAGTTTTATTGATCTCACCTGAAACGGCGCAAAATATAATTGTATCAAAAAAAAAAAATATATATATAATGACCCATTGGAGTGAAATGTTCGGAAAGAAGGTTTTACCCCTTTTATTTTTGGTGGCCAAGTTAAAAATTACTATGATTGCAAGAGTCGCATCAGCTACAAAGTCGTAAAATGTTTTTCAAGTAGTTGTCACTTATAGTACAAAATAACAGCTTTGTCCATCACTACAGTAAATACCAAAATCGCCAACAAGATCGACATTATTCTTGTAATTTTTATAATATATTAATACACAATTATAACCGTTCGATAAAATCATTTGTATGAACACTCATTGATGACCCCACCATAGGAAAGGTACTAACTAAAAATTCAATAGAGACTCATTCAACTGTCCCCCTCCACGGAAATCTTTAGTAAAAGGCGAAAGATTTATTCGCTTTGAAGGGAGACCAGAGCTAATCATTTTTCCTGACGAAGTGGATATAAGTGTAGCGCCGGCCATTCTCCTCTTCGGGAGGTTCCATTTTTGTGAGGATACTCTTAGGTGAGGTTAGTGTTAATCAGAAAATGCGTTTTTGGTTCTATTTCTCAATCCCTCTTCCTTTCTCTCAATGCAGCCGTGCGAGGACCTCTAGTAATTCTCGTTCCTGGCTTTACTCCATATAAGTTCGTTTTCCCGGTTTACTGTGTAAATTGTACCCTACCGCCATCTGCCAACTGCGACCGGTATTATCTTCTGCTCTCATTTGAGATACTCTCGGAGGCGTAAATAATTAGGATTTCCTCTTCTATCTGGAATTCCATTATTCTATATTTCACTTAAAATACTTATTCCTTTTATACCATAATTACTATATGAGAAAGAAACGAAACGATAGATTTAAAAATGACAGAAAAAATTAAAGTAATTCATTCGACGTGGTTTTTTGGCTAATTACTCTTTATGAATTTCGAGGAAAATCTATGAGAAATGGTAATTCAATGGTCCAGGTTAAGTGATTGAAACAATAGTTTAAATATTCTGTGGAAATGACTTACTTGCATTGAATTTTACTTCGGAATTAAAGCGACCGATGGGATGAGGAAGAGTTTTGTAATTCTAGTTATTGCATCTGCTCAGTTAGTTATATCATCTTTCCTGACGAAGTGGATATAAGTGTAGCGCCGGCCATTCTCCTCTTTGGGAGGTTCCATTTTTGTGAGGATACTCTTAGGTGAGGTTAGTGTTAATCAGAAAATGCGGTTTTGGTTCTATTTCTCAATCCCTCTTCCTTTCTCTCAATGCAGCCATTCGAGGACCTCTAGTAATTCTCGTTTCTGTCTTTACTCCATATTCGTTATAAGTTCGTTTTCCCGGTTTAGTATGCAGATTGTACCCAACCGCGACCGGTATTTTTTCCTAATTACTCTTGAATAATTTCGTATCATCTGTTAACGGTGACGCATGGTATTTAAGACTTATAACGGATATTTTGATTTTTTTTCCTTTTTTAAATTTATAAATTTTTTAAATCTTTTTATTGATGTTAAAAATAATTTGTAATCGATCGAGACACTGTTTCTTTCATTCTTAATTATTTAGCACTTTTCTGTTGCATTACACATTAATAAAGTTTAGATGTTAAAATTGTAAAATGAAGAAAGAGAGGATTAAATCCTTTATTTATTTATTATTTATACCACCTTCTTTCCCCAAGCGGAGATTTTTAATTAATAAAGGTCTTGTCTCTTGGATTACTGCCCGGTCTCCTTTAATGTTTAAGTGCCTTTTCAATTATACTGTTTTCCTTCCAGCTTTAGCTCTGATTTCATTAAATGTCTTCATCTGCTGAAATTATACGAAAACATATCAAATTGATTTTTGAAATATACTTTATTTTTACTTCTTATCCACCTATTTCTTAAGAAGAAAAAAAACAAAAAAACATCAGATTCATATAATTAATTTGCTGGTCTCTTTAATCATGACTGATGCTTATAATTGTATATTAGATTATTTATTTGTTCATTTTATCTACCTAATAGGTTCATTTGCGTTGTGCTATTTTTTATTATTTTTTTTTAAATCTATCTCATTATATTAATCTACGTACAATCTTCAAAAAGCTCATGATCTTTTTAACACTATTTTCACTATCTTGGAAAAGGTTTTTGAGGTTTCCAGACAAATTCAAATGAAACGGTATGTATTTTGTACATATATTGTACTAAATGCAAGTAATTAAGAGTGTCTTCTAGTAATCAGAATATATTTTTACTTTTAATTAGTTTTATAATTTGACAAACCACCATATTATGTATTTAATTTGAAAGAATATCGAAATAAAATTGCACAAGTAGTTAAAGGTCTCAATTTTATATTTGAAATAGCTGGAATTGAAACAGCTGGAAGTGAAGTAGCTGGAATTGAAATAGTTGGAATTGAAACAGCCATATCTTTGCTATTACTAGTCCGATTTCGATGAAACTTCTTCAGTTTTGAAGGTAATTTAATTTCCTTTTAAATTCCCCCCTAACTTAATTGTGAGGGGCTTTAGAGGTACGCAAATATATAAAAAAAATCGAAAAAAACCTGGGGGTGGAGAAACCAAGTTGAGGCCCCAAAACGATACTTCACTAACACCAACTTAAAACACCAACAAATACAAATTTTCAACCCTATACATTAATTATGTGTAGAAATGCGCAAATCTTTAAAAACGCCGAAATTAAAGGTAAACGTACCGAAATATTGACTGGAATTTACCCATTCTTTATTGGTATCGCTCTTCCAGGAAGATGTCCTACATAATACAGACTTTCAGCTCATTTGAAAGGTAAGGGGCCACTGGAGGTGCTCAAATTTAGCGGGGGAAAAAATAAAAAAAAAAAAAATATATATATATATATATATATATATATATATATATATATATATATATATATATATATATATATATATATATATCAGACATCTCCAAAACTTTCATAATCGTGCTCTAGGGGTTATAAAACGGATAAAAAACACAGCCTCGTCGCTCACCGCCGACCTTCCACACACAGCAATAGTAATTTTTTTCGGGGAAAATACGACTAAAAATCGATCAAGCGGAAACGACACTTTTATTAGTGATATTCCTCCACTATTTCTTAAACTTTAAATTAAAAAAAAATCTACTGGCAATGTAATGTCTACTGATAATTTAATGAATATTATTCAAATAGCCAATGTCGGAAAAAAAATTATGTATGCCCTACATATATCACTATAAAAAACTTTAAAAAATCTACTTGTGTTAATAAATAAATTTAAAAATAAATTATCATATCAACAAATGTTTATTCTTTTTATAAACTATATAATATTGCTATTTTATTTGTTTATATCATTCAAAGTTAATTTAAAGTTTCAAAACAAAAGTGGAACTGATACTTGAACAATATCGACATTCGATACTTGTGTCATACATTATGTATCTACTTATTCAGTTCCTACATCTCACATTTCCATTTCCTGTCTCTTCGGATCAACTCTAAGAATTATTCTGAAGAGGTGGAAATGATACCTAGGCTTTTTGCTATTTCAGGATCAAGAAAAAAACGTTAGTAATACATCCAATAAGAAGTCTCGGTACTTAGTTACTTATACATTTAGTTCAAAATCGTCTGCAGTAGGGATAACATGTATACACAGTAGCATGCTTATGCCGGATAAATTGTTTTTGAACCTAAAAATATCTGATGTGGACAACACATGACTTCTTTGTACGCCTATTAAACTATAAATCGGTGGCTCAAAAAGTGATCCTCAATTTGTTTACTAGTTTCCGAAGATTGCAGTATCTCAAAAACAACACTCGGCGTCACGACATCCATCCATTGACACACACACGCACACAAATGGGGAGGAAAACCAGTATTTTACACTCAATTTTAACACTTAAAACAAGTAATAAAAATGTTTGATTGGATTGGAAACCAAATTGCGTTTGTAACCTTTATTACCGAAATATATGATTTATGTATTAAATTGAAATATAATTTTTGATATAAGCTTATTATGTATGACCTTCAAGTAAAGTACCATTTTCGGCTCATCAATTTTAACTAAAATATAGTAAATACATTCATATCGATACAAAAGTCCTATTTACCAAATTTGAGATGTTTTACATTATATTTTAGTATAATTTATGATGAAAATCTAATATGACCTTCAAGTAAAGTACCGCTTCCGGTTTTCCAATTTAGACCAAAATCTAGTATGTTATTTAAATCAATGTATAAGTTATAAATACTAAATTTGCGAAGTTTTGCATAGTATTATAATATAATTTTTTATGGAAATCAATTATGACCTTCAAGCAAAGTACCACTTCCGGTGATCAAGCAGTGACCAAAAAAAGGAGGTTCACAATTAAATTTTACAACAATCTTAAATACAAAATTTCAACTTTCTGCAGCTAACCGTTGTTGAGTTATGCGAAATACGAACGAATCGTATGTACGAACGTACAGACGCCACGACGAAACTAGTCAAAATGGATTCAAGGATGGTCAAAATGGATATTTCCGTTTAAATCTTAAAACCGAAAATTTTCGCGATTACAATACTTCCTTTACTTCGTACAAGGAAATAAAAAGAAATAATTATTCAGTATATTCGGGTCCTCACATTTATTCTCACATTCTGGCAAAAAGACAAAGTTGCTTGTGCTGGACCATCCCATAAATGAGTAGGTACCTGCATGGACCAAGTTGAGACATAAGGTAAGAGGATGAGCGGAAGAAGATCGTTAGATTTTTCAAAAAGTCTGTAGTTATTTAGCACATTCAAAACGGCTGCCATATAGCTGAATCTACCGTGCATTACCTAAAGCGTTTTTTCACTAAAAATATTTTTTCATCTACCTAAACTTAGAAGGCATATAACTTCAAAATGGTGAACGGCATATCAAACTCATCACCTGCTACTGGTTTTAGAAATCTTTCCAGAGGTTTTGAAGTGGCGAGGAAGGCCTTTCTGAACAACTGAGAGCTCAGAGGCAGTCTAAATTCTAAAGGGACTGAAAGCACCAGTGTGGTCTCTGTGTGGAATGGGTTAATAAATAATTATTTTGCGACAGAATCCTTTACTTCTATTATATCTTTTTTCAGATCTTAAAGTGCAAATATATTTTATTCAACACAAGTTTGTATTTATTTTTTGAACCTTAAATTTTCTAACAAAGGTTCAAAGGAACTCCGGCAGCTGGGGCTGTAGGTCTGGAGCCCCCTTCCGGGTTCGGTCAGGTTTTATTTTTCACCTTTTAACGTGCCTACATTACATATAATATAATTAAGTTATAATCTTTATATAATATTTTTGTTGCAAACATTAAAAGGGACGAGATTGGGTTCCCGTGCTGAATTTTATATACCTGGGACCCTTCGTTTTTATCCACGGCCCTGCACAGGATGCTCTATTTGTTACTCAGGCATCGGAGGTCAAAACTCTGTAGTACAAAAAAACAAAAAAAAAAACAGAATTGGTCTAGCCGTTTAAAAGATAATCGTGGCAAACACATACAAACCAATGTCCTAAAATAATTTTATTTTGGAATCTGATCTTACTTTCTAGCGATAGGAAAGTAGTACTCAAAGCGCGTTATTGTAGTGCTTCTTGTGTGATAAACAGAATGTGAAACAGCTGTTTCGTTATTATTATTAGTTAATTTTTAACTAACAGCCTCTACCAGTTGCAAAATAATACAATTGAATATACTTTACATTAAAAGTTATGTGTAAAAAAGAAAAAAAATATGAGGTTAGTAGGGGTGGGTAGGGGACAAGTGCATACATATGGATTTATTTCACATTTATTTTTTTGGGAGAGCTGCCACTTATGGAGATTTTGCTATTTACTTCCTATTCACTTCAAATTCCTATAGAAAGTAGCTCTCCGAACAAAATAGATTAGGAAAAAAATCCCCATATATACACTTGCCAAGAGTATGCACTTATCCGGACTTATATTGTACAAAGTAAGAAAAAATATAAATGTCGGATTGAGAGTATCGTCTTTTTTTTTTTTTTTTGGTAGGTTAAAAAAAGAGCTGAGTTAGTTTAAATATTCTTGTTCAACGTTTACATAACTCCGTTACCTACATGGACATTAAACATTTGGATTTTTTTCACTATATAAGCACACAATTTGTCAAAATCATTAAATGATTACTTTTTAAAATCATAATTATCAAGCAATAAAACATATGTTCATAAAGCTTTATTGGTGATGAAGATATGAAAAAGAAGACGTTTTTTTATCAAATATTACAATCAATGTTAGATTATTGGCCTCCCCAGTAACATGTTCTTGTAGGTATTTGTTTATAAAAAAACAAACTTAATAAACTTGTATTTCTTTTCTAAACAAGTCTTTCTTTAATATAATCTAATTTATATAGCAATAAAGCATATCTTTCTTACTGAATAAATCACTGTTACTGGTTTCTATGAAATGTGTACCTATTGTAAAATATCTGATGTGGATAACACATGAATTCCTTGTACATCTATTAAACTATAAATCGGTGGCTCAAAAAGTGATCCTGAATTTGGTTAATAGTTTCCGAAGATTGTAAAATCTCAAAAACGTCGCGTCGCGACATCCATCTATTGACACACACACACAAGCTATTGTTTCTGGAGCTCTCATTCCGTTATAATATTATATTAACTTTCTCAAGAGATTTCTCCGTGTTCCATGACAGCATTAGAACTGTCAATGTCACATATAAAATATTGGAAATCGACAGTTTCGACATTTTAGGCGACAGAACCCACTTAACTTACAATATACAATATCTTATTCTCCGACTGCAAATTTGTTCATCTAACAAATGGGGATGAAAACAACTATTTTACACTCCATTTTAACACTTAAAACTAGTTATAAAAATGTTTAATTAGAGTTGAAAAAAAAATCGCTTTATTACCGAACCATATGATCTCTTAATATAATTTTGGATGTGAAATTATTATGACCTTCAAGTAAAGTACCCTTTTCGGCTAACCAATTTTAACCAAAATCTAGTAAATACTTTCATATTGATATAAAAGTCCTATTTACCAAATTTGAGATGTTTCACATAAACTTTTAAAGCAATTTTTGATGAAAGTCTAATATGACCTACAAGTAAAGTACCACTTCCGGTTTGCCAAATTTAACCAAAACTGATTATGTTATTTATATTAATATGTAAGTCTTAAACACCAAATTTGAGAAGTTTTGCATTATATTTTTAATATAATTTTTGATGAAAATCAATAATGGCCTTCAAGTAAACTACCACTTCTGGTAATCATGTAGTGACCAAAAAAGGAGGTTCACAACTAGATACAAAATTTTGACATTTTAAGGCTAACCGTTTTTTAGTTATGCGAGATACGAACGTACGAACAGACGTCACGACGAAACTAGTCAAAATGGATTCAGGGATGGTCAAAATGGATATTTCCGTTGAAATCTGAAAACCGAAAATTTTCGCGTATACAATGCTTCCTTTACTGCGTACAAGGAAGTAAAAATACCCAAGCATTTTACATCTTTCAGTTGATTTTTAAATTCATATAAGTTCATTATATTTGAATGTGATATTTAATAATTTCGATTTGGTTAACACACTAACATTTTGGCAATGGCAATATGCTGTACTATTATAGAGCAGTTGCGTAATATATTAGCTAATTAAACTACTGTAACATGCAATTAATCAATGTAGATAAGACCTCTGTCCAAATATTAGCTTTTAATCCCCTGCAGATATTTTGATAGCTTGGTGTGCTTCGATGCTTATTAAGCATCTGTTTGTACAATTTACTGGCTGCCTTTTATTCGATTGTTAAAGTTTATGTCAAATATTTAACAGATAAATCTAGTTTAATATATTACAATAATTGTTAAATATAACTAAATTAGTCCATGATCATTTCCTTAAAATAAAAAAGGAACCTGTTTTTGCAATTTCCTTTAAAAAAATATATATGTATTATTTTTTAAAATATTTTATATTTTATAAATGAATCGAAATGGTGAATAAGCCAATGTGCGAAACTAATCAAAAAAATTTTTGAAAATTTTTGTTAAATTTTTTTTACTACTGATTATATTCCTTTATTGAAAGATTTTTTCTTAAATTACGTTCTATGATATTTTCTTTTTGAAGATTTTTCTTCTTATATCTGTGTATATTTATATCCCCTTTAAAATAATGTTATCTCCTTCTATTATACTATTTTAGTTTGAAAGTGATGTATGCTTGTCTGTCACGGTAATTAAAAATAGTTATTATTCGGGGATTCGCCAGTTTAAAATATCAACTTGTTTTTCTTTATTTATCATACCATCCAAAACATGCACCTCACTATTTAGCACATCTTCGGGCCTTTAGTATAGATATGAAAAAAAGTCGATTGAAATGATAAAAATAAAAAAAATGGTAATAATAAAATAACAGGATTACTAATGTAGAAGAGAAAAAATTAACAAGAGGCAATTAACAAGATTAAGAATTATTTATATTCTAAATAATTCTTAGAATATAAACGCAAGATTCCACACATGAAGCCTCTAGTTTCTAAAATGTCGGTAAACAGCTAACCAGTCAACGTTTTGCCAATTCAGATGTCATTAAGACAGAAACAATTAGGTCACCTAAATGTAGACAAAATGCAGCACATCTCACATCAACAGTCTAAAAAGACACATTAACTAGAGACAGTATCTCACTCCAAGACATCGACACATATTAAAAGAAAAGGGAGGTCCATAAGAACAGCTGGGAAAGGTTAAATTAAAAACAGCTGATCAGCAGAAAACAGAAATTACACAAAGATGTTGCATATTTTTAATCAGTTGACATCTGCATGATGGTATAGAAGATGAATGTATAACATTCGAAACTAGTTTTCAATAAATCCAAAATTATAGAAGTGGCAAATAATTTATCAATTCCTAATTAGCAAATAATTTATCAATTCCTAATTAGATTTATCTTTCTAAACCATCATGCGGACATCAACTTATTATTTGGGTATTCTGGCTTAAAGTAAGAATCACCTGCAAAGGACATGAGGACATGAGATTAACGCCCTAAGAAAACCAATACCTACATATTTTGGAACCATATTAATTTTTATTGGTCATATTATGGGTCATATTACTGTACTAACAGGAAAATTATAATGAATTAAGTCAGAAAGAAAGAAGATAATATGGCAGTAAAGCTAAGAAGAAACTTGTCATGGTCTAGGGGACTTGATAAAAGATGTAGACCGCGGTTTGGGATCCTACGTCCCGCTCCTTCCAAAATGCATGAGGCCATGGCTGCGTTATCGTTCTTATGCATGAGCCCTTCCCAAAACGGCTGTAATAAAATTAAGTTGTACTCCTGACTCCTGATCATAATCCCCACTCTATTGCATGTTCTCTCACCATTCATTCCCGATTCCCTTATAAATATTGTAACGTCGGAGCTTTAGAACGGTTCGGAATTCCCGTCATCATGTGCCTTGGCTGATGAAATATTCAATTTTTACTGTTTTACGGCAGTGGACCAATAAGCTATATCTGCTAGGGATCTGTATTTCTGTAAACATCATTTTATAGATGATATTTTAAATAAATTCTACAAAAAAATTATAAGATTGTTATTTATTTATCTGGACGCTTGGTCTTGTACTCTTAAAAAAAAAAAAAATCATCCTATTTATTTATTATTTAAATTCATTAATTAATTCGCTCAACTTTGTGGGTCTTATACATCATTTTTTATTTACAAAGCACCGAAAATATAACTAAGATTAATTATTTATAGATTACTATAAATATCGCTGGTTGACTGAGGTACTGGTTCTTCCTGGAATCATTATTAGTAAGTTTATAAAATATAAATAAACAAAAATAATAAAATATTTAAACTAATATTTACCATAACGCTTCCTTTATCATAAATTTTATCAATTATTATTTTGTTCGACGTATAACAAAGAACCCGTGGGAGACTTCAGAGGGGTAAAGCGTGAAAAATCTCTTTGCAATCTCTCACATAAAATAACATCCGCGCATGCCTCGCATGGCTCCTCTTGTTTATGTTCTTTTATTGGCACGACTTATCTTTCTTAGTACTGCATCAAAACCAATGATTGAGCCATAATTTCGAAGATTATATTATATTCTCCGCTAATGGACAATAATTCAAAATTAATGTTTTGTTTTATTTAAATTTGACTTAAACGTTTACAACGTTACGTGACATTTCCCCTAACCTAACTTTGACAACTTAATGCATTTTTTTTATTTCCACATTTCATTAGGGTTCACACATTTCTGTTTTAATTCTACATCTCCACTCTCCAAACGCATTCCAAGCCGACGGACCACTTGAAACGGTAAAACAAACATTTATTGCCACAAACAAAGTGTAACCGAATTAAATAACCGTTTCTCGTCAGAAGATTATAAATACTTTAATTTATAAAAAAAAAATATATTATAAAATAATAAAAGTCGAAGATTGGAAAATAGCATTGATCCTTCCATTGCATAACAAAGAGCCGAAAAGAGATGTTAATAACAACAGAGGAATATCGTTGTTACCGGTAACGTAAAAAAAAAAAAAAAAAAAAAAAACGCTACAAATTATTACAGAATGGTTTACTATTTCCAAAGAGTAATATTTCAAAAATATCTGGTCTGTCTATTCACAGGACTTTCCGTATTGCTTTGGTTTATAGTTCAGATAATTAGATTATCTTTGAAATGAGCATTTCGAGTGTTTCGGGAAAGAAATATGTGCAGAATACTTTATAAAACATAACCACCAACTTCAGCAAAGAAATTAAGCAGTAGGCACCAAAGGAGCAGAAATTTGACGCTTGTCCCAAGATGATCGTTAGAGTGCAGAACTGGGAATGTTAAAAGAAAGTATGCCAATGCAAGTCGGCTGAGATGGTTAGGACATGTAATAAGAGAGTAAAATGGTACAGAGGAAATATTGGATGTGTACTTCAGTGGGAAAGACCAAGAAGTTAAAGGAAGTGCAGGAATAATCCAAGGAAAGATAAAGTAGAGAGATCCGTGGAAGTCAGAAGCCCAAATGGGCCACCATGACCTGCAGCGCCGGAGAATTAGTATACGAAGTTCATTACATTATATCTCAGCTAATATTGGTCCGATTTAAATGTTTTTTTTTCCTTTTCATAGAGAATTTCATTAGCTTTTGGTTTATTATAACCAAAACCATATAAAGTATAAAATCTCTAAAACAAATTGCAGACGGATTTTAGAGTTTGGAACAACAAGTGGGGCATAAATTGGAGGAACATCAAGGGAGGTTTAGAAAAGAGAAATTATGTCCGGAATAGATTTTAAGTTTGAAATTAATTCTTAGATACTATGCAGCATAATCGAAGAGGATTCGGTGGATAGGGCTATGCGAAATAGAATATTGAAATTTTTCGGGCATACGGTCAGGATGGACCAGATAAAATAAGCAAATCTTTGATGAGGTGCTTGGCCTCATAAATATATAAGGTTACCCAGAGTAGATTAAGGATGAAATGGCAAAACTTGGTGATAGCAAACGAGGATTGTTTGGACAGGGTTCGATTCCGAAAACATGTTAACAAAATGAGAGTCCCTGCAGTGAGGAAAGAATGGAAGAGTGGTCGGAAGAAGAGGTGGGAAGAAGTGGAAGACTCAGCGTTCCGAGAGGATGAAGAAGGTTTGGAGGGAGAGAAAGGAAAAGAGGAAGACGAAATGATTGGCGTGGTCCTGAGTTGGCCTATTTCGAAAAAAAAAAAAAAAAAGTCGAAGGCCACATTGGATTTTGAAAAATGAGGAGATATTTAAATGTAATTGAATTAAATGAAAATTAATTTCGTAAGCTATTGAATAGTTTAATTTCTGCAGTTACAAAGAAAAAGTTATAATGGGAAAACAAAATAAGCAAAATGTTTTAATATAATAATGTGAAGTACTGAAACTGAATCATTTTATTGAAGGATGACATAAATAAATGGCTTTCTATGGATGTGTTCAGGAACCTGTGATAGCGAAGGGCAATAAGTGACAGCCATTTGTTATTAGACCGCGCTAATGGCTTCAATGGCTGGCTCATCGGGTTCAATGCCTGCTTTCAATTCGCTTTACTCTGCCTCCGATCAATGTGTTTTAATTAATTAATAACGACGGCATTCTTCCCTGATCAAGGAAATATTATGCCTTCAACTAATCGTCATTTTGCTTCAAGTTTATCAAGTTTGATCACTGAGACGTTTTAATGTATATTTTGGTTTTTATTTATAATTTATATATAAATCACCAACAAGGTTTTTTATCTCTTATTCTAAGAAAGTTTTAGGCTTTGAATCAAGAAATGGAAATTTTAACTCATTCTGGTTTTTGGAATATTTTAAAAATGTGTCAAGCAATTTTTCTCACGGTTAACTTCTGAGAGGTCTTGGGGCTTCAGCATGTCATCACTGCCAGGCCATGAGAACCGTAAAACATCCTTGTGAAATGCCCGAAATGGTATTCAATCCGTAGGAATTTGGGAATGAAATGCAGTCTTAAAGAAGTCGTAGAAGACGTTGAAAGCACTATATCAAAGCTTTTGGCATTTTTGAAGCAAATCCAATATTATATCTGAATATAATTAAATTTAATTTTACCTATGATCCTGAGAGGAGCATATACTAAAATTTATCATATAATAAACATATATTATATGCAGTAAACAACTATATATATAATTATTAATATTATTTTAAATTAATATTATACTATCCTTAATAATATGTGTTTTATATATATATATATATATATATATATATATATATATATATATAGAGAGAGAGAGAGAGAGAGATGACTTGTAAATTGTTTCCTGTTACTTCCAATATCTGAAAAAATATGTAACTAATGCTCCGAATAAAACAACACTCACTACCATATGACATAAAAACAAGTTTCGACTGTTTGAGTACGACATAAAAAATTGGAATAAATTGTATAATATTAAAATAGGTGAATAAATACAATTAAGAATGATTTTGTCTAAGGCACTTAAACGAAAATCATTTAATACATTGGACAAACTGCGGAATACAAACACTCTCAAACAAGTCTACCTTCTCTGCTATAAATTTGCCTAATTGGTCCTGCTAGTTGATGAGCCAAAGCTACTTGTCATTAGCGAAATTAATTTGGCAAATGTTCGAACCAACGTTTGATTTTAGGGAGTCAATGTTCATGTTTACCGTACAATATGCTCAGTGCCATCCCATATTTCACTTCACACCTCAATAGTTTTGGTTTGAAACCTGACTTATCAACAATCCTCAGTATAATATACAACAACGGAATCAGTATTTAAGTTTTTAAAGTCGAATAATCTATTACACAGGGAAACACATATTTCGTTGACTCAGATCTGACACTTGTTATTAACGAACATTCGGCCTCTGAATCCAAAAATTTCTCCAGTCTATCGCATCAACTTTTTGAGATACAAGATACATCCTCTTTGTCTCAAAATTCATACGAAATGTGCATATAAAGGAATATAAAAAAAAATTGCAAAATATGCTGTTCACAGAGAATAATTTTATTCATACAAAGGATATATATATATATATATATATATATATATATATAGGTTAATGCAAGTCAAATTGTATTCATACAAATTAAAATAAAGTTATTTCAGGAAACGGCAAACATACATATTAAGGTAAAAATTATAACTTTTCCTGGAGTGTTCTATCTATGGACAATTTCGTCTGATGCTCCAACAATAGTCAGCCATCATACGCACATCCCAACTTTCCTGATGTCCTGTCTCCATGGTATTCAAATCTTGGTAGAATCGCTCCCCCAGCTCATCGCTAATTGCACCATAATTTTCCGGGAAGCCAGCAAGATGGCTATGCAGAAAATGCACCTTGATGCTCATATTTCGTTCCAAGAAAGTTTTTTATAAGGTCTTTGAATGCCATCCATGCATTTTTTTTTTTTAGTTCTGTCATTGTTTCAATAGAAAGTTTATCTTTAAAGACCTGCCGAATCTGTGGGCCGTCAAACACACCGGTTTTTATCTTTGCAAAAGACTGACTAGGAAATGCCGTTATGAGGTACTTGAAACAGTCTCCTTCAGTTGGCAAAGCTTTAACATATTGCTTCATGAGACCCAGTTTTATATGCAGAGGTGGAAATATAATGTTCATATCGACAAGGGGCAGATGTAGAATATAAGGATCACAAGGTTTGAGTACAGATCTTGGCAGCCAATTTGACTGCATTCAATGCTTCTAACGAGCTCTTCGTCCCACATATGCAAAAGAACAGGGATACTTGGTATATCCGCTGGGCAAGAAGGAAGAAAACCATTTTAAGATCAACACAAGTAATCCATTTGTGTATGTCATATTGCAACAAATCAATAGCTCTCTTCAAAGTCTTCATATTCTTCACGCAAACTGAATGGCCAAGTGGTACTGGATCAAATAAATTATCATTGTGGAAAAGGGCACACTTCAAGTGATAAAACTTGAACTCTGTAGAGATAAAACTTGACGTGATAGAAGAAAACTAAATACAATTTTGAAATCAGCCAATTTAACTTTAAAACAGCTGAAAAATCTAACTCAACAGAAATTATGTTGAAATTTGTTGCCCTGTTTAATAGTATATGTAGTAGATAACTTGGACGAAAGTTATAGCAAACAAATTCTTTTGTTAGTATACATAAAAAATTATGGAGAAAAAAAATAAAAGTGTATGTGCACATGTGTAGTAGGCACGTAAAAGTATGTATTTGTAAATGCTTGTTTATGCACATGTGTTTAAAATACAAATAAAAAATTAAAAGGAGGAATAATAAATAAATGGCGTTGACGACCCAAATAGTTTTTCGTCATTAAAGAAGAACGAACGAACGAAGAAATGTACAGTATCGATATTCTATGTAATTTCAATTTATCTCTTTGACAGTTATTTATTTTATAAATGTAATATCATTTCAGATATTATTATTATTGATCCGTTGAATAAATTAAGTAGGTTGATATTGTGGTCACGTTAAGGTCGAGAAAACATAGGAAATGCATTTGGTCGATTATGACCTGACTCAAAGGTTCAATCAAAGAGAAAGCTGGTGATTTTCAGAAAACATGTTCCTCATTTCCACTTATACTCACTCATTACGTTATACTAACATTCACTCAATACTAAACGTAGACATTTCCCATTTATAAAATGTAAGGTATATTTTAAAATTAATCATTACTGATTTAAGTTTCTCGATGTAGGAAAATAATATATATGTATTAAAAAAGAAACTTCATTATATATATATATATATATATATATATATATATATATATATATATATGTGTGTGTGTGTGTGTGTGTGTGTGTGTGTGTGTATTTAATTTTTATGTTCATTGCAATGCTCTTGGATTCACCTACAAGATTTTTTGTGCTTCTATTTGGTATATTATACAAAAAAAATCCCTTATTTATCCTATGTGGGAGCATGCGGAATTTAATTGCCCAAGAGAAAAACGGATTATCCAAATGCAATTATATATAAATAAATTTTTTAAAATTCTGAATTAAGTTATATTTCCAGTATTCTATCTCGTGAAAAAAGTTGAGAAGGCATGCAGATAAATACAAACAAAAGTAAAATACTTCAGGTTAGTATAACCCAAGAAAATGTACGCATAACATGTGATGGGGAATCAATCGAAGTAGTGACAGACTTCATTTACCTAGGAACTGTGAAGGTAGACCCAGAAATATCGAGTAGGATAACAAAAGCAAATTCCCTATACTACCAGATCTGTAACACAGTGATCGGAAAGAGAGAAGTAGGCAAGCAAGTGAAGCTTCTTTTGTTTAAGTCAATATACCTTACCAGTGCTATTGTACGGAGCCGAGAGCTTGGTTTTGACTAAACAATTGCAAAGTCGTTTCACTGCTGCCGTAATGAAGGTTTTTCGACGAACTGCAGAGAGAACTCGACGGGGCTGCGTTAGGAATGAAAGAATCAGAGAGAAACTTCAGATCTGTTCCATCCGTTGAGAAGATGAGGTTTGGGCACGCCTGCAGGGTGGAAGCTCATAGAGACCCTGTTAAATCCATAGAGGCTACGCCGCTAGGTAGACGACCCAGAATAACGTCCCAGAACCCCAAAGTAAGTCAAAATTATAAAAAAATGAATTTATCACTTATTTCACAAGACATGATTTTAAACTAAATTTATTCAATGTGATTTTTACGATATCGTCAAAAATGAACTTTTAGATAGTAGTTGTAATTACGACGTTATACAGAATTCATTTAATTATGAAAGTGGTCTAAGTCAACAATTTAAAGAAATTATATAAACATAACTTAAACTGTTATATAAACCTAAAAGAGGAAGACCAAAAATATTCAATTACTTCCATTATACAACACCACTAGACCAGTAACGGTCTACATCTCTCCATTTTTTCAGGAACATTTTAAAAATCTTAAAAACTCGAAATTATGATAAAAATTGATTACTTGTTAAAAATGATTAATAAATGTTTATGACTTATTTCGTTAAAGTTGTTGTTTCAAATAAAAATCACAATTTTTTATTACTTTAACTCAATTATAGGACATTCAGTTAATTTTGAAAATGGTCTAAGTCAATTCAAGCTTTAAAAACAACATTTTCCTATGAAATTCACATAAAATTTCATATCTATAATAAATTTCTATTAATCAAGCCTAATAAAATTATAAATTGAAATGTCTCATAATATAAAAATATTTTTTAATTTATTCAAATGCGATTCATTAAATATCTCGAAACAAGAAATATATGACTTAGACCACTTTCATAATTATGGGCACAATTACAAAAATCAAGTAGGGAGATGGCGAAGCAAAAGTATCGATGAAATGCGACATTTGGCCAGAGATAGAGCTGACTGGCAACGATGGCTAGACACACTCCCACGATGAAAGACATAGGAAGTGGAAGAAGAAGAAGAAGAAAAACGTTGAGACCCCCAAAAGACACTTCTCTCTCGCTAACTCAATTCACTTTAAAAGCCGCGAAATTTCAGGTAAACACACCGAAATTCTGACTGAAAATTATCACCACTTTTACAGTATTGTTCTGCCTAGAAGAAAACCCAATATACCGAATTTCAGATCATTTGTTCTAAATGGAGGTGCCCAAATATAGCAGGATATAATTTATATATTGTAAATCAGGCATTTCAAAAACTTCCATACTTGTGCTCTAGGAGTTTTGAAATCGAAAATGATTCAAAACAAGAAGTTCCTCAATTATTAGTTATTTCCAAAGAGGGTTGATTCATTTTGGAAAAAGATTTTGGTAAAAAAATTAAAAATTTATTATTTTTGTAGCGTAAGTTTGTTTATCTAAACCCTTTAATGTTTCATTTTTTATTAAGAATGGCTCCGAGAATTTCCACCGAATTCAGATTAATAATTTCGAGAAACAAAAAATTAGGCTCATCGGGATTTAGTGCCGATTTCGGGGTAAGTGAGTTATTGTCTAGCAAAATTCAAACCCTCAATTGGTAAGAACTGTACTCTACGGTGCATGAAGACTAAACACTGATGTATCAGCCACGAATGAACAATAAGGTGAAGTATAACAAGTTGTAAAAATATAAGTTCCAACCTGTTGATAAAGTTGTGGCTTGCAACTTTTGAAGTGCAGCTGAATCGGTGTTAATCTACCAGTAGGCCTTCTTTTTACTTCCTAGTACGAAGTAAAGGAAGTATTGTAATCGCGAAAATTTTCGGTTTTCAGATTTCGACGGAAATATCCATTTTGACCATCCCTGAATCCGCTTTGACTAGTTTCGTCATGGCGTCTGTACGTACGTTCGAAAGTTGAAATTTTGTATTTAGGATTGTTGTAAAATCTAGTTGTGAACCTCTCTTTTTGGTCACTGCTTTATCACCGGAAGTGGTACTTTACTTGTAGGTCATAATTGATTTTCATCAAAAATTATATTAAAATACTATGCAAAACTTCTCAAATCTAGAATTTATAACTTATATATTGATTTAAATAACATACTAGATTTTGGTCTAAATTGGAAAACCGGAAGTGGTACTTTACTTGAAGGTCATATAACACTTTCGTCAAAAAATATGATGTAAAACATCTCAAATTTGGTAAAAAGTACTTTTATATCGATATAAATGTATTTACTAGATTTTGGTTAAGATTCGTGAGCGGAAAAGGGTACTTTACTTGAAGGTCATAATAAGCTTACATCAAAAATTATATTTAAATTAAAAGAGAAATCATATGTTTCGGTAATAAAGGTTACAACGCAATTTGGTTGCCAATCCAATTAAACATTTTTATTACTTGTTTTAAGTGTTAAAATTGAGTGCAAAATACCTGTTTTCCTCTCCATTTGTGTGTGTGTGTGTGTGTCAATAGATGGATGTCGGGACGCCGAGTGTCGTTTTTGAGATACTGTAATCTTCAGAAACTGGTAACCAAATTCAGGATACTTTTTGAACCACCGATTTATAGTTTAATAGGCGTACAAGGAAGTCATGTGTTGTCCACATCAGATATTTTTTTCAATACATTTATTTATTTATATTCCATATCCCACTTCCTTAACTCAATGAAGATTGTAAAATGTGAATCTCAGACCAGCTTTAATTTTTTTCGATGATTTCATAAGTATAATTATCCTCTGGAAACTGAACTATTTTGCATTTGCACCAAAACCGTTCCTGCTTGAATAATGAGTCTTCCAGACAGCTTGTATGCATCCGTCCCTTGAGGCAGGGGCACATGCCTACTAAGTACTATTCAATTAAATTATCAATTTCATCAAAATGGACTTAGTTGAAACTAAGGCTTGAATATAATATATAAACATAATCGTCTATTGTTTATATTTACACCTGCTAGTGGAGACAATCAGTGAATTTGCTAACAATAAATATGTTATCGTGGTATGAAAGGCAGAATAAAGTGTAGTACCAAGCAGCACCTCTTCCTGTCGTGATTATCATATATAGTTAGCTCGGAGATCCCTCATCCTTCGGCGAGTGTTTTCGGGTATGTTGGTAGTCAGCCATGTTTGTTATGAGTGTGCATATGAGTTAGTTAAGTGTTGGCATATTGAGGCCCATAGGTAAAGTAATGTTGCTGATGTACCAAGGGGTTTTGGTGATAGTCCTAAAAGTTTTTGAGTGAAAAATTTGAAGTTTTTGTATGTATGTCCTTTTGGCAGTCCCGTATATCTGTGGAGCATAGGTCCAGATGGGGCTTGAGTAAGTAAGTGTAAGTGTTCAATTTATGTATAATTTTCAATTTTGAACATCTTGAAAAAAGTGATTATAATAGTTTTAGTCTTTCGTTTACCGTTTTTTGTTTGTTCTCATCATTTTGTACAATTTTGTTCTGCTGCGGAATTACTACAATGTCAAGGTATATTGGAGGGAAAGTTTCTTATCGAAGAGTAAAAGTGATATGTTGGGATTTATCGTGGTCAAGTCGAATTTTCCAAAGTTTGCACCGATCATGAAGTTTTGTTAGACGATGCTGTAAAGTCTGTGAGGTGTATGCTGGATTTTGATGTTTTGTTAAAATTGTTGTATGTCTGCCTGCGTTGCTGTCAGAGTTTTGGAGCTGTTTAGAATATCGTGTGTACATATGATGCAGAGCAGTGCAGCTAGTACTGATCTCTGAGGTACTCCTGCTAAGGCCGGTCTAATGGTAGAAAGTTCTAAGCCTTGGCAGAGAGAAAAAAATCTTTCAGAAAGAAAGGATTGAAGATAAGATAATAGGTAGGAGGAAGTATCGTCTTAAGTTTAAAGAGAAGCCTCTGATGCCAGACTTTATCGAACGCTTCTGCGACATCCTGAAATACTGCTGTAGCATACAATTTCTGCTCTAGTGCTGTCGCGATGTAGTCTGTTATCGTGTGTAATTATAAGGTAATTAATTATATCCTCAGGCATAAACACTAGGAGGTAGGCAGGTGGGTAAAAGGTAGTCGAAATTAATTTTTTTTTTTCGGTTTCTGGAATTTAACAAAATTCTAATCGATAGTGTAAAAAAAAATAATGAACAACAAATTAACAAAATATAATAAATTTTCTAAATTAAAAATAACAAATAAATTTATTATTCGTTATTTACGAATTGCCAATAAAGATAATTTATACATATTTTGTTATTCGTTATTAGAAATAATATTTACCCAAGTTAATTGATCATGCAAAAACACTACAATTTATTACACCAAGGTTTATTATTTCCAAACAGTTATACACCCAAACAAAAATAATAAAAAAATATTTGAGTTTTTGACTTTGGTCCCAAATCGGCCTAGTAGTCTCGGAGAAAAGCCGCGAACTGCGGAGAGACGTATTTTTTTTAATTTAATTTTTGGATTCTGCCTATCTTGAAAGGTAAAACCTCAAATTTAGAGAGAGTTTTAATTATCTTTTCTTTTTCTAGGTTAATTGCAAAGGTCCATTATTGAAAATAATAAACCAAAAAACCTTATCAGTAGGTTCAGTTTAATTAAGTTTCTGATGATAAGATTATTTTAATTGGTTTGATATGATTAATTATTGATAGAAGTAGCTAAAGACATGAAGCAAACGTTGAACGGCCAATTACTTAGGGAAATATGAAAGTATGACATAATCCACATTCGAGGCAAAAATATCTCGAGGACCCAGACTCTCTCAATTAGTTATATAATTTATTTTCTTAAAACTGGAAACATTATGATAATTGTGTTCCTTGTATAATTTCCTACTAAACCACTTTCCACATTCTTAAGTAACGATTTTGAAATTATAAAACAGAACCGTTTTTATTTTGTTTAGTTATTATTTTTTTTTAAATGAATTTTACTCTTTTTTTGGAATGATTTTTATAGAAATATTTAAAGTTTGTGCACTTGGTAGATTGTTTATTGTGCGTAAAATTAATAACAAGATGATCATTTTCCTTCTCAAGCTGATCGTTGTTTTGGCAATGTCATAAATTTTCAAACAAAAAGGCTACTGCTCCTTAATATGTTTTTGAAAATCATGAGTTTTGTTTAAACTATAAAATAATTTTTTTGAATTCTCTGCTTTCACCATCAATCCAATATTTATTTTCTGGTCCAGAAATAATGAAAGTTCTTCCAATAAAAGACACTTGTTTAATTATTCAATGTACAACAGGGACTTCAATGTACAAAAGGGTGTCTTAGCAATCTATCGGGACTTAGGTCAAAATAAGGATACTCAATATTTTAGTGGAAAATGATATTAAATGTGTGTTTATAAGTTGGCGAAGTCAGGAAAAGAAGAAATAGTTAAAACAAGAGAGTAAACATGATTGTAGGCATTAAGAGTTGAGTGGCAAAGTTCTAGACAAACGCAACGTTCAACTGTTATTTGTAAGTATTGAGTTAATTCAGTTTGTCGATTTAATTCTCCCAAATAATAATTCCGTTGAAAATTAATAGCTTTAAAATAATAATATCAATGTAAAAAAAGTTTCGCTATATTCCTGAAAAAAAAAAAAAATAGTATTCTCTTAAAAGTGAGAAAGAAAAACATCAGAGGTTTCATTAAAAAAATCTGTAACTTTTGTAGAACCTCTGTGCACTTCAATATTTAAATAATTATATTTTCTGCATTGAATATAGTTTACATATTTAACACTTTTTGGCTCTTGTTTATCCTGCTTTGGAAATTAATAATTTTTATATATTACATATGAAAAAATAGTAGGGTCTAAAAGCATTCTTTTTGATCATTAAAAGAATGAAAATGCAATAATGAACACTCTTCATGTTTGTAAAACCATTTTACACGAGTTTTTACTAAATCTATAATATGTTTAGGATTTTTCAGAAAATTTTAAGGAAGAAATCCATCAAAATTTGTATTCATTTCTCAAAATTTTAGAACGTTATTGGTTAAGAAGCGATTGTAATTATACCACCTTTTAGGACAAATATTCAAAATTTTTACTAGTAAATATAGAAATTTCAACTGTTAATTCGTCTGGTCCCAGTACTTCTTCAAGTTTAGGCAGACCTTCGAAGAAATTTTCAGAATATGGTCCTGAAGCAAACCGGAGGAAGGTAGATTCGCTACTTTAATACCAATCTCTCAGCGAAATTAATGTTGAACATTTTTTTTATTATCACCAAATGGAGCTACTGCAATTAAAAAAAAAAGCTCAAGACTGAGAAGTAGAAATCAAGTAAATATTCTATTATATAAAATACATATATAAATTATATAAAATATAATATAATTATAATTATAATTATATAATTATATAAAATACATTTTGATTAGATAATCTTTTATTTTCTTAATCATAATAAATTATTTGTAAATAATTGGCTTTAGCACCGATAGTTTGCTAAGACATCTTGCTGTGCGTGGTTGTGGAAGGAGGAGTATCACGTATAATTCCCTCTTTCCCCAATAATTTAAAAAATTAGAAAATTTGAGATTTAAGAACCGCATTTAAACTACTAAAATTGTGGTTAAATATTTTACTCAAGGAGTTACTAAAATTTAAAATCAATACCAACACCTTTTAGGCTAAGAAATTTGGATTTTATCGAAACAACATTGTGCTTAAGAAAATTATTATTGTCAAGTGCCAACATCAAAAGTTTAAATACAAAAAAGTTGGGAAAGTTAAAATATTTCATCAAGAAGAATTTGGTCGGAAGGTCAATGACAAACACTAATAAATGTTTATTCATTTAATTATTTATTTATAACACACTTATTAGTGTTTTTTTCCTCCCGACCAACTTCTTCTTTAATTACATCTACGGTCAACAAAGCTTACTCCAATATTTCATAATATAATTGGGAAAAATTAAAATATTTAATAAAGTTGGGAAATCCGGCCAAATCGCTGGAAAATTTTACATTTTGTTCTCTCTCCTCCCCACAATAGAAAGTAGTAGAAACGCCCCTGACATCTATTGGAGAAATTAATAGTATCATATATTTTATAAAGTGAAGATAGATGATATGGATTGAATTATCTTATACACAATCATGATATATACAGTAATTGTAATAGACAAATATTAAAATATATCTCACATAATGGTTGTACTTATTGATTGTATCTCACTCTTCATGATTGTACTTAAATGTATTAAATCATGTAATGATACTTTTAATGTGATGGCAATAGCAATTATATTGTATAATTTCTATTATAATATTTTTATTAATGACCACTATCTTATCATGTCAATTAGCGATAGGTAGTCTAGGTCATCTCTTGTTTCTGGAAGTCTCATTCCCTTATTATATGTCGTTTTATTTCAGTTGGTAACAAGTTTTCAAGAGATTTCTTCGAGATCTTTTACAAATTTAGAACTGTCTAATCTCACTAGGATGTCTAATCTCTACTACAATCTGTCTAATAATAGTCTAATCTCCTGTCTCACTAGGATAAAGCATTGAAATCGACGATTTCAACATTTTAACCGGAAGAATCCGCTTAACTTATATCTTATTCTCTTGCTGCAGACTTGTTCAGCTCACAAATGTGGAGGAGAAAAAGGTATTTTATACTAAATGTTAACACTTATAACAAGTAATAAAATTGTTTAATTAGAGTGAAAAAAAAATCGCGGTTATAACCTTTGCCACCGAATCATATGACCTCAGTATAAAATGTATGTTCCTTTTGATGTACGTTCACATACCTTCAAGTAAGGTATGTTCGGCTCTTCAATTTCAAAAAAAATTTATCATATTACTTATATTGATATAACATTATAATTTACCAAATTTGAGTTGTTTTACTTGATATGCTTGATATATTTTTATATAATTTTGTATGAAAGTTTTGGAAAATATAATATGACTATAAGTTATATATCTATATATCTAATATGACTTTAAGTTAACTTGAAGTTTGGAAAGTCTAATATGACTTTCAAGTAATGTACCACTTCCGGTTTGCAAATTTCAACCAAAATTTATTATATTATTTATGTTAATATGTAAGGCTTACATATCAAATTTGACAAGTTTTGCATTATATTTAATATATATTTTTTATGATAATCAATAATGACCTTCAAGCAAAATATTACTTCCGGTAATCATGCAGTAATCATAAAGGGAGATTCACAATTAGATTTTACAATAATCCTAAATACAAAATTTTAACTTTCTACGGCTAAATTTTTTTACTTATGGGAGATACGTACGAACGAAAGGATTCAGCTAAGGTCAAAATGGATATCTGAAATCTGAAAGCCGAAAATTTTCGCGATTACAATACTTCCTTTAATGCGTAGAAGGAAGTAAAAAGTTGTCTTTGATAAGGAGGAGCAATGTAAATAAATAAACACCAGCTTAATCCAAACATATATTAAATTTCAAAACTATCAACTAAGTAACCAAGAATATTAATTAAAAAATTTAAATAGGAAATTATTGACTTATAAGCTCACAAAAATCAGCATTCATAGTCCGTAAAATATTTAAATGCGATGGATTTCTCATTCAATGTGATAAAAAAAATTGGTTTCTATTTTAAATTTAAAAATTTAGAATTCAAAGAAAACAGTTGTTTCTCAATTCTGTAAAATACTTTAATAGTATCTAATAAATGAGAATCTGTCTTGATTGTTATTCTAGGTTATGAACGGTTCTACAGCATGATCAACGGTGTAAAATTTATATAAGATCATTATTAAGAGTCGATCATTAATCATGAGTAATAAAGCATTAATGTCTATTAAAACATTCGAATCCTTTACGATGTAATTAAATTCTCGTAAACTTTTCACCTTTAATGTTCCTTCGTGCAGAACCAGGAAGGTCCTGGCGAAGGTACATCCTGGAAGGGGTCGACCACTTTCCACGATGACCTCGAAGAGAAACCGACCTTGGACACCGTTTTCTCCAAAACTTTCTCTAGGTTCTCCATGTCCTCTTGTATTTCGGTTATATCAGCATTGGAGACAATCTCTCCTATTTTGGCTCTGGATAGAAATCTTGTCGCTAGGGAAATTTATAGCTAAGCGATCTTTTATTTTATTTTTTTTTGTATCACCTTTTGGAAAGATATCAAATAAAAATTATATAATAAAAAATATTTTTGTAAAGTAAGTAAGAAAGAACAACTTTCGAGGTGCGCTAAAAAGAATATTTTTTTTTGTCAGTACGGCGCACTAGTAATTAATTAAACTGATTAATAAACAAATTTAGTTTTACAAAGACGTTGGGATCAGTCATTGATCAACATAAAAACAAAATAATTCAGTTTTATAATATTATTTTATTTACAAAGTATGTGTAAATTTGTATTTACTTATATTTACAGCCGGCTTACATTACAGCTGTTCAGCAGAACCACGTGTACAGGCTGTACAACTACAATCAATGAAGGATCTTGTGTTTAGTACTCACACAGTTAGTGAGTTAGTGTTTAGTACTTACACAGTTTAGTACCGATTTTAATCAAATTTTTTTTATTATTCCTCTTCCCAAAATATTGAACATGGTCTCTAGGAACCGAGAAAAATTAATAAAATATAAATACAAAATAAAATATACTGAAACTGCTTTTTTTTTATTTCGTTTGAAAACCGATATTTAACCACAAATTGTTTTTCAGATAATATCAAAGAAAAATACAAACTTTAAAAAATAATTGCTGTTGGTTAAATAAATTGAAAAATATGTTTAGATTATCAGGCAAACTAGCCTTATAGATTTTTTTACTCCAAAGATTATGGCATATTTTGATTCAACGCACCAAGAAACCGTTATAATATCATCAAAAATATCATAAAAAACTAAAAATTATTTTTCCTCAGTTCCGAGGGGGCTCAAAATTTTTAAAGCCATGAAATTGCGTTTCCATTAGGAGCTCTGTATCTCGTTTTTAGTAGATCCAATTTCGATGTCCTCGTACTTGGTGGAAAGAGAGGAATTTATTCTTTCTATACATATGAGTAATTATTGCAAAAGGTTCGTATAAAAAACTGCGATTAATAAATAAATAAGAAATTGATTTTTTTTGCGAATAACGTTGGTTCTAAAATGCTAGGTTAAAAGTGTTATAAATAATACAAGAACATAATTTTTGATCCAGAAATATTAAATTTTACTGTGATTCAATTATACTGTGTCATAATGAAATAATTGAAGTTTAGAGCGGTCTGAAGGGTCCATCGAATTATATGTAATAAAAACAGTATATCGAGTGAAGTATATTAAAACATTTTTTCATTCAAAACTGGCAAAACGAATCTAAAAATAAAAATTTGTTGAATAAAAATTCACTCCAGCTATCCTCCAAATTCACTCTATTTATCCTTTAAATTTTTTAAAATATTTGAAAAACCGTAAATTATTTATTAACCCTTTGACATATTCAAACGAAATTTAGAGGGTCAATAAATAACCAACGTTATCCGCAAAAGACCTCATTTTTGTTTTTATTTAATAATCACAATTTTTTACTTTAACCTCCTAGATATAATACAATAATATTTATGTATTTATATGTTATATGTATGGAAAGAAGAAACTTCCCTCTTCCCAATGAATCCAGGAACATCAAAAGCGGACCAACTGAAAACGAGGTACAAAGCTCCAAATCGAAATGTAATTCCGTTGCTTAAAATTTTTGAGTACCTTAGGAACTGGTACAAACTGGTACCTTAGAATAAAGGTTTTTTGTTGCGCTGAATGAAAATCTTATGTCATGGAGTGAAAAATGTATAAGTCTAATTTACCTAACAGACTAAACACTGTTTTAAATTTATTTGACCAAAATCAATTATTTTTTAAAGTTTGTAGTTTTTCTTTAATATAATCTGAATAAATATTTTAGTGGTTAAACCACGTCGATATCGTTTTTCAAGCTTGAAATTTAAAGTAAAGCAGTTTCAGTGTATTTTATTTTATTTTCTCGGTTCCTAAGACCCATTGGAGTGAACGCCGAGACACATACATATTCAATATTTTTGGATGAGGAATTGCTAAAAAAAATTGATTATAATCGGTGACCCGTTGACTGTGCTCTCCTCTTTTAAGTGGGGACCGTACTGTTTCTAGGTAAACGTTTGAGCATGGAAGTGATTTGGGTGCTAGATAAAAAAAAAGTATAAATAAAAAATATAAAAACTGAAATAAAAATAAAAAAAAAAAATAAAAATATTGATGAAAATGAATGAAGATAAGATTTTCATTAATTAGTAAATTTTTTTTTCTCGCTATATATATAATTTTTCTTTCTTTGTGCCATTCTTATTTTTTAATTATAATTTTGAGGGAAGTCTTTAGGAATTTCTTTCATTACTAGCGAACTAGGGGTTCCATTTTATGATGTGATTATTTAGAACTCACACTTCATTTCCATTTTTTGACTTTTCGGGTTCTTATCTTGTCCAAAGAAAAAATATTTTTATTTTACATTAAAATATTAAATGTTTTTATTAATATTGATTAATTTATTCCTTCATTACTGGTGCAACAAAGGCAGGCCCGTGGCCCGATCAATTGCCTCTCTCCAGTCACCCTTGTCGGCTTTATATCGATTAATAAAATAAATAATAATAATTATAAAACAGTATTGTATATATTTCAGGTTGGGTATTTCAAAGAGGCAAGCCCTGTGTGGGACGACGCTGGTAATAATGAACAAGAAGTGCATAGCGTCTTGAGTTCGAGTTGACAGGCTCCAACTGAAGTCAATATACATTAATCGCAAGAAGTGTCAAGCAGTCTCATATATGTCATTGTATGAGTTAGTATATTATTAATGGCTTATCAGTTATTGAGGGACTCCTGGTATTTGAGCTCCATGTCTCCACATGTCTTACACTGCAATAGTTTGAAACATAGAGATGTCCTTTGTTTACAATGCAGGGCTGTACAGGGATCTTGCTCGTTCATAGTTCCAATATGGTCTAGAACGTTTGTGTGCCCAGATGGCTAAATGTTATAAGTCACTTTTTCCTACCACAAGGTTTTTCCTCACTCAGGAGTGTCATTCATTAATTTAATTCTTTGTAATATTCTGGTGTTTGTCTTTTTCTTTAAGTTTGTGAGTGAACGATGGTTGCGAATTGTAATACAAGTCGACGAAAACGAAAGAATCGCTGGTAAAATGCTATGTACGATTTGCTATGTTGAAGAGAAGAAAAAATGACTTATAACATTTCGTTTTCTGGTCATAGATAGAGCGGATTGTAGCTCCTCTCCATTTCGCGATGGTTTCATTTTTTTTTTCGGTAATAGTATAAAAGATTTTTTTTTAATAATTAAAATCTAAATGATTCGTAAAACGCAAAGCAATAAAGAATGAAAATAATCTAAACTCTGGGAATACTGTTCCTCATGAATGACTATAATGAACAAACTGTAGGTCTAGCTGCCGCAATTGTATATATTATATTATATATTATAATATATATTATATATTTATATTTTATAAATTATATATAATATTATATTTTATATATTATATTTATATTTTATAATATTTATTATATATTTATATATTATAATAACATATATTATTATATATTGAATACCAGTACATATTACAATAAAATTTGACTGAGATGACAATTTGCTACCAAGCACAATCTGGGTAAGATAATATAATTATAATCAACTACTAATAATAATAAAGTATTAAAAAATTGTATTGATTAATATGTACAAATCGTTCACTTGGAATAAAAGTACAATAAAGAGGAAATCCATAAAGATTGTCTTGATGAAGATAATAATAAATTATTATGCCATTAGATGTCTTGGAGTGATGTTTTGTCTCTGATTGATGCGTCTTCTTGGACGGCTGATGTGAGATGTGCTGAATTTTATCTTCTTAAATGTGATTTTTTTGTGTATGTCCTGATGATGCCTGAATTGGCGAAACGTTGTCTAGTTAGCTATTTACCGGTAATTTAGAGACTTAAGGTTTTACCACTATTCAAATTATTTACCACTTCTATAATTTTGTTTTTATTTCAAACTAGTTTCGACATTCATCTTCAGTTCTAAAAACACACAAACATTAAATAATAAGCAATTCAAAATACAGTTTGTTATTATTATACATATTAAATTAAATGTAATATAAATTAGTATGATAAAACATTTATGAATTATGAATTTCATTAAGACAAGAAATCAAATACTGTTTTTAGAATTGAAGATAATTGTATAACATTCGAAACTAGTTTTAAATAAAAACAAAATTATAGAAGTGGCAAATAATTTATCAACCCTAATTAAGGTTTTGTGTTTGGAATCTTCCAATTGTTTTCTAGCAATTATTTTTAATGTTATAATAATATTAGTCTTATACCAGTATGACCAAAAAGTATCAATATACTATTTCAGCATGAATAATTGGAAACATCATTATTTATGTTCAAAGTATTATTTTGTTTTAATACATTTAATAAAATCTTTTGAGTGGAATTTTATTTACGAATTCAATTTATCTGCCAGGAGAGTGACCCCTGTTTACTGTAGAAGCTACAGTCGTCAGGAAAACCATACTCTGGATGACAGGCTTTAAAAAAAAACCTGTTGGGTCGTTGTAACGGACTCATGGAGTGTTTTGGTTCATATCGAAATTGAATGGCCGAGTAGTGACTTAATTAGAGAAATAATAAACGCATGTCGGGAGATAAACATTAGAGCTATGACTATAGTTTGCGTGTGGGCTCCAGCCCATTAAGGAATCTTGGGCAATGAAAAAGCTGACAAAGCAGCCCATTTGGCCAGAAAAGGAAAAATAGCAGGGGTAGCTAAGCTGCAAGATGTTATCTTGGAAAACTGGGTGCATCAATTAAAGAAAAGGTCACTGGTTGATTGGTAGAAGAATTGGAAAGAAAAAGCCCAAACAACAATACAAGAAGTAAAGCCTGACTGCAAAAAATGGATCACAAGTTCCGGAACGTCAAGAAAGGAAGAAAATATACTGTTCCGAATTAAGACTGGGCACTGTCAGTTCACACATCGCTATCTTCTAAGACGTCTCCTATATGCCAAAAGTGCAACATTTACTACTAAGATGTACTCAATTCGTACAAAAAAAAAATTGCATTATCGAAAACAATAAGAAAAATACTGATAGTAAGGAAGAACAAGTCACCACTTTGTTTAAATTCTTGAAAAGCACTGGATT